>CM057459.1:965617500-965950000 GCA_016271365.2 Neoceratodus forsteri
TGGCTCTTGACATCCTCAGGAGAAAGTTTCTTACCGTACTTCCTGTAACAAAAAGTAATACAGTTTGCCAACCATTTGAACAAGCACTGTTTAGAAACTGGGGAACCCCCTTTCCTAGGGGCAAAACAAACAACTGTTGGGCGTTTCTGCAGTCCTTGGTACGATGTGTGTAGTAACGCAAAATCCTATGCACATCCAAAGTATGAAGTAGTGCTTTCCCTGGATTGGCATGCTCTGGTAAGACAAGGTATGTTTATTTATATGGCGCCCAATCCCAGGGACTCTAGGCACCTTACAGAAATCAAAGCAGTAGGTAAAAAACAAAAAAACAATATATAAATAAGCCTGTAAAGGGTTATACAATAAATTTAAGATTAAAGTATAAAAAATTAATAAATACGCATATAAAAATAGCTACAATTAGTCCTAGAAATGCCTGTTTACACAGGTAGGTTTTCAGACCCCTCTTGAATGCCTCCACTGAATGGGCCTCTCTTAACAAGCTGGTGAGTGAATTCCAGAGGGCTGTGCCGGCCACCTCAAATGCTCAATCACCAGAGGTTTTCAGCCTGGCTCTCAGAACCACAAGGAGATCCCCTGGTGGAGAAGCAGCGGGAGCGGACTGGAATGGCAGGTGTAAGGAGATCAGTTAGGTAACCAGGGCCCGAGCTGTATAGGGCCTTATAGGTGAGCAAGCCCACCTTGCTGATGATCCTCTACATAAAGGGCAGCTAGTACAGGTCATGCAGGACCAGGGTCACATGACATGATCTTCACAGACCCATCAGTAACCTGGCCGCTGCATTCTGCACCAGCTGTAGCCGGTGAAGGCTCCCTCCATGACCCAGAAGTACAGAGCATTACAGTAGTCTAACCTGGAAGTGACAAAAAGCATGCAGATGGCAGGTCCTTGGGTGAAACTATGGGTTTAATCTGGGCAACATTCCTTAAGTAGCAAAAAACACTTTGAACAGATGACACCTGAGCATCAAGTGTCAACCTGTCATGCAGGAAGATGCCCAGATTTCTCACCCTAGGGGAAGCCATCAATGAGGTGGTTCAAGGACCAATCCTGCTGCCACCCCGAGACACTCCATCATGGTCGTGACCAGGCTCGATCACCAGTACCTCCGTTTTGTTGGGATTCAGCCTCATTCAGTTGGAGGACATCCAGTCCTGGATTTTCTGGATAATAAAACAGGAAGGTGGATAGATAAAGAGTAAAAACTCACACACCACCTTAGGTAGAAAACTTGGATTGGTACACAAAGAGACCCTGTCTTTAGGGAAAATTAAATAAGGCTGCTCACACGAGAGCCTGAAGCTCAGAAATCCTTCCAGCAGAAGTAACAGCAACTAAAAACAAAGCTTTCTCCGACAGAAAGCATAGCTCGCAAGATGCGGCCAGCTCAAAAGGAGGCAGGGTCAATTTCTCCACAACAAAATTCAGGTCTCAGGCCTGGACAGGGTTACGCACAGGGGGCTTCAAGTGAAGAATGCCCCACAAAAACGTATGTGCCACTTCTAATTGGGCTACCAGACCACCGTTCATAGGCACATGGAAAGCAAAGATGGCAGACATGCACCTTAATGGAGGAATATTTTAAGGTCCGAGTTGGATCATGATAGAAGGTACTTCAGGACCTGGTTCACTGGACAGGTGAAAGAATCCAAGTGATGCGCAGATACCCAAATGGCAAAACGTTTCCACTTCATGGAATAGGTGGCCCTGGTGCAAGGTTTCCCAGCTGCCAATACATCAGCCACTCTCTGGGAAACGCCAAAATGGGCTATGGCTATGTCCTCAGGAGCCAGGTATGCAGCCACAGGGACTTGACATTCGGATGGACCAGGGTCCCTTGGGCCTGAATAAGCAGGTCACAGCAAAGCGGGCAGTGTGACTGGAGGCTCCACTGCCAGTTGTTGCAACAATGATAACCAAATTTGTCACTGCCAAAACAGTGTCACTAGGATGAGGGAGGCCCCCTCCATCTGCAGCTTGAGGACTTGCTGAATCAGCAGGAAATGTTGGAAGGCATATAGAAACCTCCCTCTCCAGGAGAGGGACAACTCATCTTGCCAGAAAACTCCAGGCACAGGATCTTGCAAGCCAAAAAGTGTCAGTTTCGCATTGAGTGGAGAAGCAAAAATAGTCCAACTCTGGCCACCCCACCTTCGAATGAGGCTTTCAGCCACGGAGGGCAGCAGTGCCCACTCATGTTGCCAGACTGCGAGTAGCTTAGCCTATCTGCCAAGATGTTCCCTGAACATGGACGTCGATAGCCCACATTGTGGTCCAGTGCCTAGTACCAGACCCTCATCACCTCCCAGCAGAGAGGGTACAAGAGAGTCCCTCCTTGTCTGTCGAGATAGTACACCACATCAAGGTTGTCTGACTGAACCAGCAGATGACCCGGGGACAGGTGGTTCTGAAAGGCCTGAAGGGCATACAGGACAGCTCTCTTCTTGAGCACACTGATGTGGAGGCCTGTCTCTGTGGTGGACCAGGACCCCTGGGTCTGGAAAGGACCTAGGTGGGCTCCCCAGCCGGTGCCAGAGGCATTCATTGTGAGGACCAGACGGGAGAGGGGATGAGAAAAGAGACCCCCCCCCAAAGATGGCTGGGGTCCAGACACCACTGAAGGGCCCTGCGGACAGGGGAAGAGACCAGGACTAACTGGTCCAGATCATCATGGCACTAATCCCACTGGACCCGGAGGGTTCCCTGGGGGACACGTATGTACAGCCTGGCTAGCAGGACAGTGGCTATGGCTGGGATGTACCATTCCCAGGCCACTAAGGAGGTCTGAGCGATCAGGCAATCTGCCCTGTCTTGGGGCAAAAGGGCTTTGTCTTGAGAGGTGTCCAGAACAGCACCAATGTACCGGAGGTGCTGAGAGGGGAGTTATAACCAACCTGGGCAGATTCACAGTGATGCCAGGAAATGAAACAGCTGTAGAGTCCTGTGCAAGGCAGTCAGCAAGAGCTGCCTGGATGGGGCCTTCAGAAGCCAATTTTCCTGATAAGGGAACGCATAAAGGCCTTCCCGTCAAAGGGCACAGCCACTGCCACTAAACACTTGGTAAGACCTGCAGCACAGAGGACAAGCCAAAGGACAAGGCTCTGTACTGAAAATTTTCCCCCTAGAGAATCTGGGCTACTTCCAGTGGCTGGGATGTATCAGGATGTGAAGATACCCCTGCATATCCGTAGAACAAAGCCAGTCTCCCCTGCTTGATGAGAGGCAACAAACCTAGAGGGTGACCATGCAGAATCTGCTATACTGAATGAACTGGTTGAGCCCTTTGAGATCCAAAATGGAGCAAAAATCCTGTCTTTTTGGGGACCCAAAAAAATCTGGAGTAAAACCCCTTGTTCCGCTGAGCAGGAGGGACAGGCTCTATGGCACTCTTGTGCAAGAGAGACTGGATTTCTTCCCACAGCACCGGCATGTGGTTTGGAGGATAAGAGTTGGGCCCAGCCAGGACAGTGGGTGGCCTATCCAGGAGTTCCAATGTCTAGCCTTTTTGAACAAGCTGCAGTATCCAAGCATCCACGGTGATTTCCCTCCAGTGATGCAGACTGAGGGAGAAACGACCCCCGACTGCCTTCCCTGGGCTTGGAACCAGAGGAAGGGGTCTGGGGAAGGTGTCAAGCGGAAGCAGGCCGAGTGGCTGCTCTGCCCTTGGAGAAATCTGCAGCACTAGGGGCGGGCAGAGGAGCACTGGCTCGACATTTGTCCTGAGGCTGGGACCTCTGCCCAGACTTCTGTGGGGCTTTCCAAAAGGAAAGCCACGGATGGTTCCTGGGCTGGGTACGATAAAGGGATTGGACTGACTTAAAGGCCCTCCCAGATGCCTGCAGTTCATTAATGATGTCCTGGACATCGGGGCCAAAAAGCTTGGTGCCTACAAATGGGACTTCAAGGGGCATAAAAACATATGATCACCGTCCTAAATGTTCCGGCTAAACTGCTGTGGTCAAAATGTCCTTCTGGACAAAAGTAGCCGTCAAAATCCTGTATATAAATCGTCATCTCCTCTTCTCCCTCCTATTGCCTGACTCGCTACTATTTGCCCAACTCACTACTATTTGAATAATTTTCCTCATTTCCCTAACATTAGGCAAGTTGTGAGCCCAGCTCTGCTAAAACTGTGTAAACCTGGGTAATGAAACTGGGGTAGAACCTGCTTCACCATTAAGGTCAGCCTGATTTAACATGTGAATGCTCGCACCGTGTTGAATCCTCGAGCAGGCCAGCACGGCAACTCTACTCAAACACAGGAAAATTTGTATAGTTTCCCTAACAGTCGGCTAACATCATGTTTCAACTAAACATTATTCAGAAGGACAATAAGATGGATAATAAAACTTTTGACCAACCTGATCCCTAACAAAATCCAGAATTGCTGTCTCCCCGCCTATTGTCAGACTCGCTCCAATGACTTCTCTGTCTTGCCACAATTTTACTAACCTGATTCTGCTTTAAGGCAAGACTATTACTTACATTGATTTTACTTCATATAAACTGATGAGTTTGATTTTATGCTTTTAATTCATGATAACAGCTCTTCATAGACCAAGTTGTTCCTGTGCCAAATTGTATTGCACTTTTGCCACCTGTGCCAACACTTATGTATGGGTGTGGGGCTGCACTGTACCAGACTTGCTGCCCTACTCACGGCAATTTGTCCGGCAATGTTTCACCCCGACTATATGCCAGCTACCATTTGCCTAGTTGGCAATTTGTCCTGCCAGCAATTGTCCCTGTAATGATTTGCCCGCGTCAATTACTCCGCGATGTTTTGTCTGGGGTGGAAAGTCCATACACGCATCCAAGACTTTCTGCTGCATATTAGCTGCAAACCCAGAAACCCTGAGCCAGGCATGCCTGCAAATGCAAATACCCGAGGCAGCAGACCATGCTGTAGTATCAGACATATCATACAGAGCCCTGAGAAGGTGCCTGATAATGTCCTCAGCTTCCTGCAGAACTTTGAAAAGCTCCTGCTTCTGCACCCCATCCGGAAGGGCCTGAACAGCCACCCTGCCCCTTCTCCAGAGGGTGTTCTGGTATTTGACCATGTGGGAAAGGTAACTGGAAATCCTGAGCCCCAGGGTGTTGGAGGCAAAGGTCCTTTTGCCCCACAGATCCAACCTCCTGGATTCCTTATCTAGAGGGAAAGAGCTAAGATGTTTAGGCGCCTTTGAACAGTCGTGGGCAGCTTTTTTGACCACCAAGTCCGTCTCTGGCAGGGCAGAGTAAAAGAGCTGGCCCAAAGGGGCACAACAGAGGTGATACGCCTTTCTGGGCATAGCTGGCACAGAGTGGGCTCTGCACCAGACTGGCTGGACTGCATCCTCCAAGGCTGGCAACAAGGGAGGGATGACCTTGGGCAGGGAATCAGGAATCTCCAGGAACTCCACCATGTTCCATCTGGTGGCATCCTCCTCCTCCTCAGTCTGGAACCCCATGGCAGACTGGAACGGTTTCATGATACCATAAAAACTAGGGCCCTCAGGGGGACTGAGGGGTAGGACCCTCAGAGCTGGAGGAGGCAGTGGACCTGTCAGAAGAATAGGCCTTTTCCTCCAAGACGTCCTCCTCTTCAGGGAGAAGGAGGTCCGGGGGGGGCAACTCCTCCTCAACGTCGACATGGTCTGAGCCATGGACTGATGCGGCTCATGTCGATGACGCCCACAAGGGTGCAGGGCAAACAGGCCCCACAGGTGAAGCCAGAGGCATGGCAAACGCTGGGGTTAACTGACATACTAATGATGTGGTGATCGAGGTAAGCAAGAAGTTCAGGTCAACAACGGGCTGCTGAATGACCGTCTTGACTGGGATCAACGGCAGGGAGGAACTGCACCCAGAGGATGGCCCCCGAGGGAGACAACCCCGCCTTAGCAGGGTGCGACATCTCGAGCAACCAGTTTACCTTTCCGGGTTCATTTTAGGCACCTATGTTTTCTCTCAGTGCATTTGGCCAGTGCCTGAAGAAAACAGTTTATCCAGACATGGGTTGGATTCTCTGTGAGCCTGTATGTCCTCTTTGGTGGTCGAGGGTGCCACCAGTAATTCCTCATGAAATATGGGAAAGTCTCCTAGTACTGGCCGTGTGTGCCTAGTCAAGAGGAAATGTACCAGTTCTGGCCATGTGTGCCAATCTCCATTTCACAACCAGAGAGTTCGCTGTGTATGTTCAGTATGCCTATGCTAAATGGGAATTCAGGAATTTCTGTACCGCAGTAATCTGCATTACCAGTAGGAGTAGCCCTGTTGGGGGTCCATCTACGCTTTGTGATTATTCTCTGTGCATGTGAATAAAAGCCACACTCTAGAATCCCAGCCTAGTTTGGGCAATACTGTTATTGCTTCCACTGTGACAGATTTACTTGGATGTCCCTGACCAAAAGTGCAAACCTAGCATAACTGTGAGCAAACGTTTTCTCCCAGGGACCTAGGTTGATGGCCATGGTAAATGGTCCCACCAGGTGTGCGCCAGGTAGTTGTCACACTTGGTTTGCCTGTCTGTGTATGGCAGGCTCAGAAGAAGATGTACTAGTAAACTGTAGTGACAACCCCATCCCTCTCTTTGGTACCAAGTGGTGAGAGGAGCAGCCCTGCTAGTTAGACAAGGGGGGCCAGTGGGGGTGGGTTACACTAAGATGGCTATTTGGGGGCCTATGGGTTATGGCCATGTCCAAACAGTTCCCTAGCAGCCACTGGAAACTATCACATATGGCACCCTTTTGGGCAAATGGGGACACAGAATACACTTACACTGTGCCACTCTCCAGATAGGATCCCTCCAGGACAAAGCTGGAACACACTACGCTGGCACAGAAATGGCTGCACTGTGGCTATCCATAATTCATCCAACATGTGGATAGAAACAAGAAAGACTTCAGATACCAGAGCTGGCCATTTGGCATCTTTCGAAAGTCGAAAGCACTTAAAACTCCCAAAGAAAAAAAAAAAAAATACAAGCTAATATGTTCTACACCGCAGACATCTAATTGCTAAACACAGATCAACACGTGCATAGATTGTGGTTAAGTTCTGGCACTGAAGTAGATACGGCACTACAGGTAGTCTGAACGATAATCCTGCTAACAATGCACTACACAGTACTACACAGTGGCTGTCTTCCGATGGGAAGGCACAGAGGACTTTGGCGCCACCTAGCACCAGAAAAGTGGAAAAACAGGAGAGTTCTACAGATGACGTAAAACAAAAACTTACCAAATTTCAACTTCTTCATGTTGTTTGCCACAACATGAATAAGGCCTATTGTTCCACATGCATTGCTGATGGTTTGCTTCATGAAATAAGCAGCTGAACTGACTTCTTGTCCCTCAGATTTTATTTTTGCCTCCTCTTCTGCTTTGAAGGATTCATACTATATTGGGGAAGTGAAAGAACAATAGAAACAGTTGGTAGACGTACAATAAGGAATACTTTCTAGCCGCTGAACTATAATCATGAGACGTGTGGGTTTTCACTAGACGCAGAAGTAAGAGAAGCTCCAGCACACTTTGTCTGCACACTCTACAGGTTTATAGTCATGATTTATAATAAATATTTATACGTTCAGTTCCTGTCCTTCTTACAGTTATAAGAGTATATTCTCAAGTTCTTTGGGTACCACGGTCATTCACAGCTAGTTTCTCTGACCCCAAGGCTATACTGCCAGCCCACTGGCAAACCCAGTGGCCTAAGCGGAAGCGCCAGGGCCCTGCAAGAGCAAAGTCTTTTCAGCCAGGAGGGGACCGACATTTGTTGGCGGAGCATCCACGCAGCCGACATACTGACATTGTGCATGTGAGTTAGCCAGTAACCAATGCCAGCCCCCTCCCTGCCTAACTTCTGTTTACCAATAGAAGAAAACAACTGGGAAGGAAAGAGAGGGCTTAAGACTTCCTAGCCCATAAGGGGTAGGAAAAGGATATAGAATATAAGAATAACAATCAAATAAACCCGACAACCAACTTAGAAGCTAAGGGTTGAGCATACTAGGTGGCACAAGGATAATGAAGAGCCAGAGCCTATTACCACCTACCTGGTCAGAGAAGGTAGACGTAACCAAGACGATGGGCACAGTGGCATGTGGCTCTGGCATATACACAGGGAACTCCAAAGGGACCACTGTGTAATTAAGATGGCAGAATGTCAGCTTGTAAAAATAACTTTTGTACTCAAAAGAAGATGACTCCAAAATTAAAGCAGGGTAAACACCAAGCTCCCCCCACCCCACCGAGGAGGCAGACAACAGGAGTTAGTGGACAGAGTCCATGGAGCAAAAATACTGTCTTCGTGCCACTCTGAAAGGAATGAGAAGAAACAATCCAGTAAGTAAAAGAAAAAGATACCTACCGTGAAAAAATGTGAAAAATCATGCAAATCCAACAGGGCTAGGAGTACAGCACAGAAAATCCCACTGCACCTGCCTCTCCCAGCTAATACAGGGATGTACCCTGTATGGGAGCTGAATATTGTTCTAAGTATCATAGTAATGTGTCAGCAGAAGAGGACCATCCTGGTCCATCTAGTCTGCCCACTTCCCACCCACCCCTACTTGTCTCCACTTCCTAAGGATATTTTCCTCTGTCCACTAACCAACCCCTTGTGTCTGTCCCACACCCTCCTCTTGAATTCCTCCACTGTTTCTGCACATACCACCTCATTAGATAATCTGTTCCCTCAACTTACTGGCGCCAGTCATCCACGGATGGGGCCTCCACCAGGGGTCCACTAAGCGCCGGGCACTCTACCCATCCCTACCCCTGGAGAAGGACAGCAGTCCATGGGGCGTTCAATCCTTTTCCCTTGGCTGGCCCTCCAACTCTTCACATCCATTCCGAACCCGGTTGTCATCAGCATCGCAAGCAGAAATCCAAACACTGAGCCGCAGGTCGGCTTTTTTACATTTTCTGCAAAAGGCTTAAAATTTACATATCAGGTTAACCCTTGAGTTCCAAATAGCTTTGCAATCATTTCATCAGTATAACTATATACGGTTTTAAATAAATGGATCCCAGTATCAGTTACATTTCCACAAAATGATTCACATATATTTTTATACCTGCAGAAATGCAAGGAGGGAGAAAAGACAACAGCAAGTGAGGGTAGAGAGATAGTGAGAGGCAGACAATTGCAAGACCGTCGGGGTGATCAAGTCCTAGGTCTCACGAGAAAATCTGGTTGTGCAACCAGACAGAGAAGAGATAGAAAAGAGAGAGAACAGAACAGATCCTTGCATTTAAACTCTTTCTCCTAACAACTGGGACAGGGCCGTATTCAACCCTGTCACACCGCCAAGCAGCAAAAGGAGAAAACATTAGGGTTTTGGTTCTCCTGAGTCTTGGCCAATCAGTGGTGGGGTCTTCCTTGGGGTTGTCAACTCTAATGCTCACCCCCTCAGATGTGATGCCTTTCCTTCAGGCAGGCCTGCATGAAGAAAGCTAAAACAGATTTTGTTACCAACATGTGGCGAGACATACAGTACTTCTCTACTTTTGAACAGCATCAGTAACAGACACTGGCGTGCAGTTATACCTTGTGATTCAGACAGAAGGCTATGGGTTGTGGGGGAGGGGGGAGCATTAGGGTCGATAACACCGTAGACCCACATTTTTTTTTTTTTATTTTTCTTCTTTAGTCTGCCTGCGACTGCCAGGTCATCTGCTTGTTCATGGACCCCTGGACCCCCACCTCCATATTGGCCGTGACTCCAACACTCCCGGCTTTCCCCCTCAGGGTGGGGTCGCGGCACTTGGCCCTTAGTGCCGCAAATGTGGGACTAGAGTCCAGAGCCGGCCTGGAGGCTGATTAGGGCCAGGGGTGGGCGTCATTGATGGCGGTCACGAGCAGGGATCTTTTTCCTGTATCCAAGGGGCAGGGACGTACAATGACATCCAGCATCCACCCCGCCCCTCTGAGCATCTGGACGCCGGAGTTTGCAAGTGCTCCTAGCCTTCGCTAGGAGTCCTCACATACCGGGCATTCTCCCCAACCCTCCCCCGGAGAAGGAGAGCAGCCCTAGGGACGCTCAATCCTTCTCCCCTGGCCAGCCCTCCAGCTCCCCAGGTCCGTTCTTGAACACAGGTCGCTGGCGTCGCAAGCAGAAATCAAACCACTGTGCCGGCAGGCCAGCCTGAATGTTGTTTTTCCCTTTGCAGCCCAACACCACATTTCATTATTTTTGTTTTGACTCACAAAACAAGCCTTTGTAAGGATTTTGACATGTTCCAAAACCATATTTAGGGCTATTTTTGAAAAACATACTCTGGACCCGTTTAGCTAAGTCATAGGTTTGTTTTTCTCCAGGGCTTCATTTTTATGAGTTTTCAATAAAAAAACAAAAAAAAACAAAAACACACAAGATGATTGCCATACAAAAGAAGATTTCTTCATCATGAAAGAAGAATTTCAGCTCACGAAGATTCACAAAATTCTTCTTTTGTATCTGAAAGACCCTACTGAGCATGCTCAGAACTGAATCCTTATAACTCTGGAATGGATTAATACTTTTTCACCAAACCGACAAATGGCACCATTCGAGGGCAAGCCCTTTCTACCCTGAAAATGTAAGAACAAGATTCCAAACCATCTGGGCTGTACGCAACAGCATAAACTAAACCGGATTTCTCTCCTTTCTGCACTATCCTGATATTGGAATCCGCACATCTGACCAGAAAGAACTTGCCAAATCAAGAGATGCTGCCCTCCCAGACCACGCTACTGTGCCCCTATAAAACACACACACACGGGGTTGCTAAGAGGACCAAAAGGACCCTAATGGCAACATTTTTTTTTTGTTGGTAAGGAGAGAAAAAAAAAATTCCACCTTCCAGGTGGGGTCAGAGAGTCTCCAAACTGGAAATGTCAAGAATAATACCAGTGTGCACTAGCACAACAGGGTGAGCTGCCCAGAAACCCCGGCTCTACCTAAGCGAGGAATGGCAGGCAAGTATGTAAATGAGTGGTGAAGATATTCTAGAAGACTGACAATTACATTAAGGACATAAATGTTCATATATTCCAAGAATTAATCTTCACCATTCATTCCCACTTATGGGTCAGAGTTCCACACTTCCTAAATAGGAAGGAGCTGGCTCACCCTAAGGGAAGACATCCCTCAGCCCCTCTTCATGGGGGAGAACACCTGAGGGCAAGGGCCCCTCACAGGTCTAGCAGAACCAGAGACTGTTCAGGGACAGGCGGAGGCTCCTGTGGCCCTGGAGCAGGAGGGTGCACCAACAACTCATGCATGACCCTATGGGAAATGAGCTCTTAGCAGTGTGAATTAAGCACCTTACCTCAGGCCAGAGGTGCAAACTTAGAAAGGTGAAGCCACGCCATCCACCAAATGCGGGTTGCTGCTCCTACCAGCCTAGAGGCCACCTCACTGGCATCATACAATGCCCTTCACTGGTGCCTCGCCAACTCCAGGCCCTGGGCAGAAAGGTAAATGGTTTGCTTGGTTAATTCACAGCAAGGCAGTGCGGTTAGGATCTGACCTAGCTGTGACACAGAGTGCTTACCTAAGTTGATGATGTGCAGCAATGCAATAAGGGCATGTGCTAGCAGAAACCCTCCTTCCCCAGGCATCTATCTGCATACAGTCAGCCTCAGGAGGTCAGTCACATGAAGGGCTGTTAGGCTCAGTTGGGGTCTGCCAGCACCTCAGTCCCTGAAGTGGGATGAGTGTGGCTTGCAGATCCTGTGGGAGCAAAATTCCTGTGCCAGACGCCCCTAGCGGCTGTAGCAGGGAAAAGGGACAGAGTCAGGCTTTCCTAGAGACCTCCCTCAAGGCTTGAGGCCAAGAAGGAATAACAGTGTTGTCATCACTGAAATCTCCAAGGAGTCTCAATGGCAAGCACACAGGATTGCGAACTATGAAGAAGCCAATGTCCAGCTCTTTAGCATGTCTGTGAGGAATCACTGGTACACAGAGCACTCAGAATCTGAGGACAGATTGGGTGGAATTCCACTTCCTCTGAGAAGGAAGCAGAAAGGAGGAGCTGGACTTGGGAGAAAGTGATTCTGGGCCACAGGCCTTAAATGTGCTTAGTTAGACTGTAAGTGGTAACAGTGCAAGGCACCAAATGTCTTCCTGTACTGAAACCAGGTGATAGGACAAATAGGACCCATATTACCTGTGAGCTCAGGAAGAGGTGGTATAGGCCCAAAAAGGAAGGATGAGCCAGGCTCTCTGCTAGGGCTGCAGGAGTGCTCAGGGGACCTCAGCCCATGGGGGGTCTCAGAAATCCACCAGCGTGGGATCGACCAACATCCATGGAGCGACCTGGTTGGTGACCTTGGGGGAAGATTCCCAGATGAGGAAAATGGAGCTGTACAGGTCCCAGAGGGCAGCACAGGTCCTCACTTGGTGACGTCAGCCAATGGTTCTGGGGAGAAACTCGCCTCCGGGTCACTGTCAGAACCCTGGCCAGTGCAGTCTCCAGAACTAGTGTGAGGGTCAGCAGCAGACCTCAACCCCTCACCATGGCCAGCACCATCCTTAGAACCAGGCACAACACTGATATCTGCACTGCTCCTGGATCTGTCCCCAGCACCAAGAATCGAACTGGCCCAGCAAATAGTACCAGGCCCTGACATGGTACCACAGATGGTTAAGGGACCTGAACCAGCACCACAGGTGCAACCAGAAGGGTCCCAGCACTGCCCTTGGCAGCGGGTCTATGGTCGGCTCCGGGACAACACCATCACTGGCGTTACACTCAGAACTGGGTCCAGGGTCAGCATCACCACATCCATCTGTCGCCAAGAGCGGCACTGTCCTCCTATGGCAATGAAGGCTCTCAGAGGAGAGAACAACAGCCACCTCAGGCATTGGACTAGGGAAAGTTCAGATGCCAACCCCTCTTCCAACACCATTTACGGTGTAAGAAGGGAATCTGGCTTCATGACTGGCTGGCACCACCTCGCTCAATGGTACTAGAAGCCAGAGCAGCACTAGACTATCCAGTATAGATCAAGCATATAGGCTTGGCCTTACCACTGGGGACATCCAGGGAGGAGTGCTCAGCCAACCACTCAGAAACAGCTGTCCATCATACCCATTCCCCCGGGCCTCCGAAGCCTTGGTGTGGCATGGCTGAGGAGGACCCTGTGCTTCCACAGTACCAGAGGTACAGAGAAGGGCCCTAGGGTAAAAGCCCAAACTCTGAACCTTGGCCTTACAGGTACGAGGCCTCTCTTCGAAGGCACAGGGCAAACAACCTCACTTCAATGTGCAGAACTCCAGGACACGGCTGTTCATAGAGAAGCACACATTACACTATTCTGTATTGTGATCTGGGCCAAGATAGGGAGGACACTGACAATACTGATCCAAAGGTGCCAGTCTGACGCCAAGAGACTCACTTAACAGGCTTCGGATGGATTGGGAGGGCAGCAGCCTGACTTCTTTGCCCCCCTTTCTGGATGCCACATTGTACTAAGCCAGAAAATAATAAAAACAGGGAAAAACAAATCATATTGACGCCAAAGAGTAACTATCGGAGCCTCTTCAGTAAGAAGGGGTTCTGGCTTGGTATCGAAAAGGAGAGAAACAAATGAACTAGGGAACAAAATGCTGGTGCAGCAGACTCTTTTGCTCCTACAGTATGCCACCTATGGTGGGACAAGCAGAACTAAGGCAGGGAGGGGGCCATTGTCAGTTACTGGCAAACTCAGGTATATAATGTTAGTACGTCAGCTGCATGGTCGACACCACCAGCCAATGTTGGTCTCCTCCTGGCTGAGAAGACTTTGCTCCCGTGGGGTCCTGGCACCTCCACCTTAGACTCATAAGTAGGAATGAATGGTGAAGATGGATTCTTGGAAGATCCATACATAAACATACTATATATCATGTTCAAGATTTTGGTTTCAAAAAAAAAAAAAAGAACTTTAAAGACGCTCCCTGGTGTTTCAAGTTCCCATTTTTCTGATGCTCTTGAGTTTTCAAGGTTGTTTTCTGGGTTAAGTACATTCCTAAAGAGCAAATGCACATATTTCATAAAAAGCTTGAATTCACATCCCCGTGTAATGATTAGTGTTTCCTGAAAATATCATGCTGTTTGGATTTGTGTTTTTCTTTAAATCAGCATCTGTTTATGTGCTCTGCAGTAACTGAAAACAGTGAAGATATTTCTGTCCCTGTCAGTGAGCAATGACATCATACTTGTCCAGCCTGCTGCTTCAGCAATCAAGTCCCTGACTGACTAAATAAGCTGTGTTGCAGTTCCTAGTTAGATCAATCTGTAGAGCCAATTGTTTCCACTCAAAGTTTGTTACTAACCCAACTGGTTTATGTTTAGAGAGATTAGCTTAAAATCTATCATAGGCCAGCCCAGTGGCGCTGAGGGTTGAGGTGTTGGACGCCACACCTCATGCTACGCCAGCGACCCGGGTTCGGGAATGAGCTCAGGTCGTCGGGCTCGGCAGGGGAGGACTAGGATTGAGCATCGGGAGACAGCTCTCCTAGTCCTGGGGTGGGCCTAGGCAAACTATACCGTGCTACGGCGGCCCCTGGGGAAGCCTGGAGGTACTGCATGCGACAGTGTGATGGGGGGGGGGCGCAGCGGATGTCTGCACGTATGTGCATGGACGTCATTGCACGTCCGTGCTCCCAATGGGGAGGAAAAGTGGAAAAATGGCTGGACGTGACTGTGCAGCCTGACGGCCGTGCCCTGCCTTGCCGGGAGGACTCGCGTGGAATCGCAGGGGGTCTGGCTGGATAGGGTATGGGGAGACCCTCCAGCGGAGTGGCGACGGCTGTGCCACATCCCCCATCATGTGAGTGAGCCTGGTGCTCTCCTGTCGGGCAGGGCCGGCGGCTGGATGCCCCCGCCAGTAGTCACCGCAGCAGGCGAATAAATAAAAAATTAAAAAATCTATCATAAAAGCCCACTGTCTTCTCCTGGCTGCTAGCAGTGTGCTCGAACCACTAGATCCCAATGCAGCCTCAAGTGTCTTCCTCACATTGTTGCCACTTGTGTGGTTTGTGTCATGTGGATAATGGAAGGCAGTAAGTGCTGCATATCTGACACTTCTTGTGAGTTTCACAAATTCTAAACACTTTATTTTGCTTTACAAATACTGTTCATTACCACTCACTCTACTTTCCTGTCAGATCTGGAGTTCTCTGCCATGTACTTGCAGAGATGAGCAAACTGATTTCAACAGTGTTTATAAGGAGAGTGTGAAATAGTGGTTAGAGCACTCCCTCCAGACACTATCCTACTGGTCTGGGCACATAAATCTTACCATTCTTCAAGCTTCACCACATGGTCTAGGTCTCTTGTCCATCTTGGATGCAATCAGAATTCTAATACAGCAGCACTTTCTCTACCAGAGAGACCAACCTTTCCAGCCCACCTTTTGCTTATTTGAAAACCAAACTGGTAATCCACAACGGACCAAAAAGCTGGCTATTAGGAACGGAGAATGTTTAGTTGCTCACAAGATGTTCCTGTTATACAGGTCTTGTGCCAAATACATAACTTTTTTCTTTTCAAATTTCTGACTGCATAAACATCATTTAAATGCCAGTAGCACACTCAATATACTTATGAATGGGATGTTTCATTTTGAGGATACTAAAAATGATTAGGTCCTCTGCAGGGTGTCTCTTACATAGAAACATAGACTTTGACGGCAGATAAGGACCACTTGGCCCACCCAGTCTGCCCATTTCCCTACCTTAAGGAGAAGCTGCAGATTCTAGTTAACCAACAGCCTACTTCCTGCAACCCCCCCCCACTACAATTGCCTTATGTCTGTCCCATGCATGTTTGAATTCCCCCACTGTTTTAGACCCAACAACCTCCCCAGGAAGGTGGTTCCATGCATCCACCACTCTCTCCGTGAAAAAAAAATTTCCTCACATTACCTGCAAGTATATGGTATAGACTGAAACTCAATGCCAAAAAGCGCAAGGTGATGCACATAGGGGAATAAGAACTCCAGGATGGAATACTGGATGGGAGGGGTTAAACTGGACACTACTTCAGAGGAGAGGAACCTGGATGTTATAATTGACATACTAAAACAGTCTGGACAATGTAAGGAAAAAGGCCTACAGCAAGGCAGCAAGGATGTGGTGGTGTACTGGGATGAGTTTCACTAGCAGGAGAAAGGAGGTAATACTACCATTCTGTAGTTCACTGGTGAGGTTCCATCTGGAAACTGTGCCCAGTTCAGGAGTTCCAACCTAAGGAAAGACAAAGACAGGCCGAAGGTGATGCAGCATAGGGTGACCAAAATGATTCAAGGCACACAGGGCAGATCTAGGAGGATCTGCTTAGGGTACTGGACATGTATATTCTGGAGGCAAAAACAGAGAGGGAACAATATAATAAGAGACCCTCACATTCTGAAATTTCCTGACACTGGCAGTCTCACTATTAGAGACTTGGAGTGTAGATTTATTCTCCGTTACGCTGTCACCGGCTGGTAGGGAGTCGATATCTGCCCAAGATCACACCCAGCCGCTTTACATTAAAATCCAAGATATCCCCTCCCCGACTATACATCCTTGGTAGTAGCATCTATTATTAAAGAGGTAGGCATACAGTATCTTTATTTATCCCTCTGTTACTCCCGTTTGAGTCCCCCCCCGCTGAATTAAGATGGCGCTCCAGTCTGTCCACTGACCGACAGTATCACTTTGAGAAGCAGAGATAGCGCCCCTTGATCTCTCTTCTCTGTCCTTTTTTTTTTCTAAACTAAACTAATTACTCCCTAAGAATCATTGTGGTATTAACAATAGCATATTTATAAATAAGTGCTGCTTAGGGGAATCGCACGGTGGTATGGAGGAATCCCCCATCAAGTTAATCAAAGATCCTGCATATTTGGAGCAAGGAGAGAAGATTTAATATCTAGATTAGCTCTTGTTTTTTAGATATGCCCACACAACATAAATATCTCCCATTTTATCATTAGACTGTAACTTAACTGGGTGAATTATGTCTCTGTTCTAGCCAAATCAATGTCCATTCTTTTTCTTCCATCGGACCTTGAAATTGCAATGGTGTTACGCTGCCTTTAGGTTCAGTCCTTGTCAACTTGACTGGAGTTCTGCTGCCCATGTAGATTTTGTTTGCATCTTTCATCAGCTGTTCGCAGTGATCCTGGAAAATGCTTTGCTTCTGAGGTTTGCCTACTGCTTGCCACGCTTTTAAATAGCTTTTGCTCCAACAGTTCCAGTTCTAGGTCTGGTAAGGAAATCTCCCATTCTTTAAGTTGTCGCCGCTTCCAGCAAGCTCGAGAAGGTTTTGGTCCTGAATCTAGGTGGAGCCGTAATTTAGCCAGAAATAGTTGCGCTTTAATATTTTTTTTTCCTTTAACTCCTTTATTACTGAGCGCACTTTTAGCCTTTCATTTTGAAGGGCTGGGGAAAAGTCTTGTTCAAAATAGATTGCTGCACCTTGGTATTTCAGATCCCTGACTCTCCATGCTTCTCAGGTACCCATTCTTTGCTCTGAAAGAGCACCATTCCTCACCACCCATGACCGAGGCCAGCTCGGGGTTTGCGGTTTGGGAACCAAGGAACGATGAGCTTGGTCCATTGTAAGGTCCAAATCTGAAGGATTTCAAGCGTTGAGTGGAATAATTTTTGACAAAGTCTACAGAGTTTGCAAAACCCTCTTCTGCACCCTCCGGAACTCTGTGAATCCGAAAGAGATGGAAAACCTTTCAGGTTATTAAGGAGAGGGTCAGGACCAGGCCATCCATCACACATGGACATTAGCTAGCACAGAACTGGACATGTGATGCCACCACTTCATTTTCAGTGTGCTACATCCTGCCAGCTGTAGGATTACCACCCCACCCGCCCCAATATCTGAAGCCTTCTATTCTTGTCCACATAACTCCTTTCCCCTGAGCCACCAAGGGGAAGTCATGTAACAGCAGCAGCTGAACTACCCCATTCCGATGCAAGAGGAAGAAACAGACTTTCAGCACTGCCTCTGACTAATGTGCATCAACCCCAGGATATGGGATTCAAACCCAGGTAGCCAACAGGAGTTTCGCCAAGTTTTATTTTAGTGAATTGTTTCCAAATGCCAAATTTTATGCTACATGTAGGCAATGTGATGTTGGCACTGACACCACTGGAGCGAAGCACCAACAAAGTCTAAAAATCTAACATACACACAATGTTTCTTCCCCATCTACTGTGGAACCAGAAACTCACCTCACCCCTGCCTCATCCAGACCTGACTGGCAACCAAGTAAGAGTAATACTGTACCACTCTTTCCCCAATCTGCCCAGCACACAGTCACCCTCCCTTCTCCTCCACCTGACAAAGGTTAAGAAAGGCAAAATACCCACCCCTTCCAGCCCTCCCACTCAGCAAATTGCACCCACCCTCCTCACCCCAGCCCCTCAAAAGACAAAACCCTCCTACCCTCCACCACCATCCTGAATGACACCTACCCAAAGAAACTTAGAGGTGGTGGGCATTACAGGACAGCAACCTGGACAGACCCTTGACTCACCACCTCTGCCAGCCACCACCTGAATGCATGAGAGCCCACACTTACAGTAAAAGTGGCCATTTTACTAGGACTGCAGACTCCCATTCATTTAGATGGTGACTGGCCAAGCTGGTGAGATGATGGTCTGTAGCAGTCACTGTCCTCCTCTGCCTGCAAACAAGTTTCTTACTTTTGGAGGGTGGAAGGTGGTCGGCGGTGAGGGGTAACCAGTTGCTGAGTGGGTGGGCTGGGGAATAGGTTATTATATCAGGTTAATCCTTCTCTTGAGCAGAGGCACTATACTACTGTTACTTGGTCACCAGTCAAGTCAGAGTGTTTGTGGGGGGATGTTTTTTTCAAGGTGGCCAGACTCCAAAGGGTCACTTCACAGAGTCTTCACTAGGAGACATGCTACGCAAAGTGTGATTCTGCAGGCATGGTCTTCACCTGGTTAAGTTGGTACTTCATGCATAATGCTACAAGAAGGCCACGAGAACTAACAACTTTTGTGTAGTAAGCGTAAAAGACTTACCAGCCAGTCATCAACAAAAGCCACCACTTACCATTCTCTAGTTCTCCTTACATTTAACAACCATTAAAGTTTACGTAAAACTTCATACAGAAGGCTACCTTCCCACATACTGGAGCTCCTGGTACTATTCATGCTCCATGGCTCTTGCAAAAGGGAACTTTGATACAATTCTCTTTAATAAATGGCTTAAAAGTAGAGACATAAGAAACCATCCTACTCAAATGAAGGGTTCAGAGCATGTCATTTCTATTCAAGAGGCTTCAAAGTCATTCATACAAATCATTCTATAACTGCTCGAAACAGTAAAGCGGGGAATCAATCCACATTAGTGAGAGGAAATGGGTTGAAACTTGACCCAGATATTTTGTTTAGACTAATGTAGAGCATTCTCTGGCTTAGTCTTATGAATGATGGATCAGAGCAGACACAGATGACTCACAAATGAATCAAACCCCACCCACCTGTACTCCTTTCAAACAGAATCAAACTATGGACTGGATATCCAGAGACGGTTAGGACTCTGAATGTTCCTGGTTCAGCCTGCAACTTGGAAGATTTCATACTTGTAGGTTACTGTACCAGCCCTATAAGATTATCAAAAGGTTCCACGCGATGGAGGCTGTCCCACTGTACTACCTGGGAGGGAAGGGGTCTACATTCGCCACACTGAGTCTTGTGGATTGGTGAGTGGGATGTCAGTAGGGCACACCAGATGCTGAGCTCCAAATGTGCTATCCCAGGAAGGGCAAAAAGTACTTTGTTGCAGAAGAAATCAGTTTTGTTGACGTCATTTAATTCTCCACAGGCTATTGGTGCCTCACAATACAATGAATACAATGACATCAAAACAAAGTGAAAACAGATATGCAACTCCTCCAATCACAAATCAAGAGAGTTACAAACTTTATTCTACAGCCAACTCACAACTGTCTTTATTGTCAATAAAATGACAGTAGTGGTCATTCTACTTATTTAATTTATTTATTTATTTATTGAAATGTTTTACTAGGAAGCACACTGAACAACAAGTTGCTCATCTGCAGGTCTGACCTGGGGGAGGGTACAAGGAGTATGAACAGAATACATTTAGGTTGCATCATACACATGGGTACATACAGTACCTTAAAACTCAATATACAGTACTAACATCAATGTCAATATGTAGTTCCTGACAGGGAGGAGAAAGAAAGCAGATTCTGAGAGTGACCTAATACTGACAAGGTTAGAAACCGGGTTATAGGTGTAGCATGAAGACAGACAGAGTGAAAGTCATGTAGGCTGAGAATAGACTGAATAAATGAGGAGGAAAAGTGTGGTATAAGTGCATAGTAAAAGGCTAGTTGCGATGCGTCAGGGGACACAGAATTAGGTGGGGGAAAGCAACCTATTTGGGACCCCTTCAGGATGCTGGGAACCCTGCAAGGGGCCAGGGAGGTTGCATGGAATAGGAAGGAGGGGAGAAGGTGAATACAGAGGGGAGAGAAGGGGGAGAAGTAGATGTGAGGAGGGAGATGGGTACATTCTGACCAGTCAAAACTCACAGCAGCAACTGTTAACTGCAGTGCACGGGAAGGGTAGAAGTGGAGTGACCATACCCAGGGACAAAAACAGCACCACTATCTTTTTTCAAACACACTGAAACATAAAAGTGAAAAGTGTGCTAGTTGGCTCACTATCCTCTGCAATAATGTGATTATCTTGTGAGGCTAAAGTGGTCTGACTTGACCTCAGTACTTATTCACTCGACAATACCAATATTGTCTTGTATAGTGAGCCAACTAGAACATTATCACATATGTAGACCTGTACAACAACCTGTACTGTGCAGTTATCCACTTCAGTGGTGGAGAAGGATCTGGGGGCAACTAGTCACAGGGGCCATGGATTCACTCAAGAGTGCAGAAAGGCGGGCAGCCAAGGCAAATAAGATGCTGGGGTGCATTGCCATGGGAATCATCTCTAGGCGACAGGAAGTCATTCTGCCACTGTATATGTTGCTAGTGAGACCTCGCTTAGAGTACTGTGTGAGGTTCTGGTGCCCATATTTAAAGAAGGATGTCAAACTTCTGGAGGGGGTCCAGCGCAGGGCGACAAAGATGATCCTTGGGCTGGGGGACCTAAACATGTACTCCCTGGAGGATAGAAGTGAGAGAGGGGATATAATTGAGACCTTCAGATACTTAAAGGGCATGAATAGGGTTAGTACTGAGGGAGTGTTTAGATTAGATTGGGGGGGCATTAGGGGACATAGTCTGAAACTGGAGGGTGGAAGATTCAGGGGGAAGAGAGGATGAACTACTTCACAGAAAGGGTGGTAGCGAGGTGGAACGCAATGCCAGAGGAGGTAATATCACTGAAATCTGTGGGCAGTTTTAAGGGGTGGGACAGGGTCAAAGTAAAGAGTCAAAACTGGGGAAGCTGGGAGGAAGTCGACAAAGGGCTAAAAATCAGATGGACGGGCAAGGGTGGGGGGGCAGCTGCAGTAGATTAGACTGGGAGCTGCGCACTCTAACAGACTCGATAAACCATATGGCCTGTATCTGCTGGCATTTTTGTATGGCCTGTATCTGCTGCCATTTTCGTATGTTCGTATATAACCTGGGTCAATCCCAGTCCTCCACACCCCAGTTTGGTCATGCAAGTCCCTAGTCAGCTCTCATTGTGCTCTGCTTTTATCAGCGTAGCAGCCCATGCAAATAGCAGTATCAGTGTCAGGGTTAACAGACCAGTTACAACCAATTATTTCACTGATCAGAGTATCTATAATGGCTTAAATGGGGGGTGGGGGGATACATACACAGCTAATTTTAAAGACCTAGGAAAGACAAGAGACCTTACAGAAGAACAGCACATAAGCAGGTATAAGCCAGCATCCTGCACCGTGTCCCTTCCCCTTAAGTAGTTTATGCAGCTAAAATCCTTTCCACGTCTATAAAATAAGGCTGCAGACCTTTGACCAAGGGACAGAGGGAGTTCAGTGAGACAGATGAGGGGGTGAGGGAACAAAGGAAAAGTGTGGGTGGGGTGGAGAAGGCAGTCGTCGTGGAGGGTGGTTTCTATCAATGCCAAGAGCCTAGGTAATAAGATGAATGTCCTCCATACTACAACAGCAGAGGGCAAAGTGGATCTGGTGGAAGTCATCAAGACTTAAGCAACCCCAAACCATAGTATTTCCAGGCCTCCTGGTAGTTCCCAGAACAAGGATAAAAACCTTGGTGGACTGGGCCTTTGAAGTGGAGGGCCCGGTTCTTTGGAACTCACTCCCAAGAGCCCTGTGGGAGACTAACTTGTTTGTACAGGCATTTGGGGACTGATATTTCCTTTCCTGCCTCCTTCCCAATCTGCTACTAGTTACCTATTTATTTTATGAAGGGTTTTAGGATATTTTAGTGTAGCGTTATACAGTCGTGGCCAAAAATATTGGCACCCTTGCAGTTTTTTCTAATAATGCACCATTCCTTCCAGAAAATTGTTGAAATTAAAAAATATTTTGGTATCCACATATGTATTTCTTTGGTTTGCAGTGGAATAAAACACAAAAAGCAGAAAAATTTACTAAGTCTTAGCTTATTCCACACAGAAATCCTTAAATGGCCGGACAAAATTATTGGCACCTTTTAGAAGTAGTTAGAAATAATCAGATTTCAAGCAGGTGATTCTCCTTCACTTTGGAATTGAACTCCCCTGTGGTGAGTTGCAGGTGCATGCAATATAAAAATCACTCATTCAACCAGTTTGAATGGAGAAAAGGACTCATTCTCCTGTTTTGTGTCACTGTGTGTACCGCAATGAGCATGGAGAAAAGAAAGACAGCCAGAGAATTGTCTGAGGAGGTCAGACAGAAGATTGTAGCCAAGCATGGACAATCTCAAGGCTACAAATCAATCTCCAGAGACCTTGATGTTCCTGTTTCCACCCTATGTAATGTTATCAGGATGTTTAAGGCCCATGGCACCGTAGCCAACCTCCCTGGACGTGGCCGCAAGAGAAAACTTGATCGAAGACTGCAGCGCAGGATTGTTCGAATGGTGGAGAAAGCACCTCGATCAACTGCCAAACAGATTCAAGCTGACCTTCAGACACAAAGTACGACAGTTTCAACTCGCACCATCCGTCAGCCAACACAATGAAAGGGGTTATATGGTAGAGGCCCAGGAGGACCCCACTGCTGAGAGACAGATATAAAAAGGCCCGACTGGGGTTTGCCAAAACACACCTGAACAAGCCAAAATCCTTCTGGGAGAATGTCCTGTGGACAGATGAGACCAAATTAGAGCTTTTTGGTAAAGCACATCATCACTATGTTTACAGAAAACAAAATGCAGCCTTCAAAGAAAAGAACACCTTCCCTACGGTCAAACATGGAGGAGGTTCAGTGATGTTTTGGGGTTGCTCTGCTGCCTCTGGCACTGGGTGCCTTGAACGTGTGCATGGCATCATGAAATCTGGAGATTACCAGGCCATTTTGGAACGCAATGTTGAACCCAATGTCAGAAAGCTGGGTCTCCATCGAAGGTCATGGGTCTTCCAGCAGGACAATGACCCCAAACACACTTCAAAAAGCACCCAGGAATGGTTCAAGACAAGACGCTGGACTGTTCTGAAGTGCCAGCAATGAGTCCAGATCTAAATCCCATTGAAAACCTGTGGAGAGATCTGAAAACAGCAGCTGGGAGAAGGCACCCTTCAAATCTGGGAGAACTGGAGCAGTTTGCACACGAAGAGTGGGCCAAACTGCCAGTAGAGAGGTGCAGGAAGCTCATCCATGGCTATAGGAAGTGGTTGATTGCAGTTATTCTGACCAAAGGCTGTGCTACCAAATATAAAGTCTAGGGTGTCAATAATTTTGTCAATGCCATTTCTTTTAATTTTCTGATTTAAAGGATATATTAACCTGAATCAAAAACAAAGGTTCTGTAATATTAACAGAGAAATAAAGAATTGTGGAGACCAAATACTGTACTGTTGTCAATTTCAACTTATGTTTGAGGAAATTGTGAGTTATTTGAAAAAGTGAAAGGGCGCCAATATTTTGGCCAATGCATCAGAAGGACGCTCATGCATTATTAATTTTGTTATATTTGCCTTTAGTACTTTGGTGTAATGGCACCCTGAGTCACCAGTGGGGTGGGGGATGGGTGGCTGAAAAAATAAAACAACTATTACTACTACTACCACCATCTACAGGAAGGATAAAGTAGGAGGAAGGGTGGAAGGGGTGATTCTTAACATCAAAGTCACAATGGAAGACTTGGTGGGAGTGAGCATGGAGTAGATTTGGATGCAGCTAGCTTCAGAGATGGGAAGAAAAACAAGGGTAGGGTGGTGTACAGGCCACCAAATAAAGTTAAAAATCAAAGATAGGTAGCTGAGGGACGAAATCAGGAAGGTGGCAGAGCAAGGGGAGGTGGTGACTGTGGACGAATTCAACTTGCCTGACATGGACTGGAGCAAATCACATGCAAGCATCAGAAGAGCCAAATGATCCTGGGTGCAGTCAAGGATAGGCTCTTAACCCAGGGGTGATGGAGGAGACCACACCTTTTTGTACTTGGTGCTGTCAAACCGTGACCACGTCAAGAGGTATCCGCATGGCTGAGCCCCTGGGAAACAAAATGTCCTTGATTTCACGAGGGTCCACTTCATTAAAATGGGGATAAGATTGGAGATGTACATAGCCAAACTTAGGGTAATCATGGGGGTTGAAGAAAAACAGGCCCTAATCCAGGATGGGGAACAGAAAGGCATAAATACCTGCCTTGCACAGGAGGAAAAAACACACCTTAGGAAACCACTCTGGTTTTCAGAAAAGGCTGAATCATAAAGGGGAAAAAAAATTAAAAAAAAAGTTTCCTTCAAGACATCTACAAGGGCTCAGATAGACTATGTAGACCTGCATGCCCTACTAGCCCTCATGGATACTGCCTTCACTTCACAGTACAAGGGAAAATTATATTTAATGTAGTGTTATATTTGTGGTCTTCGTGTGCTACCTACTGACATTAGCTACTATGCAAAGCTTAGCATAATGTACTGAAAAGTTCTATTGTTACCCAAAAGTAGTGTTTTATGTATTTATTTAGCTTTTGTTGACCGGTAAGTGCACTAGACAAATCCTGACTATTTTCAGGCACGACCCGGGGAAGGGGGATACAGATGACTGCCAACTGACCTTGAACCAGATTAAGCTGTTTGTGGTATTTTTAGTGAATGAGGGAAATTTGGCCAGGACACCGGGGAAATTCCCCTGCTCTTTGCGATAAGTGCCATGGGATCTTTAACATCCACCTGAACTACCACCAATCCAGGCAGATGGGACCTCGGTTTAACGCCTCATCCGAAAGACGCACCTCAGAAATGCAGCACCCTCTCATGCTGCATTACAGTGTCAGTACTGGATATTAACCCAAGTGCCAGATGTGGGAACTGAACCCACAGCCCTCTGATCTCCCGGCCTCAGAGGCGAGTGTGCTACCTACTGAGCCACTGACACTTATTGACAATATTGCAGTGTTAGTCTGCACTATTACTCATCTATGTGTACATGCGAAAAGTTATACTTTTGGGTGCCAGACTCCCACCTAATCCACCAATGAGAGCCGTGCACTGCTTGTCAGATGAGAAGTTACCCAGGTAACGGACTTTCTTATCTGTGATATATAATATGATGTCAGTTCTTTATTCATTGAGTTTTCTACATGATCACCTGGGTCTTCAAGAGGTAAGAACTCCCAGCTATTTAGGTAAGCTGTCTTGTATGTGTGTACTGGAGAATAAACCTTTTAGTCTGCAACACCTGTCTATGCATAGTGTTTTGCCATCAGGTCAGAGTATTCTGCCAGAACCTGCTAACAACTACATGGAAAAGCTAAAAACAGCTAGCAGAGTGGTAAGGAAGGTCAAAGCAGAGATGGAGCTGTGGGGGGACGATGAAGGAAGGTACTACCAAGCTGAAAAAAAGGGCCTGAGTGGGTAGAGTATAACAGAGGAAGGCCCAAAGTACTGATTGATGGACCAGTCCCACAAGGAAAAATAGGGATCAGGAGTCAACATGTGTCAGGAAGGAATTAAGAGTGTACAGGGTCTTCAAGAATCTCAGAGCCCTTTAAGTTGGCAAATTACCTGGGCTGCATGGTATGCATCCTAGGGTAGAGAAAACTGGTGGAAGTTCTTGCAGGCCCCCTGGCTGATGTGTTCAACAGATGCCTGGACACAGGAATGGGACTTCAAGAATGGAGGACTGCAGATATATCACTCCTGCACAACAGTCGGGCAAGGGACGAACCAGGGAACTAGA
The DNA here is from genome assembly GCA_016271365.2 of Neoceratodus forsteri. NCBI lineage: Eukaryota > Metazoa > Chordata > Ceratodontiformes > Ceratodontidae > Neoceratodus > Neoceratodus forsteri. The sequence goes on from CM057459.1 coordinate 965,643,829, forward strand.
GACCACTCAGCTTGACATCAGTTTTTGGAAGCATACAACTCCAACATTGGAAGTTTGAGATTCAGGGCTTTGGAGTGGGTCCACCCATTATGTAGCAGTGATGATAGGCTCAAAATCCTACTGCAAAGAAAGACTCAGTGGATCCTGACTTTAAAAACAAACAATTTCTCCCCATGAGCAACTGGACTTTAAACACTTTTTATAAGCTGTGGTTACTATAGCACTTGGCTATACTTCTTTGCCACCCTATACTGACTTAATTTTGTTCTAATGTCCACCTTAAAAAGTATGTAGTAGCCCAGTGGTGCACGAGGTTGAGGCCTCGCGCCACACCTTGTGCACTTGGCCAGGCCAGGTTTGGGAACAAGCCGGGGTCGGCAGGGATGGGGAAGGACTGGCGTCCCTAGGACTGCTCTCCTTCCCCAGGGAGGGGGATTCTACCAGCCGATGCATTAGTGACCGCTAGCGGAGGCTGGCGGTACTATATGCACGGCTGCAGAAATGCAGGGGATGGAAGCTCGGCGATGGTCTTTCGGGGGTGCACGGGAGCGTGCACCAGCCAAGCTGGACATCAGTGCACGTCCGAGCTTCGGGGGAGAAAAACTTTGCAAATACCTTGCACTTGGGGATAGGCGACGGCACTGTCTCCCGCTAGCCACACTCCATCAGTCGGGCTCCCTCCTGTCGCGGGCCGAGCCCAGCCTGGCCACAACTAGATTGTAGATAGAGCGCCCTGGGCAGATAGAGCGGCCCTACCTCGGAGGGGCTCAGAGCGGGGGTTGCCAGGTTGGTGCTGGGACACAGGAGGAGCTTCAGACCAGGAGGTAGAGCTGGGGGTAAGTCAGTTGCCCGAGAGAGTTCCCCGAGCTGCAGTGCATAAATAGAGTCCACCAAAACCAAAAAAAAACAAACAAACAAAAAAAAAAAAAGTATGTAGCCCTACTGAATGTACCACCTCCCCTGACAGTCAACTGCCTTGGCTCAGTTTGCACTTACTTTTCTTTCTTTCACCACTAGATCCTGACTTTCCCCCCAAACCCCCTCCCACCACCGCAACCTTATTTTTTTTTATTTTATATTTTACTCTTTGGTAACTGGGTAAGGCCCACTAGGCACAAGTGCCTGTTTTCAGGGGTGACCTGGGAGCACTGGACAGTTAAGTGACTTGCTCAGAGTCACACAGTATGCAAGTGGAGGTTGTGAGAATCAAACCCAGGTCTGGTCTGCTAGATGTACCAAGCTTCATTCACAGCTCGTTACTACAGGGGTGGTGTTAAGGATTTAGCACGGTGTGCTCCTCCCAAATAGAGGAGCACAGAAACTCTAAATTGTACTCTAAAATATGTGCTCCTTTAAACCTTGGCCATGCTCCTATCCATCTTAATTTACTAGTTCATTAACAATTTCTTGCTTGTAGTAAAGGTTCTGAGCGATTTATGTGCAATAATTATTTTGCTGCCCGCTTCCTATGTGTTATTGAAATCTAAGCAGTGGCAGTGTGACATCTAGTGTGTGTTACTGATGCTATCAAGTGTTAAATGCACCCGCACAATCACCACCACTACCCATTGAATCTCCAAGCACCATGGTCACCTGCAGACAGATGGACAGACACACACCACTGGTTTCTTCACCCACCTCTGGCTCATAGTCCACAGCTACCTGTCAGACCACAGCACCTGGGCTCCAGATCAGTTTAATATTTCCTCCCTATAACTGCAGGATGATTTTCCTGAATTGCTGTGTTTTTCCATGTAAACAATACAGGTCGCGATCTAGAACAGTTTCCTGTAGACTGCTACTGTACATTTGCCTGTAAACACTGGGATCTGTTTAGATCTTGGGGCCCTGCACCACTTCATCCCATATGCTGACCAACTGCATTCAGTAGAGACTCCAGCAAGACTACAAGTCTACCCAGTATTCTTGTATTTGTAAGAGCAACTGTCATCTTCAGGTTCGGGCAGGCAACTCATACTAAGTAGCTGCCTGCCCAGGCTTTTCTAGACCAAATTGAAAATTTTTAGTTACATAATAAAATAATAACTTGCATTTAGAAGTAACTTAGGCTTGTAATTTCAGACTACGCAACTCGAGCCATCACCGAGCAATGTAGGAAAACAGCACTTTGATGCATACTTGTGAACAGGGCTGTATGCTTGCTATATATAACACTGAGATGGGGGGGTGGACATCTATATATATATAGATATATATCTATATCTATATATATCTCTATCTATATATCTATATCTATATAGACACACACACACACACACACACACACAGTACCTGTGTCTGCAGTTTTATATGTATGGGCTAATATATACTCTAGCCCCATACATGTAAAACTGCAGACAAAGGTACTGTATATATAGCCCCCCATCTCAATATTCGACATTTAGTGCGCCTGCAGCCCCGTTCCTGAGTATATGTCATCGAAGTGCTATTTTTAGGGTCGGGGCTGTAGCGCTCGGCACCAGCTTGGCTCATACTTGCAAGTTAAGAGCCAAGCTTTCAATTATAAGTTATTAATTACTTAACTAAATAATTTTCATTCTGGTCTAGAAAAGCTCCTCGGGCAGGCAGCTACTTAGTACAAGCAGCCTGTCCCAAACCTGTCAGTTGCTCTTTAAGATAAATTGAGAAACAGTCTACAGGAAAATTGTGTCCATAGACTTGGGTTGTGTACACAGAGGTAATTCATCTTCCATATCTTGGACGAGTTTTTCACATTCACCATGTAACAATTTCCAGCAAAAACATACAGTACATCAATTACAGATCAATGAAACTTTTGGTGGCTTACAGTTCAAAGTATAAAACAAACGACAGTATATATATATTTTTTTTAATATTCCAAAGACAACCTGTTGAAATAGGCAACTTTCTAACACACACACACACACACACACACACACACACACACACACACACACACACACAGAATTACCTATCAGGCTTCCCTCTATACATGCAGGACACCACATGTTTGTTGGTCTTGATGTCTTTGCTGCTTCTTCTGGCTTACCTGTCTCTGTAATTTGTCTTTAATTTTAATTTTTATCCCTCTGTGATCTTTGTTCTTTCCTTCCTGTTTTGCTTCTTACTCTGGTCTTTCTGCCTCACCTTTACTCTCATTCTTTCATCTTCCTCTGGCCACAATTCCTCTGTTACTGTTTCAACTGTTTTTTTTCTCTTTCTTTTGTCTGTGGACTGACTTTAAAATATATTATCTTTCCTTCTTTGCTTGTTCACCTACTTTTAATTCACCTGTGGTCGATACATTCATTCCATCCCCATTATTCTTTTTAGTCTGTTAGTTGTACTCATGCTCTTTCCCTACCTGCCTGCCAACTCACCCACTAACTTGTGCCAATACGCTTGTTCCTTGCCAGCATGTCAGGGTGCACACAAACTTCCTGGCTACCCACACACTTGATCCTGTCGACCCACCAATTAACATAGCAGCTGCCCGCTCGCCCAGTTGTCTGCTGATCTAACTCTGAACTCCACCCAATTAATAAAAAAAGCCAGATTTGAAACCCAGTGCCCCTGCTGGACTCCCAATCCCACTGCCAGGAACTCCCGCCCCTAACTGTGCTCCAGAAAGGCAGGAGGAGCACAGATAACTGAATATTTCACAAAGAAAGTGTGCTCCTGTGATCACTGGTTTTACTCTGAGCATGGAGCACACCCTTAACTCTATCCATGCGTTACTCTAACCTCTAAGCTATACTGCCAGCCCAATCCTAAATCCTAAATCAACCCAAATCCACGTACCTTAAACCCCCTCCCTCCAGCAAGTCTTACCTACCTCCACAACAACCCCATTTAACAACACTGACAACTCAACCCCTCCCTCTTTTCTTCTCAATATCTCTTTATTGTATCTTTTTCAAACATTTATTACACTCCTTCGCGATCCTTTGCAAGCCGTCAATTTAGCCATTAACTCTGGTATGATCTCTCCGAATGCTTCTTCTTGATAATCATTTTACTGTTTGAGCACATATTCTACTTGTTTACAATTACAAGTTATTAGCAATGAAACAGTGCAAATGAGCCATTGCAACACATGTATCTGATTTAATTTGTTTAACTGTTCGGTGATTAAATTGTATTTGAATTTTTGTTTTCACTACCTTACTGGTCACTTCTTTCTGGTATTAACCAATGGGCACTTAAAAGGGACAATGTCAGCTTTTTTACTGAATTTTCTTTATCCCCATTTCATATATGTGCCTGCAGCCATTTAAATGAATATCCCCACAATACGCGGTCCCAGAATGTCATATCATAGCCATTTGTTGTAAAATTTCTTAATTTTACCTTTTTTTTAGGCAAACCACTATCTCACAGTTCACTGCGTTCGCATGTTCACATTTTAAACACAGCAGCACCGTACCAATAAACTCATTCATGGACGAGTTTAGAATTATTTTTTTTTTTTTTGGTTTAAGCACTATCAGGTTGAGTCGGCTTCTAACAGTACTCATAAATTTCTATATTGGTACAGTGCCCAAAAAAAGGCAGTCTTCCCGGTCCGAAAAACACGCCCCCACATCAGCCCACGCAGCCCTGTTTTGTGACAGTCACAAAACGAAGACAGCGAGAGCGCCCTTGATCTAGCCTTTATGGGCTGGTATTTTTTCATACATGTTATAAATTCCCTTTACCGCTGGGGATTTAGTATATCAAAGCGATCGATCGACAATTAGCCTGCAGCGCGTTTAAATGAATATCTCCATGGCACATGGTCTCAGACTGTCCTATCATAGCCATTTCTTCAAAATTTCTTAATTTTACCTTTTTTTTTTTTTTAATGGCCACTGTACATGATAATCCTGCACTAGCATGTTCACATTTCAGCGTGGCAGTGCCAACAAACTCGTTCATGGAGCGAGTTTAAATTTTTTTTAAACACTATCTGCTTGAGGGCTTCTAACGGTACTCGGGAGCTGAACATAGTAATGTCACTCCATTTAAAACAAACACTGTAATGCTGTTATGTCAATATCTGAAAGTAAAGCCGTGACTCTGTGCACAGATGCAGGTTACGGCATTTCTTCAAATAATTGTAACAGGGTTATAGCCTTTGTAAGTGACTTGCTCAGAGTCACACAGTATGCAAGTGGAGGTTGTGAGAATCAAACCCAGGTCTGGTCTGCTAGATGTACCAAGCTTCATTCACAGCTCGTTACTACAGGGTGGTGTTAAGGATTTAGCAGTGTGCTCCTCCCAAATAGAGGAGCACAGAAACTCTAAATTGTACTCTAAAATATGTGCTCCTTTAAACCTTGGCCATGCTCCTATCCATCTTAATTTACTAGTTCATTAACAATTTCTTGCTTGTAGTAAAGGTTCTGAGCGATTTATGTGCAATAATTATTTTGCTGCCCGTTTCCTATGTGTTATTGAAATCTAAGCACGTGGCAGTGTGACATCTAGTGTGTGTTACTGATGCTATCAAGTGTTAAATGCACCCGCACAATCACCACCACTACCCATTGAATCTCCAAGCACCATGGTCACCTGCAGACAGATGGACAGACACACACCACTGGTTTCTTCACCCACCTCTGGCTCATAGTCCACAGCTACCTGTCCAGACCACAGCACCTGGGCTCCCGAATCAGTTTAATATTTCCCCTCCCTATAACTGCAGGATGATTTTTCCTGAATTGCTGTGTTTTTCCATGTAAACAATACAGGTCGCGATCTAGAACAGTTTCCTGTAGACTGCTACTGTACATTTGCCTGTAAAACACTGGGATCTGTTTAGATCTTGGAGCCCTGCACCACTTCATCCCATGTGCTGACCAACTGCATTCAGTAGAGACTCCAGCAAGACTACCAAGTCTACCAGTATTCTTGTATTTGTAAAGAGCAACTGTCATCTTCAGGTTCGGGCAGGCAACTCATACTAAGTAGCTGCCTGCCCCAGGAGCTTTTCTAGACCAAATTGAAAATTTTTAGTTACATAATAAAATAATAACTTGCATTTAGAAGTAACTTAGGCTTGTAATTTCAGACTACGAATCCCAGCCATCACCGAGCAATGTAGGAAAACAGCACTTTGATGCATACTTGTGAACAGGGCTGTATGCTTGCTATATATAACACTGAGATGGGGGGTGGACATCTATATATCTATATAGATATATATCTATATCTATATATCTCTATCTATATATCTATATCTATATAGACACACACACACACACACACACACACAGTACCTGTGTCTGCAGTTTTATAATGTATGGGGCTATTATATACTCTAGCCCCATACATGTAAAACTGCAGACAAAGGTACTGTATATATAGCCCCCCATCTCAATATTCGACATTTAGTGCGCCTGCAGCCCTGCCTTGAGTATATGTCATCGAAGTGCTATTTTAGGGTCGGGGTCAGAAGGCTGCACCAGCTTGGCCTCATACTTGCAAGTTAAGAGCCAAGCATTTCACCAGTTATTAATTACTTAACTAAATAATTTCATTCTGGTCTAGAAAGTTCTCGGCAGGCAGCTACTTAGTACAAGCAGCCTGTCCCAAACCTGTCAGTTGCTCTTAAGATAAATTGAGAAACAGTCTACAGGAAATTGTGTCCATAGACTTGGGTTGTGTACACAGAGGTAATTCATCTTCCATATCTTGGACGAGTTTTCACATTCACCATGTAACAATTTCCAGCAAAACATACAGTACATCAATTACAGATCAATGAAACTTTTGGTGGCTTACAGTTCAAAGTATAAACAAACGACAGTATATATATATTTTTAATATTCCAAAGACAACCTGTTGAAATAGGCAACTTTCTCACACACACACACACACACACACACACACACACACACACACACACACACACACAGAATTACCTATCAGGCTTCCCTCTATACATGCAGGACACCCATGTTTGTTGGTCTTGATGTCTTGCTGCTTCTTCTGGCTTACCTGTCTCTGTAATTTGTCTTTAATTTTAATTTTTATCCTCTGTGATCTTTGTTCTTTCCTTCCTGTTTTGCTTCTTACTCTGGTCTTTCTGCCTCACCTTTACTCTCATTCTTTCATCTTCCTCTGGCCACAATTCCTCTGTTACTGTTTCAACTGTTTTTTTCTTTTTTGTCTGTGGACTGACTTTAAAATATATTATCTTTCCTTCTTTGCTTGTTCACCTACTTTTAATTCACCTGTGGTCGATACATTCATTCCATCCCATTATTCTTTTAGTCTGTTAGTTGTACTCATGCTCTTTTCCCTACCTGCCTGCCAACTCACCCACTAATCCAGCTAACACGCTTGTTCCTTGCCAGCATGTCAGGGTGCACACAAACTTCCTGGCTACCCACACACTTGATCCTGTCGACCCACCAATTAACATAGCAGCTGCCCGCCGCCCAGTTGTCTGCTGATCTAACTCTGAACTCCACCCAATTAATAAAAAAGCCAGATTTGAAACCCAGTGCCCCCTGACTCCCCCCAATCCCACTGCCAGGAACTCCCGCCTAACTGTGCTCCAGAAAGGCAGGAGGAGCACAGATAACTGAATATTTCACAAAGAAAGTGTGCCTGTGATCACTGGTTTACTCTGAGCATGGAGCACACCCTTAACGCTTATCCATGCTACTTCTAACCTCTAAGCTATACTGCCAGCCCAATCCTAAATCCTAAATCAACCCAAATCCACGTACCTTAAACCCCTCCTCCAGCAAGTCTTACCTACTTCACAACAACCCCATTTAACAACACTGACAACTCAACCCTCCTCTTTTCTTCTCAATATCTCTTTATTGTATCTTTTTCAAACATTTATTACACTCTTCGCGATCCTTTGCAAGCCGTCAATTTAGCCATTAACTCTGGTATGATCTCTCAAATGCTTCTTCTTGATAATCATTTACTGTTTGAGCACATATTCTACTTGTTTACAATTACAAGTTATTAGCAATGAAACAGTGCAAATGAGCCATTGCAACACATGTATCTGATTTAATTTGTTTAACTGTTCGGTGATTAAATTGTATTTGAATTTTTGTTTTCACTACCTTACTGGTCACTTCTTTCTGGTATTAACCAATGGGCACTTAAAGGGACAATGTCAGCTTTTTTACTGAATTTTCTTTATCCCCATTTCATATATGTGCCTGCAGCCATTTAAATGAATATCCCCACAATACGCGGTCCCAGAATGTCATATCATAGCCATTTGTTGTAAAATTTCTTAATTTTACCTTTTTTTTAGGCAAACCACTATCTCACAGTTCACTGCGTTCGCATGTTCACATTTTAAACACAGCAGCACTGCACTCAATAAAACTCATTCATGGGCCGAGTTTAGAATTATTTTTTGGTTTAAGCACTATCAGGTTGGTCGGCTTCTAACAGTACTCATAAATTTCTATATTGGTACAGTGCCCAAAAAAAGGCAGTCTTCGGTCCGAAAACACGCCTCTCATCAGCCCGCAGCCCTGTTTTGTGATGTCTACAAAACGGTTACAGTGGAGCGCCCATCTAGCCTTTGTGGGCTGGTATTTTTCATACAGTTATAAATTCCCTTTACCGCTGGGGATTTAGTATATCAAAGCGATCGATCGGCAATTAGCCTGCAGCCGCTTAAAATGAATATCTCCATGGCACATGGTCTCAGACTGTCCCTATCGAGCTTATTTCTTCAAAATTTCTTAATTTTACCTTTTTTTTTTTTTTTTTTTTTTTTAATGGTTGACAATCAAGAGATCTGATTGCACTAAGATATTCAGTAGTAGTGCTAAGAATTGCTCATGGATTAATTTTTTTTTTTTTTAATATTCGTTTTGTTGAGCTGAAATAATGTCACTCCCATTTTAAAACAAGCACTGTAATGCTGTTATGTCAATATCTGAAAGTAAAGCCGTGACTCTGTGTACACAGATGCCCAGAGTTACGGCTTTTCTTTCAAATATTAATTTAACAGGGTTATAGCCTTTGTTATAAAACGGGAGTGACACTACTATGTTCAGCTCCCCGAGTACTGTTAGAAGCTCCCTCAAGCAGATAGTGTAAAAAAAAAAATTCTAAACTCGTCCATGAACGAGTTTGCTGGCACTGCCACACTGAAATGTGAACATGCTAGTGCAGTGGATTACTGCGTGCCATGGAGATATTCATTTAAATGGCTGCAGGCTAATTGCTGATCGATCGCTTTGATATACTAAATCCCCAGCAGTAAAGGGTATAACTATGTATGAAAAATACCAGCCCCACAAAACTGAATGGGGCGCGCCCACGCAGCCTTAATTTTGTGACATCACAAAACAGGGCTGCGTGGGCTGACGTGGGGGCGTGTTTTTCGGACCGGGAAGACTGTCTTTTTTTGGGCACTGTACCAACATACAAATTTATGAGGGATGGAACTTCTTAAAAAAGTGGAATTTTTATGCCAAACTTTGACAGTGAGCTACTGATCTGGTAAGGGATCAAATGGGCTGAGGCAGGCAGCTACTAGGAACCTGCTCTTTAACATGTCACACGAGAAAAAAAAAAAGTAGTGTCACTCTAGGATGACTCCACCCCCTAATGAAGCTTCACTGCAGAGGTGATACATAGGGGTATTAGGGCAGGGACACACATTGATGAAGTGGGCTGCAAACTGGCTAAGAGAGAAAGAACCCAAAGGACGGTGGGTGGAGAGGGAGTAGCAGGAATTGAGAGGAGCTCACCAGTGGGGTCCCACAGGGGTCAGTGATCAGTCTGGTGCTGGTCACTGTGTTCATATGCGACACAAAATCTACCTCTTGCAGACTACACCAAGTTCTGTGGTATGGTGGTGGACAAGAAAGAGGGGGTCAAAGATCTGAGGGAGGACCTGGCAAAGTTAGAAAGATTGTCTGGAATCTGGCAACTGGGGTTCAATGCAAAAAAGTGCAAGGTCATGCACACTGGAAGCAAGAACCCCAAAGGCTGTGCACAGACTAGGAGACACGATGTTCGAGGAAGCAAAAGACCTCGGGATTGCAATCAGGAGCAAACTGACACCTTTTGCACAATGCATCAAGGCAGCAGTCAGGGCAAACAGGATGCTGGGCTGCACAGGCAGAGGTTTCACCAGTAGGAGGAAAGGTCATACTGCCACTGTATAGGTCAATAGTGTGGCCAGACCTGGAGCACTGTGTGCAGTGCTAGAGCCTCTACCTCAAAAAGGGCATCAACCTGCCTGAGGCAGTTCAGAGAAGAGTCACAAAGATGATTCAGGGCCAGCAAGGGTGCTTGTATAAACAGAGGCTTGAGAACCTAAACATGTACTTGCTCAAGGACAGAGGGGAACAAGGGGACAGGACTGAGACCTTCAAGTACCCCAAGGATATTAACAAGGTCAACTGTGGAGATCTTTTCAGGTTCAGCCAGAACTGAACACAATGGGAAACAGAAGCTGGCAGGAGACAGTTTCAAGAAGGAGGCCGGGGGAGAGAGAGAGAGAGAGCGCGCGGCTGCGGGTGAGAGAGAGAGAAAGACTACCACAGGAGGCAACAAGCCAGAAACCAGTTGGGAGTTTTAAGAGGGAGTGGGATGAAGTAAAGGGCAGGGTAAGTGTGTCACGAGAGTGGGTAAAGCATCATGTAATGCACGTTACATGATCTCATCATCAAGCAGACTTAATAGATCATAAGGCCTTCTGCCACATTTTCGCATGACCCCCACAATGTTCCCTCCTGCTTCTGCATACTTTCATTCCAAATTGCAGGAAGGGGGCATGACTAGCAGTTGACCCAGAAGGAAGCAGCTCAAAAAGTGCACCATCTGAAAGAGAAAGGTATGTGCCAGGGGACAGTGTAAAAGCTATTGTTCCGTGCAAATGGGATGAAATACAATGGCAAAGAACAGTGCAGACAAAACATTATTTTAAAATTTGGTAGATGAAAATCCTGTATCCCAATTGGTTATCCGTGCATTAGAACTGTCCAATGCACAGGTAAAAACAAATACTGCCAAGGAGAATATATAACAACAAAAATCTTGTGCCACACAGAATCTTTGAAAAGCTGCCATTTTCTCTTGGCCACCAAGAGTCTTACTGAGTCTCTCCCCAAATTCTTAATGACCCACCTAACACTTCATTGCTGTCGCTGCCAATTTTTACTTTTTATTTTAACCACACACTACTTTCACACTGCAAGTGAATACTCACAGACCATCACAAATCTGTTCCGTACTTCTTGGGCACTCCCTGTCCACTCCCTCGCTCACTCTTCACTATCACTTGATCAGTAAATACAGAGCAACGCTTATTTAGTGTACATCTGTTAATCTATGTGCTGCTCTGAGAAGTCTGACCAAACCTACACTTGCACTTTCAATTTTCTGCTTTGATCCGTAACAGTGATGTTACTTTTACTGCACTTCCTCTGTTCACACATTACTGCTGTACCTCGCGTGCCCCATACAACTCGCAAAAAAAAAAAAATTTGAAGCTACAAGTAAGTTGGGCCAGCAGCCTGATGCTCAAAAGTTTGCTCGCTTGCACCTGGTTCTCTTATCAGTAAAGCCACCAACGGACCGCCTCTCATCAGCTTCTCTGTGTGTCTCTCAGTCTGTGTCTCTGTCTCTCTCTCTCTCTCTCTGTGTCAGAGGCTCATACTCCTGCTGAAAACAACCAACTGAAACAAATAAAAAAAATAATAAACACCGTCAGCTGTCTCACTGAACCCCAGCAGCCTCCTGAAACCTGGTGGGGATAACGTAATCTAAACTACAAAAATGCACTCAGGAAGAAATCAGGGACAACTTATATGGTGGCCATAGTAGGACAAATTTCCTCAGTAAGAAAAAAAATACAAAAGCCACAGGGAATAGTACAATTATTTAACCATTTTATTTTTTTAAAGCCTATTAATTTGAATTTTAAATGATTATGCAATTCAAAGTCCCATTTTATACATGCAGTAAGACACTCCGATGATTGCATTAGACAGTTTGGTAATGACAGCAGACACTCACCACATCATCTGGTATGCTTTGCCATGACTCCCATTTGGAGACCAGAGGAAAAAAAAAAAAAATAACCCAGCTCTAAACCCTTTGAAAATAGGCTTTGCCTAAAAGGTTTTATGTGAAATAAAAACTAAACTAAAACTAAAGGTCTGTGCAGCTTATGTTTGAACGGTCAGTCTCTCAGTGAAGACTGAAAATGGAAGATGTGTGTTTCTGGCATTCTTGTTCTTTAAAACCCTCCATCTCGGTTGATTTCCACAGATTCTGGAAGTGTAGAGTTATGCCTCACAAGATCTCAGGCTTGCCTTCCCACCAACGTGCTGCTGGTAATCACAAGGAATTCAGCTGACAGACTATACGACCAGCAGCTGAACAAAGAACTGATCACAGTACAGGACATGCAGGCGAGATTATTCCCGTACGAGAGTTACTCTTTCCACATGAAACATACGTGCGGGCTCAACAGCAGATGAAAACGATGATGTAAGAATTGTTATTTATTCCAACTCAAAAGATGTGGGGTAAAAGGTGGGGAAGATCAGGAGGGAGACTGATGCCAGGGTGAGACCTCCACGTCCTCCAAGGAGTCAGTGTAATCTAGTGGTTACAGCACTGGCTTGGGAACTAGGAAACTACAGTCACTACAGCCAAAACGCACACTGTGTAACCTTGAGCAAGTCACTTAACATCCCAGTGCTCCGGCACACCCAGTTGCAGCAATGCATAGAAGCAGAACCTCACTGGAAACAAGATGCTACAACTCAGCTGGACTATCTAGGTAAACAAACTGTTAAATCAATCCATCCATCCATCCCCATTTCTATGATTTCTCTAATTAAGGATTCTATGAATCCCGGCAGAAAGCACTTGTGTGCACTTGCTTACATGCAGAAGTAAACCAGTGTAACAAGGGTGGCAGACCATTCGTTTTGGCCTTTCATTACACTATTCAACACATTTTCTCACGCTGAGGATGCCCAGTTGGGACAGATTCCTCCCGCTCTTCTCTGCAATGACCAATCTGGATGGTTGCTCCTGTCCAATGGAGTGGGGCAGTCTTCATAAGAAGACTACAGCCAATACTGATGCCTACCACATACCATAGTTCTTCAGCTGAAGAAATGTTATTTGTTGGCTTATATTTCATGGAGACTTTACATGTGTTAAGAGGGTGCCTTTTCAGGACCACCCAGTAACCCAGAGGAAGCATGTTGTTCTTCCATACAGGAAACCCAGGTTCAGACACTAATGCAGGTGCTTGCAGTCAGGTGGTCAAATTAAGAGTAGTGCTGCTGTTCAGCAACATGTCACAGCAGGCTGGGCTAGCAACTCCACGGCATCCTAAGGGGAGGTGCATGTGCCAGGACACGGATGCTGGCAAGGCTGTTGGAGGCTCTGCATGTTGCCATAGGAGGAGGATGGGTCAGGTAGTCACGCACCATGAGACTACAGGAGAGAAATACCTGCCTGGCTATTGGACTGTCATCCTAACTAGCATGCTTGGCCCTTAACAGCTAAGCTGCCTTACAACCAGATACTGTTAGGGGGCACAAAGGCACCCTAATTAGAGTGCCCTGCCCCCGGGGCAAACTACAGGGGAACACAAGGCTGGCTGGCCAGAATGGGACAGGGAGGTCACTGGTGGCAGCCTCAGTGCTGGACAACAAAGGTCTTTAAAACAAAATAAAAAATCTAGGCTGTAAAAAAGGGCCTGTCTGTGGGGACTATATACCACACCTCGAAAAATGAAAATTTCACAATTCAAAAAAATATAACAGTCTGTGTTAAGACAACTTGTGCGAGCACAATATCAATACAGTTACTTCCTTGAAGCGAGTGACTAACTTGAATGATTAAGACAATGGACGACAGCAGAGATGTGCAGAGGCGAGTACCACTGCCATCTTGAGACCAGGGGTACTAGGAACGGATTGCTGAGTAACAGTCAGAGGATTATATTAGGGAGGGGTTACCACTGGCACCAGGAATATTTATTAAAAGAGAATTGGGGAAGAACTGATGAGTACCACTTGGCACCAGGGTATATTACTTAAAATCAAACTGGGTTCAGAGGTGGTACAGAACACCAAATGGCTCTCTGCGCAGTGCCTATGAATATACATAAGCTCACTGGCATTGGGCAAAGTTGCTAGTTTATTTTACAATTATTTGTTTTACAGTTTTTGGCTGGGAATGGCACACTGGGCCAAAGCTATTTTCCAGGTGCATCCACAAAGCACAGGGAGGTTAAATGACTTGCTTTGCGTCACATAGTATGCAAGTGGAGGCTGGAGGAACCAAACCCAAGTCTGGCTGGATGTACCAAGCTCACAGCTTGTTACTATAATCTCTAGGCTATACTGCCAGACCTGCTTATGACCACATAATGTCATGGAAATGGACTTTTAGCTCTTGGCATGCCTTATGTGGCCAATGGCACACTTGTATTTGAATATGGCAGCCAGGAACAAAGGCACTAACCAGTTTGGGATGCACTAGCCCCCCTTTGCTTTGCTCCAGAGTGTCTGTTGCTACCAAAGGATTGTGTCATGCTACACCTCTGCACATTATGAACTGCTACCAGAACCCTAGATTCATAAATGCATCACGCACCAGACAGGGGTACTAGACATGTATGAATATAAACCTGTTAATAGCAACATGCTAATCAGCACATTGCGCTATTGCGTGGCACTATCCACCACATTTGATTAGTTGGGCCCACAGTGTGCTCCCTAGTTTATGTCTAGCTCTACCACCATCCAGATATTTGTTAAAAAAATAGTTTTTTTTATTCATCAACAAGAATGAGATTTTTCCCCACTTTTTGGCTATATCTTTATCAGAAAGTAGAACGCTTATCTGTTGTTGGAATCTCTGGAGAAGCACTAAAAGAGCAAAGTCTGAGCACCCAGAATAGTTTTGGCAGTACCCTAAATTTCCCAAGTCTTGTTCTATATAAATGGTCACTGTGGCAGTGGCTCCTGCACCTTTTTTCAAACTTGGCAAGAGTCACTATCGTGACTACCAACAGAAAAAGGTATTCAGTATGTCTCAAGCTATGCTTCTTTAATAATTTTGTTTAGAATAGTCAGGCATGATCTTAGCACTGCTGGTTCCAAGAAATAGGAGTATATGGGCAGACAAATATGAAATACTAATCGGTGGGGGGGGGGGGGCAATGCTGAGCTAGCAAAGATGATGGATGCTTAACAGCTCAGCTCCCTCTCTCGACATCCACAATCTGTGACCATCTTGTTTGCTATGCTGCTTCTACTTGATAAACCTAACCGTGACAAAGTCCAACATGAGAGGTACCTCCAATCCTAAAACCCAGCAATGGCAACTTACTTTCTGACTAGGAAATCAGAAACTGCAACCAGGCCCCTGTTGCCAGAAACTAGATCCAAGGCCTCAGCAGCAGTGGACAGGAGTACGGGAGCTTCTTCCTCAGAAATGCCTACACCTTCCGACCTGCAACACGCAAGTATTCAAAACGTGAAAGATGAAATGTGTATGATTTTAGCATGATAATTCTCAATTTTTCACACTAATCAGCCTTGCAGGAGGTTAAGGAACTGGCAGGATCCAAGGCTGGTAGGCCGAAAGAAGCGAAGAAGCAAAATCAGTGCTTTGGAGGATTTGCTATTAGACTATCAGCAGGCTCTCTCACAGCCCTAAAGACCATTAAACTCCAGAAACTCACAGCAGACAATGAGGAAAACTAAGAAAGGCAGACGAATATGTCGATCATGGCCTCCCTGAAGAACTACAGGGCAAAGACCCAATCAAATTCCTCACATCCTGGCTTACTGAACATTTGAACTTGGGACCAGACAGCAGTGCAGTGGAAATCAAGTTTACTCATCAAAAGAAAGACCGAGACATTTTACTGTTGAACTGCTTTCGTACAAGGAAGACAGTGGATTTTGAGAGCAGCGAAAGTGACAGGACCCATTCAGTTAAATCCCAAGGAATGCCTCTACTGTTATTAACTATAGCAATGCCCTACAGCTTTAACTTAATTCATTTGTGGGGGGAAAAGCAGAAATGACCTGCTACAGGATGGCAGTTTTCCCACTTGTTTCCCTCCAGTTTTCGAACAGTTAAACTGCACAGAAGTGCAAATACTCACAAAACAGCATAAGCTAACAAACAAGTGGGGATGCCAACTCTGTGCTCAAGGTCCTCCAACTGGTACTGTCTTTTTCGTTTGTGGTTCTAGCCCTTTACATTGGTAGATCCAGTGGTGAAGTAGCTTTTGCTGTTTTCCTGCAGATACTTCAACATGGCTCTAGACAACGATTTTTCACTGACATGATGGAAGTGGATGCCTATATCGAGGTGGAAGATGTGGCTATGGATGGTAGCTCAGATTCCCAACACCCTGGGCCGGCCAAGTAGCACAGCAGTAGGGCTTCTGCTCGCTACTCTGGTGACCCAGGTTTAGGAACACACTCAGACTGCGGGAGGGGGGCAACCGGGAAAGAGGCAATAAGCGTCCAACTGGATGGCTCTCATCCTTTGAGGTGGGGATGGGGCTTCCATCCTCTGTTGTTGGCTTCAAACTAGCAGAAGCAGGGTGATGGTGCAAGCGGAGACTGACATGGGGGGGGGGCTGCCACCAGATGCAGATATGTGCTCACATGCTTCTGGACGTACATCAGTGCATGCCGGCAAACCCCAGGAAGAAAATGGTGGGAAAAGCCATGGATGGCAGGATAACGATGACCCAGAGCAGGTCCTAAACTGCCAACCAGATATCTGCATCCCAGACCAGATCTTGATCGGATTGGGGGAAGTTGTGCTTTCTGGGGACCCCACTATAGGAAACAAGCCACGGAGGAACGACAGACACAATTAAAAAAAAAATATATGTATGTATGTATGTATGCATGTATGTATGTAAGTAATAGGCCCATATACCAGCACTTTCCTCAATAGAAAAAGAGATACCAAACCTGCCCCCAAACAATCAATAACCCCCTATCAGTATTTTACCAGTTATTATTAAAAGCTTTGCCGAATCAAACAGAACAGATGAAAAAAGTATGGAAGGAAGAACCGGAAACTCCTTTAACCTACGATCAATGACCTTCAGCTATTAAATTTGTTAAAATTTGCTCACGAACACATTTACATCACTCAACTGAGGCAAATTCCATAAAATTATCTTTGTAAGATGTATTACACCCTGTGACAGGGACAGCTCTCTAGGTGGATGCCCATGTGGTGTCTGCTCCCCATTCCTTTTTGCTCTTTGGTTCTGTGGGAGGGCCGCTCGCACTGGGAATGAAAATGAAATACATTTGCTGTATGCATGTCTATTTTAGGATGTCACATTTAACTATTTAATGGAATGAAAACGATATGATGAGTTCCAAGGGTTGGAAAGAGATGGGAGAAGAGGAGTGCGCCCTCATTTTCCTGTTCCCCCTGCAAACCCAGAGGAACTCTCATGGACTTACTATCTTATTTAAACTATCTTTTGAGATGCAACAAAATGAAACATAAAACCCTCTTAATATAAAAGCCCCTTAACCAAGGAAAAAGGAGCTGAATCTAGGCTACAAAAGATAACATGCATGTCTTTAATGTTTGATCGGGAACTCCTGAGAATAAGAGGTTTATACTGGTTTTAGCAAAAAAGGGAGGATCACCCGATGGTGATGTCATCCATGAAAGGTATAAAAACCCACCACTTGCAGTAACAAAGATAGGGGAATCAGTTGAATACTGACTGCCAAGTGAGGTGGACCTCAGAAGTGTATGCTTGTTTCCACACTGTTCTATTTGCAAAGGCTGAAGCCAAGCCTCGGGAATTTCCGAAATTAGAAAGTTTGCTGGTTACTGGACACTGAATAACCTTCTGCTTTCTGTATATTATTTTTAATTTTTGATTTGAATAAAATAACAATGCACGTTTGCGATTTTATGCACCTGACTTCTGGTCTGTTGTGCCTGGTTTTATCCCACACCTTCACATACCCCTGTACGCTCAAACAAACGAATACCGGAAATGATTACCTATATCCCAAATGTAAAGTGGATCTAGTATTGTTCACTCTCATGGCCCTGACTTATTCAAGAGTGTCCCCATTTTGGTAGGGTATGAATACTATGGAATATGTTATGGGTCACAAATTGCCACACTTTCTTGGGAGCAGAGTCAGGAATTAGATGAACAGGATATACCGAGCAGCTTTAGCATTACTTTTGCTAGTGGTTTATAAAAAAAAAAAAAAAAAAAAAAAAAGGAAATGGCAGCCCAATATTTGCTAACCCAAACGTCACTTCTGGTAGCCCAATGGCCTTCTAATTTCTTAATGTGTAGGAGACTGAAAAGGGTTCAGTATGGCATCCAGGGGCATAATGTGAGCCGCTATGGAGGTCGGTAACTAAGACTATGAAATGAGCCATCATTCCTTTGCCCTGATTTTATTCTTAAATATGCAGGATATTCTCTTCAGTGCTGCCTAGGCAGTTTTCTACTACCTGGGGACAAAAAGCTGCAAGTAGAGGTTTGTGCCCTGTTTAAAGCTCTGTAGGAAAGCACCAGAACTATACTGTGTACCCATATGCCTTTAAAGTTACAGTGTTTGCAATCATTTGTAAATGTACACGTTCAATAAAAATATTATACAAAAAAAAAATCAATAATACACATTTAAAGCAGCAGTATTCATTAGGAGAAAAAATGTCATCACGTATTTCAATAATAATGCACTTCTGATAAAAACACCTACATATCCATTTTTCTTTTCACTGTTTTATATTCGTTAACTGAGGCATGGATTTACAGTTTGTACTAACTTGAGGAGTATTGCTTTCAATGAGCTTTGCCCCTAGGCTTTGGCATTCCATTCTGCATGTAATTCGTATTTCCCAAACAGCCCAGGGCTTTCGTAGTGGCTATCGTATGCACTTTCTTAATGCTTACAACTGTACCTTTTTCCTGATTGGGCCTATCCGTTTGTAACCGTTTATTGCTGAAGACCTCTGTATACCATCTCTGAAAAGTTGTATTTATTTATGCACCTCAAGTTAATTCCATAGGTCTTTTAGTGCTTGTCATATTCATATACCAGGCTACAGTCATTATGTATTCCTTGCTTTCAGTAACTCTCATTGTTTTGTTTTTTTGCACTGTAATGTATCTTTTGGACCCTTGTGGTATCATCCTCCCTGTATCCTCTCAGGTCACGCCTGTAAACTGGCAACCGATTGTTGCCTAGTGCATTTACCTGGCAACAAAACTAAATCAACAAACAAAAGTAACTGCTCTCTAGCCATGCCCACTATGAATTTACTGAAAAAACTCTGGGGTGGGATATTCAGAACTGCACCAGGCAGGGGCGCAAGCCGGGCGCACCGCAACTGGGATGCGCCAGGGTGTGGTCTGGGCAATATTCAACGGTGCTGCGCCATGGCTCTGCACCACTGAAATATGGCACCATGGCCACCCGCATTGCGCATGGCGCAGTGACACTGCACCAGAGGAAATGGCCAGAGAGGAGCAGGGAGGGGATGTGCTAGCGCAAGTACCATTGCGTTAGGCGCAGCAACTGCAATATTCAGCAGTGGGCATGCAAATGGAGCCATAATGTATGCAAGGTGCAAATGGAGCCATTTACATGTCATTATGGCCCCATCTGCATGCAGGTGCGCCGATCCCCTGTGACTTGCGCCTGGCGCCTTCTGCCCCTCACCGGCAACACGCCCCATTGCCCAATAGCGGGCTGTAATAATATGTTCCCTCTCTGGTGGTCCAGTGGACCTAACTCCTTGCCCGATCGCGGGCTGTAATGTTATTTTCACTCCCTGGTGGTCCAGTGCACCTAACTCCTTGCCCGATCGCGGGCTGTAATAGTTTCTTAACTCCCTGGTGGTCCAGTGGTACCCGTACCCCCTTCCCAACCCGCCCACTCACACCTGCCACCCCGCCCCCGTCAGCGGCTGGCAGCAGCACCACCCGCAGCCGCCCAGCTGCCCGCCAACTAACAGCGTAGCAGTACAGCTGTACTCCCATTGCTCCACGGCGTGAAGCCATGGGCGTGCAGACGATACAGCACTACACAGTCCCGATATGATATTCAAGCCGGGACTGTGTAGTACAGCTATGGTTCGCATGCCCATTGGCCCACGCCAGGATCAAATGGGTGTACAGCTAGTACACCATCATCAGCAGGCGCCGGGCAGCTTGCAGGTGGGTGCTGCCGCCCGCCACTGACCGGGGAGCGGGTAGCGGGCGAAAGCGAAGTGGGCGGTTGGGAGGGGGGTATCGGTACCACTGACCACCAGGGATTTAAGAAACTATTACAGCCCACGATCGGGCAAGAAGTTAGGTCCACTGGACCACCAGGAAGTGAAAATTAATATTACAGCCCGCAACCGGGCAAGCAGTTAGGTCCACTGGACCACCAGGGTTGCTATTATGTACTACAGCCTGCGATCCGGCATTGGAAGGGGGTGATACACCACTGGACAGCGCCACCAGGGCTCGGGTGGCCACCCACAGCTGGCAGCTGCCGTGTTGCGCCCAGCACACGGCAGCCGCCCGTGGGTGGCCAGTCCTGTTCTGTTTTTTGGGGCACATCTTTGCGCCTTTCAGCGGGCGCAAGGTGGTGTGTGGCAGCATATGCGCCCGCATATCCCGGGTGAATATCGGAATGTGCTGTATATGCATGGCACGCCTCTGCACTTGCACCGCATATACATTACTGGCGCATCCGCAGCGATCCGATTGCACGGAGCAGATTCCCTTTGAATATCACGCTGGGGCACATCAGTGGGTTGCGCACGGCACATCACTGTTGCGCCTTGTGCAACCCCTTTGAATATCCCACCCTTGGTGTGGTGCGCTGTACTGTTTACTATCACAAATGTGAGAGCATCTTCCTTATAGTTCCACAGTATGAGGCCAGCATGTAAACCAAAAAGAAACCTTGAGGGGAAGGATTTTTAAAATTACTACTGGTAACTACCTTTAATTATTTGAGTCAAAAATTAGAAAGTTAATAATAAAAGCGGTTTTAAAAAACAGAGAAATAGAGATATAATGAATCTTAAGATCTTAGAAATACATTTTTACAAAAAAAAAAAAAAAAAGGTATATATATTTTGCCCAACAAATACAGCTGCTTTAAACCATGTTCTTTTAAAATAAATTTGTCCTTCAAATTTATTTATTTTTTCTTTTTTTAATTCATTTACCATGACAGCCCAGCGGAGATGTAAAAATCTTGTTTTCAGTGAATCTGGCTTCTACCCAGTTTCACTGTTAGAACAGCTGAAGCAAGGGAAGACTAAGTGACTTGCTCATGGTCAGACAATACATCAGCAGCTGTGGTGAGACGTGAACCTGGGGCTTCTGCTTTTGAGGCTTGTGTTCTAACCACTGCTTCACACTGCCTCTTATTTTCACCTCACACTAAAGCAACTTGGATGTCGAAAATTAAGAACCTAATGTGCCCCCCACCCCGGAGAGGAAACCCTGCAACAAGATTTCCATGCAGTGCAAAATGGTTCCAGCACAATCGGCTAGTCATGAACCAAAAGAAAAAACAAACAGTCTCCATGCTGCTAAGCTCTGATCACTGGCTCAACTGTCCCCAATTATGAGGGACATCCCTCATTTTACTCCTCTCTCATGGAAAAGGTACTGCCAACACAGAATGTGGGGCATAGCAAGATGGCTGCGGTGCCGCTCCGCTCCACGCTGCAAGTTCTTTGCTCTTCATTTTGATTTTTTTGTGATTTTTTTGTGGTTTTCATTAATGAAACCCTTATTGTTTTAAACTATTTTAACTGCAGTTCTGGAAGTGGCCTTCTTTGGGGTTTTCTTCTGCAGTTTGGAAAGCCTTTTTTCTTCAAATGACAGTGCCGATTGTCCATTTGTTTTCGCGCCTTTTCGACACGAGCTGGAATCAAGTGAGAGAAAGCCATGCTGAGCTGTGTTAAGTTTGTTGGTATCGATATTTTAAGCATGGTCCAGAAGTGGAGCATTCCTAGATGCCCATTTCCAATTGCTTTGTGGACTAGTTAATCTGTCTGGAAGGCTCACCGCTTAAAACCCGGCATAAGTTTCGGGCGGAATCTTGCTGTGGCAAGCTATGCAACAGAAACTGACTAAGCCTAAGAAAAACAAGACTCCACAGGACAGTCAGTTATTTGTGCTGATTTTTGTTTGGATCAGCTTTTTGAGTCCATGCCACGCTGGTAGTTTGCTCCTATGGAGGTAAACTGGTGTTATATGGTGTGGAGGGAGTGAGGGTGATCGATGACAGAGACGCAGAAGTATGGACCTGGGTATGGCTAATAAGAAGGCATGCAGAGACCCCTACAGCAACGGGCACATCTGGTGCTTTACAAGTGCCAATATACCATTCACAATTTAATAAAAGGTATGACATTTTTGCCTGGGGGGTTAAAGTGGGCTTCTTAATAAATACAAGAAGTTACTATGCTGAGGGAAGTGTATTTTTTGCTTTGTTTTCCTGGTAATGCTGCCCCGAAGTACACAGCACAACTAGAAGATAGCTTTTTTTACATTTTGATTTTAGAAAGGAGTTGGAATTATGGAGGCCCCCATATGCAAAACTCCTTGGGACACTGTAATGGTGACAGGAGGACACTGGAGAAGGGCTAAGGGGTTATTTCCTACATGAGGTACTGTTTTTCTTCTTCTCTAACAGCTGCGGACTCAATTCAGTATGGTTGGGAACAAAGTACCAGAACCGAGCACCCTGGCATTGTTCTAACTGGGGAGCATGAATACATGCTACATATATTTTTATTCTTTGAACTGTTAATTGTTGATTTTTACTGCGAACTCCACAAAAAAAAGAAAGAAAGATGGATATGGGGTATTTCCTCAGAGCCCCCCCCCCAAAAAAAAAAACTAAGTAATGGTGTGCTGGAGGTTGAATTTGGACCTGCTTCTTCTTATTTCAATATTAAAGTGGGATTCTACAATACTGATTGGAGTCGCTGATTGGTAAACTGTTTTTCAGCATTCATATTAGTTTTGTAATATATGCTTAAAACATCTAGTAAAATTCCACATAAAGTTGCCAAATGGTGTTATCTTGATGGGGAATTTCTTTTTTCTAATACTTGGGAGTTAATGACATCTGAAATAGAGACGCTAAACTCTAAAATTTACAATTGAATTCCAGAACTAAGGGAGCTGAAGGAGCCTCGAACGTTGAGACAAAAATGATTGGACTCCCGTGTGTAATGGAGTCATAACTTTAGGCACTCCCAAGTAGTAAGGCCTTCTTGACACTATTTCTTCGTGAGCATAGACCTTACTTGATATTTCAAATTTGAATGCCAGCCGAAATATCAGCAGCCACTAGCTGGCAAGCTCCGGTTGAGCTATTACGATTATGGGAAAAGATAGCCAATAATGATGTGCCCAGTCTCTGAACCATGAAGAAGGGCCATTGGATTGTATACTACCTTAATACAGCGGTACTTGCTCAAAGACGCCTATTGTTTTTATGGAGCTTGACCAACGTTTAATTGGAAAGGCTTTTGCCTGGAGTTCAGTGGCCAAGCAGAGCCACACCTACTTCCTGAGCTACATAAGCAGTTCCTCTCAGCCTCATTGTGAAGCATTTTTTCTTTGCAGCTGGAAGCTCTGTTCTGTGAGCTGGCTGGGGCCTACCCCCCTCCCCCCTTGCTGTTTCTGTGCGTCTCCGCTGGACATCGGTGTTTGTTTTCCTGCTTCTGGTTTGTACCTTTCCTCCAGCTGTGTGCTTCCTTGTGTTTTGTGTGTCTTGTTTTTGGGCCTTGTTCCCCGTTTTCTGTGTTGCTGTATTTCTGGTTTGTCTTTTGGGGCTTTGTTTTTCAGCTCCTAGCATACTGGTACTCAGAGCTCCTACTACTGCTTTCAGTTACTTACAACTGCGACCACCGCTGCTGTTTACTCTAATTACTATCGTACCCAGTGCTTGTGTTTTTTTTTTTTTCTTTTTTTACACTGTTGCTCACCACTCTCAAACTACTGCAATGCAACTGCAATCATTATCTGTGTGTTTCAGCTCAACCATAGCTGCTCCATGTTGCATACACAATAGTTTTCACCCGACGCAGGCTTACTCTGACCCTAGCTATGCTACTCATTCATGCTCTCATTCTGCTTGCAGCTTCATTGTACTGCCTGGCTACACCTGCTTTCAGAGCGTCTCCATGTTTTATTGCAGTTTTGTAACTCTGTGTACTCCATATAAAGTGTTGCTTCTATGTTTATTCAACCTGTTCTACTCTGAGGTTAGCCAAAAAGCTCCTGCTGAGGCTGTTAAACTAGCTTTCATATCTGCATGTGGTTCTCTGCCTTCCATCACTTTCTTGTTTGTCCTATGGTGGGGAATGGGAAGTGTTTGGGGAGTCATGGCGCCATGTGGCTAATTATTTCTGTTCTAAATCCTGCCTTCGCCACCGAAAATCCTCAGTATTTGTCACCCTGATTTGGCTTTTAAATGCTGGCTGGCTTGCCCCACTATTCGTTGCCCTGTGTTATGCACACCTCCGTGCAGGTCCACTTATTGCTGCTCAGTTTACTGACTTACGAGCAGGTCCACACTTGCTTATGCAATCGTTGCTCCTTGCTTACACAAACCATTGCTTAATGCCTACTGCTATTCCCTCGGCTTCAGCCTCTGGGATTCTGCTGTACTCCATTCTGCATTTGACCTCGCAAGGTCTCAGCACTCAATGCTCATTACAATCTCGGCGTGCCGTGCTCATTCAGTTCACCAGCTTTTCAGCTCTCAATTTCTGGGGCATGCCAACCATTCTATTCTGGCGCAGGGTTCCTGCAGCCGACTGTCTTGCCCTGCATTTGGTCCGCATCTCGAGTGTGTCCAACTTGGGGCAGGATCCTTCTCCCCTGGCCCATAGCTGGAAATGTCCTTGCCCCGGGCTTGGCTTTAGCTGCCCACTACGCGACAGCCGCTCCTGGTGTAGAATTTAAGACCAGCGGTGAAGGGTGGAAAAAGTTATCTCCTTTGGCTCTAGTGTTCCACTATAATGGTTAGCCAGTGATTTTAGTAGTTTCCCCTAGCAAGGCACCTTCACCGCATTCTCCCTACGACTGCCTCTGGTTCACCTAGTTTGAATTTAGGGCAGGTAGGCCAGGCGACTGCCTCAGCAGTCATTGCTCGCCTCCTGTGCCTTGGCTGCACGTATTGTTGCAGAGTTTTCTCACAACCTTCCACAGCGTTCCTCCAAATTGGAATATTTTCCATCTCCCTTTAATTGGGTTTTCCAAATTACAGCTGCACAGCCGTCACTAAATAAACTATCCCAAGTCTGGAGGGAAGGCGACCTAGGCCTTGGATCCCCAGAGATTTCCTCCTCATAGGGATTTTTTTTTTCTCTCTCCTCCATTGCCTCAGGTTACAACACTTAGTTAGCATAGTAGTGTCCCCTAGTTTCTTTAGGTAGGTTCCGCTGTTGGATGGAGGTGGAGGCTGTCCTGCTGCTCCCTCTCTCCTTGGGGGATCCCCTAATCTCAACGCAAACCATTAGTATCATCCTATGCAAACCTGGGCATCTCATTACGTTCTCAAACTGTCTACGCTTCTCTACTACATCATCACAGTTACTGCTTGCTCATATGCTTCGTGTTGCCTCCTTCCTTGGGATATGATTGTACTACATTTCTTTTGGGGATTTCTAAGGTACCTTTAGCCATGGGAATCGTCCCGTGGAACCCTCTCAGAGGGTTCGTTGCCTTTCGTACCCCTACAGGGAGGTAATTCCTCTGGTATAGTGTGTGAATGTCCAAAACTAAACTAACACAGTTGCACAAGCATAACACTATACTGGCTGCATAGGACAGTGAATTGGAATTGCTTTTGCCTGGAGTTCAGTGGCCAAGCAGCCAGCCACTCCCACTTTCTGAGCTATATAAGCAATTCCTCTCAGTCTCATTGTGTAGCATTTTTTCTTTGCCCCATCATCCTCCCCTCCTCCTCCAGCGGCAGCACTGCTCACCTTAGAGGGATTCCTAAGGTACCTTTAGCCACAGGAATCGTCCCGTGGAGCCCTCCGAGTTCCTTGCCTTTCGTAACCCTACAGGGTGGTAATTCCTCTGGAACAGAGAGTGCAAACAGCCAAAACCAAACTAACACAGTTGCACAAGCATAACACTACACTGGCTGTGTAGGACAGTGAACCATATATTTCCATAAGACGTTATTCCAGTGCAAATTGTGAAATGTTTAATGACTTTTCATAGAAGCTGTAAGCAAGCCCTCTTACTACTGAAATACTTTATTTTTGTTTCGTTTGCTCTGCATAATGAATATTTATAGAATGTTCAACTGTAACATTTTTATATTTGTATCTGCATTAATTGCCTGTATTTGTTTAAAATATTGTAAAGACTTATTTGCCAAACAATAAAACTTGAACTATAAATTTAGACTTTAAAGCAAACATTTTTAATACTTCAAGATGCCAAATCGAAACTAAAATTTGTACAAGTCAACACAATTGCTTCCACAGTGTTCCGAGATCGTACTGCATCTCTATGTTTGAGGATGTGTCCCTCATCATGAGAGTCTGTGTCCTTCACTGTCCCTCAGTTTGAGTATCCATGTCCTCCATTTCAATGAGGTATGCTAAGCTCTATCCCATCCACTCTGATTATGTTCCTCCCAAGGGCATTTCTTGGACTTTGTCGCCACCTACAAATATCTAGGCCGCCACCTGGACCAGCACTCTGATTACTCCGGGCATGTTTTGTAGCAGTAGCCCAGTGCTTTACAAAACTTAGCACTCTCTACAGAGTAAAGAGCTGCCTCCAGCTACACATTAGAAAACAGGTTTTTGAACACACTATCCATCCCCTGCTAGATTATGGGGACATCGTCTACTCTGGAGCCAACCCCTCCACCCCAAATTTGTCACTCTATTCAATACTCTGTGCAGATTTGCACTTGTCTGTCCTACCTAAATGTACCACTGCTCCACGTATAACAACCTAGGGTGGGTATCTCCCACTCTGAGGCAGTCGCTGCATATCACCCTAGTGGGTGCCAACTACTGGGCAGGCAAACTGTCGAGCTATCTCTCTGATCCCTTCACCCCCCCTCAACAAACCCTACTTACTCAGACCAGAGGAAGACTGTCGACTTCTGATCCAATGCTGCAGGCACAACCTAGGGCATGCCTCCATCAGTCACACGCTCACCAGCATATGGAATAGCTCCCTGCCAAAACCATCACACCAAGTGCCTTAATCAGGGGGAAGAGACTGATCAAGACACACTACTCTGCTCCAATGTTCTGCCACAACAGCTACGGACGCTCCTGCCCCCAATTCAAGAAGTCTGGTCCCTGTAGCTTGCTGCTCTCCTTAAGTACAGGGGCTTCAGTCCTTTTTTGTAAGACTGTACAACATTCTCAATTGTAAAAATGTATAAATGCTTCCAAATTACCTAGTCTCTGTTAAATCAACATGTCTGCCTGCACCGTGCTCATATATGTACTTTACCCTGTAGACAAATGGGGGCTTGTAAAACACATTTAGTTGTACTATGTACACTGTACCCTTTGTATTCAGTATTATGTATGTGAAAATAATTTTTCCCTATGATCTCCTTGTTCCCTCCCTCCTGACAGGTCGCAACTGGAAATGCATCTCTGGGGCTCCGTTTCCGTGGTAAAATGCAATTTATATAAAAACTGCGTGCGTTAAGGAATACAGGCTGTCTCCACCTGGCAGTTCCTTAGTACTACTCTACAATATACTGGGTACCATACTGGTATCAGCCTGAACTTCTGGTTTAGAGGAGAAATTACTATCAACTGAGCCATGTGAAGAAACATACTGTATGGAGTCTTTTATACCTCCGCACCAAAGAACACAGACTTTAACCACCTCCATGCTTCTGAACTGTTGTAGCAAGAAACAGCCATCAGCCTGAGAGACCCACTAAGAAATTGAAATCAGTGATGTACCAGTTTCCCTTCCACTTAGACTGAGAAATTTAAAACTCCACATTATCTGTGACAGAGTCCTATAACCTGAACTGCTGCCTAAAAAGGACCCATTTGCAAGACACATAAAAAAGGGCCAACTGTTTCCTTTTCTGTTTTTATCATGATGTGATCCTCTGTTCAACTGCAGACATCTCTGCAATGTTGTGGTGTTCTATTGTTCAAAATTTCTAGCGTGATCCAATAAAAGCAAACAAACTTGCTCAAGGAGTAGCGAAATCACAGTCCTAGTTAGTCACTGGTTAATCTTAAGATAAGAATGTATACTGAAAGATTTGTAATGGGGTGATGTAATGCCAACGTATAAAAACAAACTTTAGGAGCATGTCAAGAACAGGCTTTTCCACCATGAAGGGTGTGAATAAGTAATGGTGAGGAATGTTCAAGACAACAGCAGCAAACAAAAGTGGTTAGGTACACACTGTCAGTTTGTGTATATGGATTGCAAAATAAGGATTCCAGCAAAGGTTCATTTTATTATTCCTATAGAAAGCAAGGAAAATACAAGCTGAACAGAGCACCAAAATAAAATAAACCCTTGCTGAAATCCCTGCATCTCTAGAGACAGAAACACAAAAGCATAGATACTGTCAACAGTTCAAGCAGTCTGCCCCAAACCAGTCTAGCAGTGGGAACAGCCACCATTCCATAGTCAGTTCAGCCACAACTACTCCCCGACTGCAAACATTAAACCTTTCTCCAACAGAATCCCATCTAACAATGGGAGTTTAAGGCAGCTTTTGAGGGCAGATACCACTTTTCCAGTCCCACTAGAAGTTAAGGCTTACTGGGATTTAGGGCTACTCATTCGGAGACCATCCAAATCCGAATGTCCTCCAGGCACTGCTCAAAAATAGGCACAGAGCGACTGGCCACACTCTCACCAGGGGTGGCAAAAAGATAGAGCTAGGTAATACACTTGATAGCAGTGACACCCCACCCTGCACTTCCAAATGATTGTTCCAAGTCATTTCATACTTCCAAGAGCACAGAGGAGAGGACATAACCTTGAGGAACTCTGCAATCCATGTTCACTGGCCCAGAAATAGATGGCCATGGCTACCAACTGCTCATGATTTTGGTGGAAAAACTGAAACCACGCCAACACAGTCCCGTGCATGCCTACATATTACTCAAGTCTGCCCACTCAAAACACATGATCCATAATGAAAAAGATCTATGAAAGACTGAGCAGGATCAAAATAGCCAAAATATATTACATACATATACATATATACACACACACACACACACATATATATATACATATACATACATATACATATATATATATATATATATATATATATATATATATATATATATACACACACACACACATACATATACACACACATATATATATTTATATATTTATTGTAGAGAATCAGTTTTACAACCTTTGAGTCAAAGACTCGTTTACAAACGTACCTCGTCAATAAGGGGGAAGACAACAATAAAAGAAGAGGTTAGAAACAGTGGAATGACAGAACATGTTAGATACATAAAAAATAAATAAATATACACTTGGGAGAGCAGACAGCTTAGGCTGCGCTGGATTAAACTTGTGGAAGGTCCTAGCATAGGTAAAAACAACACGGATTCAAATCGATAGCAAGTCATAAGTTAAGTAGGAACATTGGTGTAGCGATAATGGTTACAGTAGTCAAAGTGAGCATGACAGGCTAACATGTGGGTATATAGAGACCGTGCGCTGGGGATTTGAAAGGGATTGCAGGACCGCTAGGGCAGAGGGTCAGGCAAGAGGCAGCTACAGGCATTCACAACATCGGCTGTCCATAATATGCTGGCGAAGAGCAATTTTGAAGCGGCCAATGCCAGGGATCTTGGAGATGGTTTCGAAGGGAGTTGAAACAGGACGGGCTTGGTGATGGAAGAATCTTTGGCACCGAGAGGTCCTTGCTCTGGGACTATGAAAGTGGCGTGGCGGCATACCGGTTGGAGTGACCTAGCAGCACGCT
The DNA here is from genome assembly GCA_016271365.2 of Neoceratodus forsteri. Classification (NCBI taxonomy): domain Eukaryota; kingdom Metazoa; phylum Chordata; order Ceratodontiformes; family Ceratodontidae; genus Neoceratodus; species Neoceratodus forsteri. The sequence goes on from CM057459.1 coordinate 965,673,801, forward strand.
GCAAAGGACCAGAGACCCCAGGAGGGCAGAGTCCTGACAGGGATTTTTGGCCAGAAGGCAGGTTTGATAATTCAGTCTTTCCTCAAGAGTGAGTATTTTAGCGGCAGAGTATAGTAAACAGGTGTGGGTTCTGCTGTGGGCACCGGTAAGGAGCCTACATGCTTTATTAATAGAGGTCTGAACTTTGGATTAGGCAGAGGCATCAGCAGCGGCATAGACAGGGAGCCCACAGTCAGCCAGCGATAATACCGATGAGGTGATGGCTAGTTTTAAGGCCGGTTCAGGGAGACAGTCTTTATGCCGATAGAGTAGACCGATCCTGGAGTTTATAGCAGATGACAGTGCGTTGAGGTGGGCATGGAAAGTAAGGCCAGAGTCGAAGGTGATACCCAGGTACTTATAGGATGCAACCTGCTCCACGAGGTGGGGCGTGCTGGTGGTGATGTGGAGGGGGATGTTTCTGGCATTGTTTTGCCGATGGGCAAAGAGCATGGACTTTGTTTTCTTTAGGTTCAGGACTAGGCGGTGATTATCGAACCACTTTTCAGTTTGGAGGAAGGCGCTTTGCAGCATGCTTTGGAGTGGGAGTGGGTCAGGGTGTGATGCAAGGATAGCGTGCATCTGCATAGAGTAATATTTACTGGAGCAGGAGCTGGGGAGGTGTTCAGGAATAGGCTGAAAAGGGTTGGGCCAAGGATAGAGCCTTGGGGACACCCGGAATACTGGAAGATAGGAGGAGAGGGTCCCATTTAGTTTGACTCTTGGGACCTGTTGTAGGTAGCTTAAACCATTTCAAGGGCCGGCTTGGACCGAGTGTACTGAGGAGTTAAGTAGTAGGGGTGGCACACTGTGTCAAGGCCTTGGACAGGTCTATGAAGACCGCCCCAGCAAGATGACCTTTGTCAAGTGCTGAGTGAATGTGGTGGGAGAATTCCAGAAGGGCAGTGGTTGTGCTATGACCCGGCGAAAACTGTGTTGCTCGGACACGTAAGATTGTAGTTAGTAAGGTATTCCAGAGCTGAGTGTTTACTATTTTTCGAGGGCTTTGGATAGGGGGAAGGATGGAGATGGGCCTGTAGTTGTTAGGCAGAGTGCGGTCCCCTGACTTATGGATGGGGGTTACTTCTGCATGCTTCCAGGCCTTAGGGAATTGGCCGAGGCATAGTGATTTGTTAATGATAAAGCGTCAATGAGGGTGAGCATGACATCCAGTACGTGGTGAAGAATCCTGGAGTCGAGGGTCATTGGTAGGGTTCTGAGATGCGAGGGCCTTTAATAAGAAAGGTTTGGCATCGTGGGGTGAGATCACTCGGAAGTGGAATTGCGGCCTGGAAATGGGTACGTGGGAGGGTTTGGCAACTGGGTCAGAAAAATGGGCTGGGAGGATGGCACTTAAGTCAGCGAAGGTTTGGTTGAGGCAGTTAGCAATACGGGTGGGGTCAGTCGAGACAGTCCCATTTATGTCAATCTGGGATGGGGGGGGGGAGCGGGTCTTACCATTTAGGTCTTTAATGTTGTCCCAGAAAGCTCTGGACGAGCCCCAGGTGGAGGTCAACGTGGCCTGGTAAAATTTGGCTTTAGCCTGCTTGATTGACCAGGAGCATTGATTACGGGCTGCCGGTAGGCTTGCCTGTCAGCAACCCTGCAGGAGTCGTTAGCTAGGTGCCAGAGGTTCTCTCTCTTTTTTAGTTGTTGGATCAGCTGGAGTGATCCATGCAGCAGTCTGTTTTTATCCTATGAGTGTTTAGGGGTGCATACATGTCACAGGGCGTGGTTGAAGGCCGTGGAGATAGGTGAAGGGCAGAATTTACGTCAGGGCGCTGGCTAGTGGGGACCAGTCGATTTGGGCGGGTGGCGTTTGAGGTTGTTGAGACCTCCGGGAGAAACTGACGGTGGGGTCCTGCTAAAACCAGGGCTGAGGGTGGGGAGGACCAGAAACAGGTGACTGGGGAGTGGTCACTGAGTGAGTCTGCAAGGACACCGAGGAGATGACTTTATGAGGTCTATTAGAGAGGATGACGTCCAGGAGGGAGCTTGTTCCTGTTACTTTGTTTAGTCTAGTGGGCTGAGTGACCACTTGGGACAGGTCAAGGGCTGCAAGGTCATTTTTCAGACTATCTGATGAGGAGCTGAGCCAATTTGAATTTAGGTCACCCATAATTAGCTGTTCAGCTTTCGGGGGTAAGGTAGCCAGGTAGTCAAGGAGAGAGGAGGCTGCGGAGTCTTTGCTTGACCCCGGGGGTAGATAGGCCGTAGTCAGGTAGAGTGGACCACGACCAGGATAGTGGGTGATTTTTAGGGAAATGGCTTGCGCCCCATGGTTAAGCACAGGGGTAGGGAGGGCAAGCCCGAGGATCGAGGTTTCCAAGTAGATAAGCGACTCTCCTCCACGCCGACCCATCCTATCGGCCCTGAAAACTGTGAGGCCAGGAAGGGAGATGGCAGAGTCGGGCGTGCGGGAGGAGAGCCAGGTTTCGGCAAGCAGGAGACTATCCGGGGAGTGCTGGGTGACCCAGCATTGGAGGGCTGCAATTTTCTTGGGGAGACTGCATATGTTGATAAAGGCGATTTGAAAGCCTTTGCCAACAGTGGGCAGGGCGTGGGCAGGGATGAGGGCCCAGGGTTTGGGTTCACATTGCTGAGAGCAGGAGCAGCAGGAGATTAGGTGCCTTTGCGTGGATTTATAGCTGGCGGAGGGGTTCAAATGTCGCTGATGGGACCCCCATGCGGAGTAGCAGGGGATAGGAAGGAGAGAACAGCTGAGGTACTAGTAATGGGAGTGTCCACTCATAAGTGGAAACAGTACTGTCAGGTGGCACAACAGAGGTTGGTGGGGGGGTGGCGTGGTAATCCAGAGTACGAGAGGGATTCGGGGAATGGGTTGAGGGATTGGTGTGGTGGTCCGGTGGGGGCCTGGAGTTCAGAGTGGGGGGTATGTTTTGGTAGGGGGCAGGTTGATGGGGTGAGCGGATGGGCAGAGAGAGAGCATAGGGTGCTGTAGCAAGAAGAGGGCCAGCAAAGAAAAAACCATGCTTGAGTGATTCATTTCCCAGTAAAGAGCAAGAAATGAGGGCAGGCTCCCTCTAGTGCTGGAACGATATAACCAGCAAATGGGAAAGTAGGCTGATTGGTTTTTGAGCCTCATGTGACAGGAAAGTAAGACCCTATATAAGGGAAAGCCGAGCAAGGGTGGCATTTTTCTGACGAAAAGTCCATATCTCGCACCGTTTCCGAGATACGGGCCCTGAAAGGCGCGGCGAACGCCATTAATGTTATCCTATGGGAAAAAAGAAGTTCGAGCGCCAGAACTTTGCCTCCTGTAATATTTTTTTCACCAAACTACTGAAAGGCACATCTGTGGGCTGTTGGCTGTCTTCCCTCCATGCTACCATAGTTAGGGTTGAGGAGCCATTTCTATGTTAAACCCCAAATTCTGCACCTTAATAACTTTGCAACCGTTTGAAGGATTTGGCTGAAATTTGGAATACACAATCAAGAACCATAGGCCTTGGGATCTGCCAAGTTTCGTACCGGTTGGATACACGGCTGCGAGGTTATTAAGCGTGATCTGCGCGCGCTTACGCTTTTTCTGGAATTCTACGGTCGCGCTGACAGGTCGCACGGTTTATGCGTGATCAGCCCGAATTCAAGGAACGTAGGCCGGGTCCCCATGTGCCTTTCTAAGAATTTGGTGAAAAATATTAAACGGTTCAAAAGTTATTCAAAACAATTTCCCATTATAAGTCAATGGGAAAAGTTAACAAAAGTTCGACAGTGTCGTAAATGCATTTTTACTTAAATGGCCCTGTTACTTTCGAAATCTGCCATTTTGTTTTCAGTTAGTGATCAGAAAAATGCTTGGCATTTAAATTTGTGACCCTCAGCAAACTAATTCTTTTGTATTCACCTAGTCCGACCCTGAGGATGCTAGCCACGCCTTTATTTTGGGGAAACACCCCAGAAATATGTTTTTCAAATTTCTGGAAAAGTACTTGTGTTGATTAGCAAGTGTCAAATTGTTGCTAAAGCTGCAATTTGCACAGTAGTTTTCTAGTCTGTGGAAAATGACAGCAATTGTTTGGCACTGCGCTGCAAAAGAACGGTTGGGAGTTTTGGGCTGAAATTTGAGGAAACGAGCAGACATCTCACAGATGTGCCTTTCAGTGTTGCGTTGAAAATATTACACGCGGCAAAGTTAAGGCACTCCAAAGTTGACGTTTTTCCCACAGGATAACATTCGGCGCCTGACTATTACAGGAATCCTTTGGCACCTGCTGCAAAATAACGGTTTGGTCTTTTTTCCTGAAATTTGGAGGAAGACAGCCAACAGCCCACAGATTGCCTTTCAGTAGTTTGGTGAAAAAAATATTACAGGGAGGCAAAGTTATGGCGCTCCTAACTTCTCTTTTTCCCCATAGGATAACATTATGGCGTCACGGCCTTTCAGGGCCCGTATCTCGAACGGTGCGAGATATGGACTTTTGTCAGAAAATGCTTAGCCCCTAGGGGCTAAGTACAAACTAGCCAGGACAGTCGTAAATCATATGACTTTTAAATTTTTTCTATGTCGACAGTTCCTGAGATATAACCCATTTAGTATTCCAAGTCCTCATTTTCTGCTCCGATACCCATTATTATGCATACATTCTTTGTACTCATTGTCTTTCTCTATGCAGGTTTTGGGAAAACCAGCCTCTGCGCTACATTACTGTTACCATTGCCCTTTCGCTTGTGCAGTTCCGTACCGCTTCACTTTACCGTTGGCGTCACGCCACCATGTGCGCAGTATCATTTGCGCTATGCTTTTGTTAATTTTGCCATTTGTGTCTACAGTACTGTTTCTCTTTCTGTTTCACTTTGCGTCACCATGCCCACTGACATTTCCGTTTGCAGGCACCATGTTACTATGTGACAACACATCACGTGGCAGCCGTTCCCGTCTCGCACGCGTGTACATTACCCTTTCTGTTCTCATTAGCACTTCGTGTACCATGTGCGCCACTGTTAGCGCTTCTGTTTGCGTGCTGTTCCTGTTACTATGCCACAAGACATCACGGGCGGAGCGCGAGGCCCGGCCAGCCTCCCCTGCCTGCCTTCATTCACTATTTCGTTATCTTTCTCAAAAGAAGGAAATTAAAGGCAAAACACTCTGTTTAATGCATTAGTTAGGGTTTTCTAGCGACAAAGTGAGGAATTGGTGTTGGGTTGACCCCCTTGACCCCGCCCACCTCAACTGGCATTGGGGTGTCATTGGGTCCTCGGTCCCAACTCTCACCCCATTCTCCTATACTTTGCTGTTTACACATGTGATGGGGTGAGGTTAGGCTGACGACCCTAATGCACACCCCAATGCCAGTTGGGGTGGGGGTCCAAGGGGTTTTCAAACCCCAGTCAATCGGTTCTCCTCACTTTGTCGGCCAGGAACAATCCTAATTAATGCATTAAACGGAGTTTTTTATTGCATATATATATATATATATATATATATGTGTATATACATATATATACACACACACACACACACACACACATATATACATACATACACACACACATATATATATATATATATATATATATATATATATATATATATATATATATAATATATATATATACACACACACACACACACACACACACACACACACATATATATATATACACACACACACACACACACACACACACACACTAGATGTAGAAAGGGCAAGGGGAAAATAGGGCAGACTAGACAGGCTGACGGTCCTTTTCTGCTGACAAATTCTGTTTCTATACTGCATCAACTCAATCCCTACCTTGCAGGAGATCATTAATCATCCTATTCAGATCATTTTCCATGCTATGGAACTGGTGAAAGCCCAACATAAAGGGTTCAAAGAGCTTAAAATACCCCAGCCGATTCCCCAACTCTACCTACCACCACTGCATTCTCAGCAACCTTTACCACAAATGCTAGATTGGAGAAGGGCCAATAGTTAGCAGGATTTTCAAGAAAGAGATCGCTTCTTAAGGAGGGGTCCAATCAGAACCTTCCTCAAAGCCAATGGATAGAACTTACTCTCAGAGAAGATTGAAGACGCCATCTACAGATGAGGCTAGGGCTTTCTGCTCAGCCTTTAACAGGATCGAGCCTAGAGGTGCCAAAGTGCAGTCCAGTGGTCACACACGTAATCTCCACATTCATTTGGTCAAATCCATCCCAGACAGACCACAAACTCCTGCAAATATCCTCTGCAGATCCATTAAAGATCATGGGCAAAGGTTTTTGCATGTTGTTAATAAAACTTGAATTCAAGTCCCTGTATCATGATTTAGTGTTTCCTGAAAATTTCATGCCATTTGGTTTTGTGGTTTTCTTTAAAAATCAGCATTTGTAAACACATTGTTAACTCTACAGTGGCTGAAAACAGTGGAGTTATTTCTGTCTCTCTATCAGGCTTCGAGAGTGATAACGTCATCTTGGAGTACTGTAGCTTGCTGCTTCAGATTCCCAATCATAGCAGGCTGTAGAGTTAATGGTTTGCTCTCCAGGTTTCTTACAAACTCAGTCTACGGCTTGTGTTTAGATAGAATAGCTTAAAATTTATCTTTCTCCTCTCATAAAAGCTGATTATTTGAGTTGCAATGCTGAATTGAAGTAGTGGAAATCTTTCTCTTTGAGATATCAGCTTGTCTGTATCACCGTTTGTATCACAGCTCTCAGTTCTTTCTCATCAAAACTCTGATTTTTTCTAACTATATAACACAGAGTTTTTAAATAAATATAAATCTTAATTTTATTCACAGAAATAGTTTGTCCTTGATGCAGTCTTTATAAATACATTCATGCAAGAACTTTTTTTTTTTTCATGTTAGATTGACAAAACAGGTGCTTGTCACATTCTACAATTTCAAGCACATGCACTATCTTAACTCGCAACTTTCAGTTCTTTGGTGGTTTCTGCATGAAAATACATCATGTATGTGTAAAAACAGAAACACTATATGGCATCCTGATGCTCCATGTCTCTTCCCCATAGCTGAGGCAGCTGATCTATTCTGCCACCTGTCCCCTGCCCCACAAGCTGCCTGCCTTCTGCTCCACAATCGAGGCTGCTGCACCCTGCTGCCCACTGTCTTCTCCCAAACAGTTGGGGATTGTGCACCCTGCTGCATCTGTCCCCTACCTAAAGAATCAGGGTTGCTGCACCCTGCTGCCCCCCTGCCCAAACAGTTGGGGTTGCTGCACCCTGCTGTCCTCTATCCCTCACCCCCACAGTCAGGGATGCTGCACCTGTTGCACCCTGTTCCTGTCTCCACACTCAGGGCTGCTGTGCTCTGCTAAGCTCTAGAGTCCTACATCTTTAGATACTTGTCCCAGCTCCAATTTGTGACTAACTTTACCTTCAAATGTTATCTTACTGTCCAGTACTGGTCTGAATTTACACCATAAAACAGAACTAAAGCACTGAGTCAACACGCAAGCTTTCCCCACTTTCTCCTCCTCCACTCTCTCTCACTTCATCCTCTCTATGCCGACTTTCGTTTGTCTCCCTCCCCATCTATCTGAGAAAAAAAAAAATTTTTTTTCCTTGGCCCTTTATGCAATCCTTAGTTCTGGGATTGCTTTCACACACTTAATGAGCAGCTTTATTTTCTCTAGCTTTTCTTTATTCACAACCCTGTTGATCCCATCTTGCTCTACTCTGTAGACCCTAAAAGTTCTTCTTGTCCCTGATTGCATCCCTCACTTATTTGTCTAGCCATACTGCCTTCTTAGGCTTCTTTGCCCTATTAAATGCAGTTAATGCACTTCTGGACTGCCTTTAATACTGTTCCTTCTTTTGCTACCCAAGTACTGTATTTTATTTTCTGCCCCCTCTAACTCATGCATATTTTTCAACTGATCTTTGATTAATGCGATCATTTTGTCAAAGTCTATGGACCACGGTGCTAGACTTAAGTTGCTGAGAACCCAGCACAATCTTGAACTGCACAGTGCTGTGGTAGCGCTGTTCTGTGGGGTCCTCAATCGTGATACCTCGGATGATGTCTTGGCTGGATACTGTTTATAGATTGCTCCCCGCCACTGGGTTCTGTACCCACTGGGTGAGAAAGTAGTCCTGTATAACCTCTACAAGCGTATGGCTTTTTTCAGCTTCTTCCTCCGGTATGTACCAGTCTTACATCTCCCAGCAGTTTAATTCTTCCCTGGTTTACTTCCTTCTTAATTTCATTTTCTAGCTCCTTGTCTATGCCAGCTGTTAGGTTTGGCGGCCGACAGATTAGTCCAATACTGTGTTTTTTAACCCTTCATTAGCCACATGAAGCTACAGCATCTCCACCCCCCAAAGATAGCTTTATCCTCAGAGACCCTTATGCACTCCCCAACACACACAGTCACTCACCATCCACTGGCATCCTTTCTGTCCTTTCTAAACAAGGCATATCCTGGGATAATTTGGGCCCAGCTATTGTCCTGGTTCACCCATGTTTCCATTATTGCCACTACATCTAACTGCTCTACAGATCTCACGCAGCTCAACTATTTTAGTGCCTAAGCTCCTTGCATTCAATTTACATTGCTCTCCTTGGCATGCACCCCAGCTTCTTATTTTGGCAACTGCTGAATGCCCACTTTAATTCCCTCCATATCCCCTGCCTGCCTCCTCTTTTCCCTGGTCCTGTGTGCACTGGGGAAAAAGGGCCATCCTTGCTCCCTTTGTATATCTGTGTGTGCGTCTGTACTTTAACACTGTCCTCCCCTTCCCTAGTTTAAATACTTACTAATTGTTACATTTGTCTTTTGCCCAAGTACACTTGTTCCCCTCTGCTCAGATGCAATCCACCCTTTGCGAACAGCCAGCTATGGTCCCAGAAGTATCCCCAGTAACCAGAGTAGTAGAACCCCTCTCCATTACACCACCCCTTCAGTCACACATTTAACTATTATTTTTATCCTTTCTACTTTTTTCTGTATGCAACACCAGAAGCACCTCTGAGAAGGCTACTGTCTGTAACTGTCCTCAGCTTACAACCCAATTCACCAAATCTGCCCTTATCCAGTTCCAAAACTGCTATTCACTGCTGCAATCCTGGAAGGCACAGAATGGGTACTTCTTGGTCCGAGTGGCACAACAGCCTGTGCATCTTCATCCCTCTATCGAATCTCCTAGGACTAGGACACGTTCCTTGCTCCCCTTGGCTCTACCCGACCCCTTCCCTCGCGGGGCATCCTTGCTAAATGAAGCCACCACCTCTGGGATAATGAGACTAATGCTTCATTGCTGAAACAGTTATCCTAAACCAATTCTGCCAGTAATGACAAATCTATTCTGTGTTATCACCCCTGGGGTCCCATCCCTGCCATTCTCATTGCTCCACCTCCCCCCATGTGTCTGGTCACCCTGCGATCCAGTCACCAGTGTGCACTCATGGTGCCAGTCAAGGTAATATGATTACAATTCCCAGTGGGCCCCACACGGAGTTGCATCTCACATGTTGTACTTTAGCCCTAAGGGCAGCTAACTCTGTACTGAGGACCATGAACGTCCCGCACAGTGGTCATTCACCAACCTCCCAGTGCAGCCTCTGAAAGCTGGTCGAGCCACATCCTCTGCAGGTAACCAACTGCCCTCTCCAACTTCCTGACTGTGTGTACATGTTACAGTATTCACAATGAGAGTGCGTACAGGGACGGTGATGCACACGAAAGAGGCAAGCACAGAAAAAACAATAGATTTGGGCACCGACACCAGCCATACAAAGGCGACGACTCCACATGAAATTACTATAAAACCAGTTTTATTCCATAATAAATATTGCCTGATACCAAAGGTCAGAAAAGACACTTGACAAGTTTCAGCTCTAACCATGACCCTTTCTCGAAAGCTACTTCCTTTTGACCATCACACTCCTTAAATACCCCACCCTCATACTTTAATTGTGACATCATCACTATACACTTTAAACTGATTGGTGCATAATTCAGTAGTGAATTGCTTTCTTGTGAATAGACTGAATATATGCATAGAAAGTATGTGCGAATGTAAATTGTTTTATGCGGTTCCCCCATGGACTAAAACTGGTTTTATAGTAATTTCATCTGGAGTCGTCGTCTTTATATGGCTGGTGTCAGTGCCCGAATATGCAGTTTTTCTGTGTGTACATGTTCCTGTTGTAGTGTGTGTGGAGATGGAAACTGAAAAAGAATCCTGACCCCAAATGGATGGAATATTTCACATTAAGTACTTTAATTTCTCTTAAGATTCTCTGGAGACCCAGAACTGTATTGAAGAATCATTACGTTTTACTAAACTGTGTTAGATTACCTCCCAGGCTAACCAGAGTCTGCCACACCTCCTTAGTAAGGCAATTAAAGGGTACCTAAACAAACAGTTTTTTAAAACTGCAAACTCTAAAATCTGGCTTTATATCGAGGTAAAGTAAAGGCTGCTGTTTACATTCATGATAAAACTGCATTTATGTAAATTAACATAAATGCAGTTTCATAGCTTTTGAAAAATGTAAACATTAGCCTTTCACTTTCAAAAAACAGCCTTGGTTTCTCCCTAAGATGTCTGCCAAGTGTGTTAAGTGATGAGTCATGATGACATCATAGAAGCCAGAGACAGAGATTCACATCTATATCTATAATGTTAACTAGTTCTTCTTTCCCTCTTTATTTTGAATTGTTGTACCAGAATGATCAACACCATGTATTAACTCGAGGTGTATTTTGATCAGTACACATGTTAGGCTATGATTCTGTTAATTTTGTTTACTTTAACTTGCGGAAAATGTTTTGCAATCCAGCTGACTTTTTCTTTGGCAAACTGCATTACAGTACAACACTTCAATTACCCGATGATCTAGTGGTTATATGATGCACTGAATTTTGTTTTTTGTTAACCAGGAGAGATGCACTAAGCTGAAAGCTTGTTTACAGTTGTGGCCTGGGACCACAAGGAAGTTTAGTGACTTGCTCATGGTCACACAGCAAAGTACCTGTCTTGCTCAGTTCCAAAGCTCATGCTCTCTTGTTAATCCACAAATAAGGCTTTATTTTTCCGTGTGAACCCCCTGCACCTAGCCTGCCTTCTGTTGCATATCCCACCATCCATACCCTGTCCTTAGTACTGCCTGGGGCTGCATATGAGCTTGAGGTCTCATGAAGAGAATTATCACACCTCAGATTGTAATCTTGTACCTCAGAGAGTTTTCCACACCTATGCTGATACGCATCATCAGCTGGCACTGTTAAAAATGCCTCCCAAATCACTCTCCAGTCTACATTCTCAATGTTTGACTTCTGCTCCCACAGTAAAAAGAGTGGATCACCACCCTTCTGCACAGTGAAGGCAGTATGTACAGTTCCCTGCTGTGTTTTTTCCCCACCTCATTAAGCAACAACTAAGTCTTCCTGGAGGGGCAAGCAATAAGCATCATGACCCACCAGAAAAACTGCTGTTCATGCTCTCATAAGGGCTGCACTTACAATGGATAACAATATTTTTAGCAGGAGAGGAACACTAATACCTTGAGTGAATCCACCCGACTTCGAGTGTCAGTCAACTTTTTTACCTGTGATCTGCAGAACCCTGCAAGACAGTTCCCAGCAATTCTTCTCCAGTACTTTTCTGTGCTCTACTCCCCAATGCGAGTTGGCTGGCTACCATCCTTCCAAATCTTGAATAAGCTATACTCAACTCCCTCAATACTGTCCTAACAAACATCAACATCCCCACCACCCAAGGGTAATCTCCCTACACTGAATTCAAGCAACAGTTTAGGTGCAGCCCTGCCACTCTGAGTATTTGTCATCACTGGCTACTGTCATCCACAGTCAGGTAGTGATCACGATGCTGACAGCCCCACATTTCAGATCTCACAGTGATCTGCTCAGCGTCCTCCTTCATGTCTTCAACTAACCTGAATATAGCTGTACCCTGCTGGAATGGCCTCTTCAGTCCCTCTCTGGCATTCATTCTTCTCACCTGTTTCCCACACCAAAAACTGGTGAGTTCACTACCCTTCTGCATCATGAATGTGTTTAGTACAGTCTCCCGTGTTATATTTCCATATTAGTAATAAACATGATCTTCTGTTCTGGTAAGCCAGACTGATAGCAGCATAGCACAAGTGGAAAAAATAGGCTTTCCTACCCATACAAGATCTAAGCCACCTATGATTAGACACTATTAGGTACTATTAAATGACGTGCATAATGATGTGCGCACCCATCATTTAATAGTGCCTAATCAAAGGTAGCCTAGATCTTTTAAGGATAGGAAAGCCAATCAATCGCCTTGTTCCCTGCTGCTATAAGCCTGACTTACTAGAAAGATATGTTTATATTTGATATGTCAAAATAAAACAGGGACTGTACTACATGCATTCATGATGCAGAAGGGTGATAAGCTCACCAGTTTTTAGTGTGAGGAGGAATAGTGAAGAATGAATACCAGAGGGGGACTGAGAAGGCCACTCTTGCAAGGCACTGCTATATTCAGGGAAGGAGGAAGACAGAAGGAGAGAAATATGAGCAGATTACTGTGAGAAATAAGATGTGGGGCTGCCAGCACCTTGATCACTACCTGACCCCATTGTCCTGGCCAACATTCCCCTTCCCATAAAACCAGCTCATGCAATTGTCCAAGGCTGTGTGTGGATATTAATGTATGAAATGGCTGCCACTACACATTCAGTCACTTCACTACCAGTCTAGTATTGCTTGTAAAGCACTCTAGGATGCAATGTGTATGAAAACCACTATATAAATGCGGATTCTTATTATTATTATTTCTTCTCATAGAAAAAGAAGACAAGACACACATATATTTGAGTTTCAAGAAAGTATGAACTCTAACATTGGACTGCACAAGAACATTGCTACAAACAAGTGGTGGCTCTAGGGGGTGGTGAAGGGTGTGGCTGCACCCCCATAGTAATGTAGTTGCTTGATGCTGCTGTATTTCACTTTGTTGAAGACGTCTGATTTATTTATTGTACAAATGTTTACATTCAAACTATGGATTACATTTGTAGGTTCTGTCAAAAACATACTAGAGAAGAATAATAGCAGAAAATATAAAGGTTTAATAAAAATGTTAAAAAAATGCATATTAAGCATGCACACCACCCCAGCCGCCCCCCCCCCCCACTGTAACATCCTGGATCTACCATAACCACTAGACCACCAGGTTATTCAAACTTTGTACTGCGCTGTGGTTTGCCACAGAGAAAGTTGGTTGGATTAAAACACATTTTCAGCATGTTAAAGTAAACAAAATGAACAGAACCATAGCCCAACATGTGCATTATACAAAATAATGCACATGGTTTTGACCATTTGGGTGAAACAATTCTATACAAAGAGAAATAAGAACTAGTTAACACTATAGAGAGCCATATATCTCTCTGACTTTGGCTCCAATGATGTCATCACATAACAGATTTGACGGCCATTTTATGAAGCAGGTAAGATGTTTTTTTTGAAATTGGAAGGCTGATTTTACAGTTTTCAAATGCTCTGGAACCACATTTAGATAAATTATGTAAATGTAGTTTTAGCATTAATGACTAGAGCAGCCTTTCCTTTAGTCACCTACAGAGTCAAATTTTGAATAGTTTGATGTCAAAATGTTGCTTAGGTATCCTTTAAGATCCTGTTTTTTTTTTTTGTTGTTTGTTTTGTTTTGTTATACAGTGTTTTTCTTACTATCATTTTTATGCAAAATAAAGGTGGTGTTGACCTTTGACACCACCACTTGTGCACATGAACAACCTTCTATTAGGAGCATGCAATGAAGAAAATGGGTTAACGGAATTCCTAAGGAGCAGGTGGGAAGAAAAATGTTATAGGCTGCTGGCCTTCTTTCCCCCTAAATATATATGCATATAATCTTGACATCATGGTGTGTCAAAGGTCAGTGTCCACTGTATTTATTTTGCACAACAAAATGCATTTTTTTTTCTTTTTAATTTATTCTTTAAACAAAATGTATTTTAAAAAATACATAACTCTGTAAAACTTTACAAGTGACACAATTCAACAGAAGGCTACAAACAGGCTCAGAGCACAATGCAGTCTCACCAAGCCCTGATCAATTATTTTTGTTACACTACTGCTTTACCTAAGGGGGGGAGAGAGAGGGAGGGAGGAGGAAGAGGAAAGAGACATTAAGTGCATGGAGGATAGTAACTTGCTCAAGGTCACTCAGAGAGTAAATGATATTGCAGGAATTCAAACCAAGGTTTCCAGGTTTACAGCTCTATGCTGTAACCACTAGATTGCAGTAAAGGCCACAATAATACATTGCAATAACGGTGTAGTATACTGTTCAGTGTTACTGTTCAAATTCATACTCTGTTGTACCACAGTAGTGCCATCAGAATGCTGTTGTACCAGAATAGTCATGTCACTATCTCAAGGCCCAGATAGTCAAAAACTGGCACAAGCACAGCGCAAAGGTTTGTGCCTGACCCAGAGACTGCATTATTCAGTCACTTAGCAGACCGGCACTATTCAACTGGATATTGGCCCCAGTCAGTGCAGCACCAAGTCAAACCGTGCTGCCCCAACATGGACCCGGGCTGTATTCAGACTAGAGGGAATTGCGCCCTGGGACTGGATAGTGCTGGGAACCAGGTTGGCTATTTTCAGTCGCATCATGCAAATGAGGACATCAGGCATGCAAGGTGCTAAGGGGACATTAACATGCCCATTATGGGCTCATTTGCACGGTGCGTGGAGGCCCTTTGCAGCCCATCCTATAAGCGGACACATCATTCCTTGCGTCTAGCGGCACCCCCCCGATCACCCACCCCATATAGCTTGTACAACTCCTGTTGTCTACTGGCACCTACCCACCCCCCAAAGCACCCATTCCATACAAGTTCTACTACTTCCTGGTGTCTAGTGGCACCCCCAACGCCGATTATCCATTCTGTATGGGTTCTACAACTCCCTGGAGTCTAGTGGTGCCCCCTACCCCCCAATCAACCATTCTGTATGACAACACATAGCCCTGAGATCCAGTGGTATCCCCGCCCCCAAAGGGTGGCTGACAAATGGACCGACGAATACTGGTGGGCCGGAGGCCCCACCCACTCTGCCCGCTACCAGAACACCATCCATCCAACTTCCCCTTACCAGTCAATCTGGGGATGTATGCTCAATCCCAATATGGCAACCTGCACAGCCCTCCTTTCACCTCCTCAGCTGGCTGCCATATGAGCGGACAGTCAGCACATGTACAGGGAGTACTACTTGACACCAGGGATAGTTGCTGGCATATGGGATGGGTAATCAGGGGTGAAGGGTGCCACTAGATACAAGGGAGTTGTAAAACCTATATGGAAGGGGAGCTCAGGGGCAGGTGGGGACCACTAGACACCAGGGGGTTCTATAATCTATACAGAACGTGTGGACAGGGGTTGAGGGGGTGACACTAGATACCAAGAAAATAGGCACAACACAAGCTGTCAAGGATTGGGGGCATCGACACCAGAGCCTGCATCCTCAATGGCATGCCGGGCACTGGGTCGGGCGGCTGCAGTACTGCTATCCTGCCATCAGTGGGGTGGAGGCTTGATCTCAGCACCTGATTAAGCCATAGTTTTCAGAGGCGGTGGAACAGTTCTGTTTACTGCCGATATACACCTTTGAACATGCCACTGAGACGTATGCAGGAGGGGACCCCACCCCCCCATTTGCCATTTGCAGGAGCACAGCATTATGTTAGTACATGGGCAATAATGGGCTTAACATGTACTATAGAGGCCTCTGAAAAAAGACCCCACCCCAAAAAAGGGAGTAAACCCGGCTAGTGCATGTGCAAATCCATTAGCTCCAGTGCTAATTTTTTAATATCTGGCCCCACGTTTTAAGACTCCTCATGCTTCTTACACTGCAGATTTCTCATAACTAAGATATTCGCAACACTGCAAACACCCCAAGTGAACTGTCTGTGAAAAGCTGAACTACTAGAAATGTTGTCAGCCCCTTAACAAATCATATTAAATTGTTTTTGTTTTGTTTTTAAAGCTGTTTTATTGAAATTTCATAACTTATCCTGTCTGCTGTTTTCTGTTTATTTGACCACCGTACAGTACAGAGTTAGAAAAAAAGACAAATGAATTAGTACACAATGTATAAAACAATGTACGGACAACCATACACAACACGGTTGATATTTCCATGTGGGGGGGGGTGGTTAGATAACATTCTAGAGACCTCTCTAACTTCGATCTCTCTACGTTTATGTCATTTCATCCCTCGATGGAAACACAGCCTTGTTGTGTATGGTTGCCCATACATTATTCTTTATATTACATCCCCGACACAAAATCTCACAGATGTGTTTATTTAAAATTACCTTTTCTGTAACTGGGAAAAGTAGTAGTACGGCACAAACGGGTCTTGGTACCATGCTGAGGAGTTCAGGATCCATCCCGTAAACATCGCCAAACTGCCAGCTGGAAGATACACCTAACTGTTTGAGAAACTGGAAAGACAAGAAATCTGTGGGATTACAAGGAGAGAATGACCTACATTAGCACAGAACTTGGTTTCCTTTAACTTGGAACAAACTGCTAAGCAATCCGAAGCAGCTTTCTTATACTGTCTGTAATAATCGCTATTACAGGCAGGAAACCATCAGTATCAAGTCTATATGTACGTATTTATTTTTATTTTTTTATTTTTAGTTGTTTAACTAGGTATAGCACATTAAGCTGAAAGGTTTTTTTTTACAGGAGCGACCTGGGAGTACAAGGAGGTTAAGTGACTTGCTCAGGGTCACACAGTATGCAAGTGGAAGCTGTGGGATTCAAACCCAGGTCTGGTCTGCTGGATGTCACCAGATTTGCAGCTCAGAGCCTTAGACCACTGCGCTATACTGCCTCCTGCCTCACATATAGTGATCTTGGTACTATAAACCTCGAGAGCAAAGCTCGAGTGGTTCATGCTGTCAACAGAATCCCGAGACATTTTGAACAATACACAAAAAGCAAAAGAAACACCACAAAATAAAACAGGAATACCAGTACAAGTCACAAAGTCCTTTGCAAATATGAAAGATCCCTTGTCCCACAGTTCTAATGTGTGATAGTACCCTATACGTAGAGGTGGTCTCACTCCAAAAAAAGTGTGTGGGGGAGAGGATCCGAGCAACCACAGGCCTGTCACCCTCACCTCCACTGTAGGTAAGCTGATGGAGACAACAGTGAAGGGATGCTTGGTGGCCTACTTAGAAGACAATGGGCTGCTGGATGGTAAGCAGCACAGGTTTGTGTCAGAAAGACTGTGTCAAACCAGCCTGACCATGCTTTTCCATCAAATCACAAGGGTGGTAGATGGAGGGCAGGCAGCAGATTTGCTGTACTCCGACTTCAGCAAAGCCTTTGATTTAGTGCCACACAGTAGGCTGCTGAAAATGCTGGGGGACTTGGACGTACAGAAGGGTTTGGTCATGTGAGTGGGGAACGGGCTGGGGGGTGCACAGAAGATGGTAGTAAAATGCGGTAAGATCTAGGGACGGGGAGGGTCACAAGCGGAAAGCTGCACAGATTCAGTCCGAAGACTGTCCTATTCAATATGTTCATTAGTGACCTAGGAAAAGGTATGAAGGTCAAGATAAATCTCTTTGACAACAAAGTTTTGTATCAGATAGACTAACTAATTGGTTAATAATACAACACCATATAGTTTTTAAATCCCTTTAATCATACTTGCACTATTTCACTTTTATGAGGTTGTGTCAGGTGGACCAAGGGGATTACTGCTATTTTCTGTATGTCACTTACTTCGCACAAATCTGAAGAAATAGAAGTCTTGTACAGCATTTCATTTCCATCTGCCTTCTTTGAAGGGGAGTTTAATACCCTGGTTTCCCTGTTGGTTGACCTTGTTCACCAGTAAGCACCTGGATCCCAGCTGCAGCATTGTTTGTGTATTGAATAAGGAAATCAATTTAAAAACCACCACTGGACTCCCTTCTCTTCTGAACAGTCCCAAAGGGAACGCTGTGGCCCCTTTAAAGGAGAACTGTGATGAACCTGTAGGTAATTTTCCCCCATAGAAGCAGTTTTTAAGTACTGGTTAAATTTTTGTTATTATTCAATCTATACAATCATTTTAGTAACCTCAGTGGGTGTTTCTGCTTTACAGTCTAGTGTGAAGTGCCATTTTAGAACTGTAGGGTGTAGCTTATGTCCCCCTCTGCCAAAGAGTTCTGTAACAGAACATGAATGCATTGTGCCAACAACAGAAGACTAAAACACAGACATAAATTACATCATACACTTCCATAATGGTTCTTACCAGCGGCATGTAAATCAGAAATACCCATTATGATAGATAAAAATTCTGGATACCTAGAGCAATAACAGAATTTGTACCAGTATTTAAAAAACAGCGTCTACTGGGGGAAAAGGAATTCTACATTCAGTGCAAGTCTCCTTTAACAGTCACAGGGGGTGGCGGTGCCAAAACAGAATGCAAACTGGCTATCTACACCTATTAACATGCTGGACAGCACCATCTACTGAGTGCTGTATGTGACATAGCACCAGCCACATAGCACTTGCTATACCACGGACAACACCCATGGAAACAGCAGTCAACATCACAGTCTAGATGCACACACATGCCTACACCTTTAAGCCAGCTTCTGAGCTACTGCTGAAGCGATTTAGGTAGGGACCATCTGACCATTCATCGTGTTACAGCGGGTCCCAACCCACTCCCCTTTATAAAGTTGTCCTTGACATCCAGTGGAACACCCTCCCTAAGCCCCAGTTCCTGACATGGCCCCATGCCAATCACCGCCCTCTAAAGGCTTCTCACAACTTGGTCATAACTTACAGATTCCCCAGTAGCCTGCCTGGTGCAGTTCTGCAGGAAGAGGGGGATGCTGCGTCAGTGCAGCAATGGTTTGAGTGTCCTCTTGCTCTGACATGGCTCTGTAGGCCATTTGTTTGGGGAGCCCCACCCATTGTGCATCATTCAAGAGAAAAGACTGCTTACTGTGTGGTCTTTTCAACCATTTAAAAATAGTCCCTTATGAGGGTGTATGGGGCTCTAGAGGTCAAAAGACCCTACTAACAAACTCTGTGAGCGCTCTTCTGTCATTAAAGACCATGGCTTTCTAGACACAAAATAATGTCAAACATTACCACCAGAATCTGTTTTATTTTTTATTTGTTGGGCTGGGGCCAGATGCTCTATGCCCACGGCGGTAATCATGGTTGGCCTCGGGAACTAATGGCCACTTCTGGAATTTTACATCAGTTACATTTTGTTAGTTATTATAAGCATACTGTACTTTCTAGGGTTGTCAAAGTGTTAACAAACCTTGTGTTCTGGAAGCTCCAACTATTCGCACACTGTTGTTCTATGAGAACGGCAATACAGAAAAATCACTCACCTGATTCATAACCTGCAACATAAATAACATTATTAGTGATTCAGCAGACTGCAGCAAATAAGGGGAGAAACAACTTTTCTCATTATGATACACGTTGTCAAAACATACTTACATCGGGATTTGCTTCCAGTGGCAACCAACGCTGCGATGCCATTTTTCAAACGTTAAATAAAATTAAACTAGATAATATAAATTAATAAGTGGCTTTTCGTTCAGCAGCCTTGACCGTAAAGTCACGCTTCCGCCCACTAAACTTGACCCGCGAGCACAATCCACTCCAAAAAGGAGAGGGGGACGACTACATATATCAATCCTATGTGTGCGACGTTGTTCACCTCAGTTGGAACACTGAGTGTCTAATCCACAATGCACAGAATAAACTCCTATGGGACAGCACAATGATAAACTGTCTTCTGCAACACTATAATGGTTAAGTGTTGCCTAACTCTGCCCCCGGCCCCTTACTTGGATCGCTCCAGTCAGAGGGTAAGGTTCGAAGTTCCAATGAATGGTGTGAGACAAGCGTGAGGTTCCGAGTGAATCAGCGCCTTTTTTTTAGAATAAATTCACTAGAGGGCGCAAAGCCATTTATATTGCTCCGTATTAAGACTCGACTTTGTCGTTTGCTGATCAAGTTATTCACAAGCTTTGGTCGTACTGTAAATTTTAGGGACCGACTTTTCAGTGTTTTACTGGACCGCAACACAAAAAAAAAGTCCAGGCCCAATGTGCTGAAGTTGGGAGCATACCACTCAGCCATTAATCGTCCAAATGCGTGATGACAGTGTCTCTCAAAGTGTGCGACAGGAAGATAAAATATGAGGCACCTTACCCTACCAAATTGGTCTTTAGTGTCCGTGAGGTTTACTTAATGTATCAAAAGTGTGATGACAGCTTCTGTCTGTGTAATGGGGCCTTTTAGGGTTAAAATGATGTCACTCGCAACGTGTAACTGATGAGAGGTATGATTTGGAGGAGGTGTTCCAGAGGAGGAGTCCAATCGACTGACAGCAGTCCCCCGGGCTATCCTGAATGTGGTGCTCTCCAATCAGGATGTCACGATAATGATGCAACCTCAAAGGTCAAGTGGCCACAATACTGTCTGGTTAGTGGTTTTACATAGCCTTGCAGTCTCAACTTTAAAGAGTTTTAGACTTCACAATGGTGGACTTGGGGAAGAAACAGAGAAATTGATGGCAGATAAGGACCGCTACACCCATCCACTCCGCTCATTTTTCCTATCTACTGCAGAAGCCGCAGACCATACTTGATCTCTGGCTTTACTGTCTCATTCCTAACGCTAGGGTTCCCCTATGTCTGTCCCATGCATATGTTTTATTCCCCCACTGTGTTTGCCTCCACCATCTCCACTGGGGATCTATCCCATGCATCCACCACCCTTTCCGTGAAGAAATACTTCCTCACGTTACCCCTTAGTCTACCCCCTTCCAACCTCATGTCATGCTCCCTCGGTTCTGAACATCTTCTTTTCTGAAAGATACTACCCTCTGGTACCCTATTTATGCCCTTTAGATATTTGTAGGTTACTATCTAGCTCCTCTGTCCTCCAAGATATACATATTAAAGTCTCCCAGTCTCTCCTCATATAACGTTTGGTGCAGGCCTTGCAGCATCTTTGTTGCCCTTCTTTGAACTGCCTGAACCTTGTCTACAACCTTACGGAGATGCAGCCTCCAGAACTGGACACCGTTCTCCAAATGAGGCCTCACCAATGATCTGTACAGTGGCATCAACTCCTCTTTCCTTCTCCTGGTGATACCTCTCCCTATGCACCCCATGATCCCACTGGCTGTCCCCCACAGCCTTGGCACATTGTTGGTCTGCCTTTAGGTAATCAGATATGATTACCCCCAAATCCCTTTGCTGCTCGGTGATTGTCAGTATCTCCCCCCCATCATGTGATCCGCCCCGGTTTCTTGCACCCCAAATGCATGATTTTGCACTTTTTTTTTACTTTGAATCTCAGCTGCCACACTCTACACCATTCCTCCAGCTTACCTAGGTCCCTCATTTTTTCCACCCTCCGAGGCACGTGGATCATAATGTCGCAAGACATTACAGCGCAACAATATGCTGTGCTGCCAATACAACATGGTATATTGCCAATTCAATTACTGTATGTGTCTTGCAGGGGCCCTGCCCTGCAGCTATGGGGGCTGTGCCTCAACGCCCCCAACGTGAACAACCAACTCTGGGAGAACATTGAAAATCGCACAAAGTGCGAAAAATAAAGCATTTCTGCCTCTGGGACTGGGAAGCGCAACCCAGTCCACAGACGCACTACCTCCCTTGCTACCTGTGGCTCATCCCTTCGAGCCACGGCAGCTGCTTGCCGGCTCTTCCTCCCAGCAGAGGTCTTATCCTCTTCCTGGGATCAGTGAGAGGGTGCACTACCATGCATACACCCTTTCACGGTTTTGCACCCTCTCACTTTACTGACTATGCTGTTCCTGTTGCGTGACATTGACGTGCACGGTAGAGCATGTGACAAACTGACCCGGTAGGCCTCCGGGAGTGTCCACTCTGTTGCAGATCTTAGTGTCATCTGCAAAGAAGCACACCTTCCCTTCCAGCTCCTCTTCAGTGTCACTTATGAAGATGTTAAACAGGATTAGCTCCAGAACTGATCCCTATGGCACCCCGCTGGTCACCCTCCTTTGCTCAGATTGAGCTCCATTTACCACCACCCTCTGTCTTCTGTCACTCAGCCAGTTCCTAACCCAGTTTACCACCTTGTAACCCACTCCCAGGCTGCCCAGCTTGTTCACAAGTCTTCTACATGGAACAGTATCGAATGCCTTACTGATATCCAGGTAGACCACATCCACTGCTCCCTCCAATCCACTTTCCTAGTCACCCAGTCAAAAAAATCAATTAGATTTGTTTGACATGACGTTCCTGCTGTGAGTCCATGCTGTCTCGGATCCTGTGCTCTGCTGGATTCAGGGTGTTCCACAATCCTTTCTTTAAGTAGTGATTCCATAATTTTCCCCACTATTGAGGTGAGGCTGACTGGTCTGTAGTTTCCAGCCTCCTCCCTACTCCCATTTTTGTGAAGAGGGACTACATCTGCCCTCCTCCAGTCCTCTGGGACCACTCTTGTATTGAGTAATTCATTGGACAGGGCTGCCAGTGGTGCTGCCAGCACCTCCCGTAGTTCACTTAATATTCTAGGATGTATCCCATCTGGCCCCATTGCTTTGTCCACTTTCAGTTTTGCGAGTTCCTTTAGGACTCTCTCTTCCATAAATGGATTGGTGTCCACCTCCCTCCCATATTTGCTCATGTTGCCTTATTGTGGTCCCTCACCTTCTCCTCTTCCTGTGAATACAGAACAAAAATATTTGTTAAGTATTGATACTTCTTTCAGGTCCCCTTCCACAGACTCCCCTCTTTCCCTTTTAAGCCTTACAATACCACCCCTGTTTTTTTCTCCTTTCACTAATGTACCTATGAAAAGTCTTGTCCCCTTTTTTTTACTTCCTGTGTTATTTTTTGTGCCTTTGCGCTCCTGGCTGCTTTCTCTGCCTCCCTCTGTTTATCCAGGTACACTACTCTGTCCTCCTCCTTCTGTGTTTCCTTGTACTTCCTGAAAGCCACATTTTTCGCCCTAACCTTTCTGTCCACTTCCTTTGAGAACCATAGTGGTTTTCTCTTTCTCTTGCCCTTGTTTGCTTACCTAATGCAAAGGTCTGTCACCTCCACTACTGCTCTTTTCAGATGGGCCCACTGCTCATCAACTCCCCCCATTTGACCCTCCCTGCCAGGGCATGCTTGAGACATATCCCCATCTTAGTAGATGGGCTCTGCTAATTAGCAGAGGTGGCAAGAACAGAAGGGGCAGAAGCCAAATGGGGTATCATTAAGAGGTGGATACAGGAGGCGCATGACACCAACATGAGGCATTCGGGATTGACTAGGAAGTATAAAAAACATGTTCTCTTAAGGGGTAGCATAGGCAAAGATGGCAGCATAGTAAGGGACACATGAATGAGATCAACAAGGAAGGATATCCGGAAAAACTGAAGGATGCCCATAAAATAGTTGGAATGGCTAAGGCAGAAATAGAACCGAGAATTGCAGAAGGGGTCAAGAGGGTAAGAAAGCTTTCTTTTGTTATATTAAAAAAAAGAGGAAGATTAAAGAGGGACTAAGCAGACTGAGAAAAGAGGGAGCCTGATGAGTATAAACTTGAATGTGTTTCAAACAGAGCTGGTGACATAGAAGAAACAGCATTTGTCAATGCCAGATATTTGCTTGTTTGTATTTGCTGTGTAGTTGTCTGACATTGATAGTGCAGAGGTGATAAAACGTAGCCTGCTACCCTCCTCACTAGAGTCTCTAGGCCTTCCCCCCTCCAGCCCAGCATGTTGTCTGTAATCCAACTCCCAAGATTTCCCGGCCCACCATGTTTCCCTTTCCCTGGACATTGGGTCAGAATAGCGCCAACAAGAATGTCGTCGGCATCATGAGCGTGGCAAAAATGCCATCAATTTCGTTTTTGCGGGGGCTCTGCACCCTGCACCCCCCGGACTGAAGGATTCTCACTCCGGGGGGAGCGGATCATGAAAGTTAAAATTCATGGGGCAGTGGAATACTGTTTCCACAGCCCCACATAAAAAATTCTAAGTCCCGAGTGCACAGAAAAGTTGGAGACCAGGATTAGAACCCTGATCTCCAGTGCCACTGGCTGAGTTGCTTGATGTCCCAGCCTTCCACACCATGGGAGTAGGGTTACCAGATGTCCTCTTTTATGAGGACATGTCCTCTTTTCCAGCTGCCATATATTCTTCATGTACCTTCACTATTCTGTTGTATTATTATTATTATTATTTTTATATTTTGTTTACTCTCTCCTACCCAGGACCTCCTTATAAATAAGCTGTGAAAGCTGTGGAGACTTTAAACCTATTTACTCAGGGTGTGGCACAAGGGCTCATCAGGGGAGGGACTAAGTGTCCTCTTTTTGGCATCCCAATATCTGGTACCCCTACATGGGAGCAGCTCGGCCAGCCTCCTGGATCCTGGTGTCCTTGTGTGCCGTAAGCTCCATGGACAGCGACCAGGGGACCGCTTACTGAAAGCGCTGTAAATCCCCTCTCCCTATCTGTGTTAGCGCTACAGGGACTAGCACTCTTGACTGGTGCTGTTCCTGTAGTGCTAAACTAACCAGGCACCCTTTCCCTGTACCCAATCAGCAAGTTGTTTCTAACTTCCAACCCAGACCAGCAGGGTACACCCTAGCCTGCTCAACCAGACCCCCTTCAAAATGCTCTGCACTCAGCAGGTACTGATGAACCGAAATGTTACAACCCCCTCAACCCCGATCCAAAACTCAGACACATTGCCTATCTAGTCCACATCCTCTTTTTGTTCCTTTCCAAGCAGTCATCTGGTGTCTACACCAAGTACCTGGAAATAGCCCCCCAATGTCCAGTTTTTATTTATGACACACTGTCACCTCCTAAGAGGCTTAGACCTCTCCCAATTCTTAGCCTTCTCCCACACTTGTCAGTTATTTAATGTCTCATATTGACAGAAGACATTTTAAGTAACTGATATGGTCAAGGAGAAGTTGACTGTCAAGGCCAAGGTTACTTTATTTATTTATCTGTACAAATCAGAATTACAATCCTTTGAGTCAAGGACTCGTTTCCAAAGGCTCCTCGTCAGACAAAGTACAGGTTACATACAAACAGGACACCATATAGTTACAGAGGAATATAATACCATAGCTTCATATAGTTACATAGGTACATGAGTAGGCAATTACAGAGGAATATAATAACAAAGCTTCATACAGTTACATAGGCACATGAGTAGGCAATTACAGAGGAATATAATAACAAAGCTTTATACGGTTACATAGGTACGTGAGTAGACAATTACAGAGGAATATAATAACAAAGCTTTATACGGTTACATAGGCACATGAGCAGGCAACGCGTAGAAGGGGTATGTCAGATTGCCATATAGAGTGACTGAGGTACAGTCCAGAGGGGCAGACAGGTAGGGTACTTGGTAAAAAAGTGGGATTTTTGCTGGGGGGGGTGGATATAGCGTGGAAGTGCTGAAATATACGCTCTGCAGGGGGTGACGGTTAGCTGTCCAAGTGACATTGTCAGGGGGGCTGTGGGTGGCTGGAGAAAGAGTAGGGGGGGCCTTGGTCTATCAACAGTTGCAGCAGCGTGCTTCAAAGAGATGATGTCTGAGGGCAATTTTGAAAGGACCTATTCTCGTGAGGCAGGTAATAGTAGCAGGAAGGTGTAACATAGTGGGGTTCTATAGTGGAAAGACCACTGTGCAAGCGAGGTCTTGACTTTGAGTAGCATAAGTGTGGGTTTGCAGTTACTGCAGGTAGATACCACGGGGCAGGCGACACTGATGGAGGAGGCCACCCCTAGGGGATGGAGAGACCCAGGAGGATTTTCTTCGCCGACAGGCAGGATTGGAAGAGGAGCTTCTCTTCGAAGTTCAGGATGTTGGCAAATGAGTAGAGACAGCAGGTGTGGGTGCGCCTCTCCGCACCTAACAGGAGCCTGCAGGCCTTGTTAATGGACAGTTGCACTTTGTTGAGGGTAGTTTTGTCAGCAGCATAAATTGGGAGGCCATAGTCTACTAGGGACAGAACTGATGAGATTACTGCAATTCGAAGCGCACTGGAGGGCAGGCAGTCCCTATGGCGGTAGAGGAGGCCAATCCGTATGTTTGTGGAGGACGAGAGGGCAGCGATATGGTGGTGGAAGGTGAGGGCAGGGTCAAAGGTGACGCCCAGGTATTTGTGCATAGTCACTTGTTTGAGGGGGACCTGGGTGCTTGGGAGGATCTGGAGGGGGTTATCTCTGGTCTTATTCTGATGGTGGGCAAAGAGCAGAGATTTTGTTTTTTTCAGGTTGATGACCAATTTGTGGTCAATGAACCACTGCTCAGACTTGGTGAAGGAGTGCTGGAGGATGTTCTGCAGCAGGGCGGTGGGGTGGGGGTGCGAGGCAGGAGGACAGCATTGTCTGCTAGAGAAGGATTTTTTCCTGTGCAGACATTGGGGAGCGTGTTTAAGTAGAGGCTAAAGATAAGTGGGCCTAATATGGAGCCTTGGGGGACTCCGGAGCAAACAGGCTGGGTGTTAGATAGGGTGCCATTGATTTTTACACGCTAGGACCTGGATGACAGGTAGCTGTCAAACCAGGAGAGGGGCTCTTGAGAGAGTCAGATATTTCACAGGGAGTTCAGCAGGAGGGGTGGCAGACCGTATCAGAGGCCTTGGAGAGGTCGATAAAGACAGCTCCGGCCAGGTGCCCACTGTCCAGGGCTGTGTGCAGGAAGTTGGAGAACTCTAGCAGGGCTGTGGTGGTGCTGTGTCCTGCGTGGAAGCCATGTTGCTCCCTGCACATGATGTTGTGCTTGGTAAGATAGTCAGATAGCAGGTCAGCCACAATTTTTTCCAGCGCATTGGAGAGCTGGGGGGGGGGGAGGATGGAAATTGGTCGGTAGTTACAGGGGGCAGTACGGTCTCCACCTTTGTAAATAGGGGTGACAATCGCCGTTTTCCAGGCGAGAGGGAACTGACCTAGGCAGAGGGAGCGATTATGCAGGTGGGTAAGGGGGACGAGTACTGCATCCAATACTCGCCAAAGTAGCCTAGTGTCCAGGAGGTCGCTGCTGGGGGTGATGCTGTTGAGGGCTTTGAGTAGGTACAGCCTGGCTTCTAGCGGGGTAATGGTCCGGAGGTAGAAGGGGGGTTGGTGAAGATTGGGTGGTGGGGACGGGAAGTTGCTGGGTAGGACCGAGCTGAGATTGGTGAAGATGATGTTGAGGCTGTCGGCGATGGTTTGGGGGTCTGTGGTAATGGAGCCATTGACAACAAGTTGGGATGGGGGGGGGAATTGTATCTTCCCATTCAGTTCCTTTAAATTGCCCCAGAAGTTCCGGGCATTACCCCATGAGGAAGCAAGGGTGCATTTGTAATGCTCAGCCTTTCAAAAGCAAGCTTCTTATGCATAAAGTACATTTACATTATTCCTGACCAACAATGCCATTAACCGCCCACAGCATGGGAATTATTATTATGTCCTGTGAAAGATTTGTATTTTCGTGAAACAAGGTCATCAGCATGTACACACACCCAAATGATACATAGAAACATAGACACTGACAGCAGAAAAAGACCAACAGTCCATCCAGTCTGCCCGAGTTCCATAACTAACCCTGGAACCTACTATCCATCCAGGGTCCAAACCCCTCTTCACCCCCCACCCGATCTCCTTCACGATTCTGTCGCTCTGGGTGACCACTATACCCTTCAGTCTGTCCCAAAGATATTTGAAACCAGCAACTGTATTAGCACCCACAAACTTGGCTAGTAGACTGTTCCACGGCACTACCACCCTTTCTGTAAAATAATACTTATTCATGCCCCTCGTGAACTTCTGTCAGTTTCCATTCGTTGACACGTGACCTCGAACTAGCATTCTAGTTAAATAGTTCTTTGCAGTTCACCTTGTTTATTCCTTTTAGGAACATGAAGGTCTCAGTTATATCTTCCCTCTCCTTTCTGGCCTCCAGCGAGTACATGTTCAGTGCCCTGAGGTGCTCCTTGTAAGACCTGCCCTGTTGGTATTGAATCATTTTTGTCACCCTATGCTGCACTGTCTCCAGTCTGTCGCTATCCTTCCTGAGGTGAGGGCTCCAGAACTGGTTGCAGTACTCCAGGTGTGGCCTCACTAAAGATCTATAAATGGGTAGAATTAGCTCCTTCCTCCTGCTATCAGTTCCCCTCCCTATACACCCCAGCATCCTACTTGCCTTACCATAGGCCTTGCTGCAGTGGCTTGATTACTTGAGGATGTTACTGATGATAACTCCTAGGTCACATTCCTCAGCTGTAGTCCTAATTCTCACCCCACCCATCCAGTACTCTGTTCTAGGGTTCTTATTCACTATGTGCATTACTTAGCAACTGTTGGCACTGAATTTTAATTGCCAACCCTTAGAACACCCCTCTAGCTTTTGTAAGTCACTGTGCAATTCCCTGATTCCCTCGTCACTGTCCACTCTCCCACAGAGCTTTTAGTGTCATCTGCGAAGAGACAGAGCCTGCCACAGATACTGTCCCCAGTGTTGCGAATGAACATATTGAAGAGGACCAGGCCCAGGACAGATCCCTAAGGCACCCCTCTCATGACCTCCCTCTCTTCTGATTTGACCACAACCCTCTGCTGCCTACCCTTCAACCAGTTTCCCACACAGTTTAGTATGTCCTTAGCTGCACCCATATCTGCTGTCTTCTTCAGCAAGCTTCTGTGGGTCACCGAGTTGAAAGCCTTGCTGAAGTCGAAATAGAGCAAATCCAGGCATGGCACCTGTTCAATTCCTTTGCCACTCAATCAAAGAAAACTATCAGGTTTGTCTGACAGGACCTCCCTGCCATGAGCACGTGCTGTTTCTGGAATCTGTCTTTTGTAAATATTAGCTGTCTCATCACTGGCAACCCCTTATCAGCCACTTTGATGCCACTGTCAGGCAAGGGCCCACCTTCCTCCCTGGTGAAAACTGAGCAAAAATAATCTGAGCCACCCCAGACATTTGTGGGGTCAAATCGACTTCACAATTCAATGGCAGCAAGGCACAAAACTATTCCTGTGACATTTAAAGAGGACAGGAAATGAGTTCTAATATGCAGCTGTTTATAATGTTACCACTTACAGAAATCATATCCATCAGCCTGAAAGATCCATATGTATCTGTACCTCAATAAAAAGTGATGTGAAGAACAGTATTTTGCATTGTTTTAATTTTATGGGTAGCATTCTGTTACAGTTCTTCTCATGGAACCAGTGATCTGGAGTTTTAACTATATCACAGTTTGAGCAAAGAACTCCCAAGTATGGTTCTGATAGGACAATAGCTCACATGTAGCATTCTGTACTCAAACCATGACATAGTAAACACTCCAAATTATTGGTTCCGTGAAGAGAACTGTGCAGAATGTTGTCCATAAAAAGAAAACAATTGAAAACAGTTTTTCACATTAGTGTTTATTAAGATACAGTTAAATATGGCTCTTTTGGAGGCAAGCGTATCACTTCTCTTACTAGGAACATTACTAACTGCTGCCGATTAGCACATATTTCCTGTCCCCTTTAAACATAGTGAGACAGATTCAGACTCATCTG
Organism: Neoceratodus forsteri; assembly: GCA_016271365.2. Taxonomy (NCBI): domain Eukaryota; kingdom Metazoa; phylum Chordata; order Ceratodontiformes; family Ceratodontidae; genus Neoceratodus; species Neoceratodus forsteri. The sequence goes on from CM057459.1 coordinate 965,703,406, forward strand.
CCAGGCTAACAGGGCCATCTCACAAGGTCTTTCATTCTGGTGACAGGATCTGGAGACTGGGACCAAGTATACTTGGAGCTCATGATGTTTCCAGTGCTTGTCTGTGAACTGGTGAAGTCAGTTTGGTCCCACAAATGGCTGGAGTGGCTCAGAATCAGATTACATTATACTGCTGCATCTGCAAATAACTTGGACCACTCTGGTGCATAGCATTAATCAGACTGTTGCACAGAGAGTCATTTTTATTTCTCATATGCAGCCACGCTCTGAGTGTGGCCAAAGAGTCTTCTATGGGCAGGGACAGAAGGCAAACTGGGTGAGTCTACCACGGGCGGTGACCAATGGCAAAGCAGGTGACTTGTCAGTTTGACTAAGTAGCATGTGCCTGAACAAAGTGCAAGGGGTTGGGATGGGGTACACCAACTGAAGTGCCTTCAGTTCAGTCCACCTGGAACTTTTCTAGGTGACCTAGGTAATACTAGGTAATATTTCTAGGTAATACTTTATAGTACATTGTATCTTTTTGCTCAGTCTCTAATTTTTCTCTTCTTTCGCCAATGTTTTAGAACCGTTTAGTTATTGTGGCAGAGGTGTGGTACTGTGTTCTTTCTTGTAGTTCAAGGTGCTTTTGGAACTGCTGATTTCTATTGGTTTAAACAATTACATTTTTCTTTTCTATTTTAAAAAAAGCTACATCAACTTGGTATGTTGTCACCTGTTCGTTGTTGCTAAGTAGCAGATGTTTTTGCATTGTGCTCTGATTCTGTGATAGAATCTGTATTAATAGAAGGTAGATTATTGTGATTGTAGTTACCTTTTGATTGTAAGGACAAAGAGCTTAGAAAGAAGTGTATGTATTTTCAAATATTATAGGGGAACAGTGGCAGGATTTTTAGGACAGTAAATTAATAAAAAGGGAACTAGGAGAGCTTCAGTAGCAGACAAGTAGTGGAATTGCAGTATAATGTGGGGAGTGGTGCAATGCAGTGGCTGTGGGGCAGCCATATTCAGGCAGACCTTCTGGACACTGAGGTGCTGCCCTATCTGCATGCATCTATCTGGACTGCGGGATGAGGTAGCCAGACTCAGAGCGGAAGTAAACTGGGTCAGGAGTACCATCACCCCTATCCAGGGACCACCCAGTCCAATGCAACTGCCTCAAAGGATGCCGAGAACGAGGAGCACTTGGATGACATTGGGCTCAGGGAGGGTTAGAGCAGTCAGGCAGAGGCACATCCCAGATCCTATTCCACTCAAGAACCCATATGCCACATTGGCAACGAGGACAACCAAATACAGGTACCCAGAGAAGTGGAAGGAAAGGATGTGGAGGTTAGACAAGGAGGTGACCTCAGCGGGAAAGCAGTGGACCCCAGAGGGGAGGAAGCGAATCCTGGTGGGGACTCCATCATAAGAGGGATCCAGCTAGGAACACAGGAGGGGGAGGACAGGGAGGTGAGGTGCCTACCAGGTGCCACGGCATGGAGGGATGGAAGGAAGATCCTGGGGATCACTGGGAAGGCAAGACGGGAGGGTGAGCTGGATGTCATTATCCACCTCAGGTACTAATGACCTGGAAAATGGGGAGCCAAAGGAAGTTCAGGAAGAGTTTAGGAAACTGGGGAGGGTCTCAAGCAAGTAGCTACTTCTGTCACTTTCTCAGAAGTACTACCTGTGAGAGGCAAGGAGAGCATAGAGTGCATGCACCAGGAACTTTAACTCATGGTTGAAGAACTGGTGCTGTGAGGAAGGGTTTGGATTCATTGGTGACTGGGGACCCACCTGGAGGGATGGAGGTTGTTCAAGCCTGACGGCCTGCATCCATCCTGGAGGAAATCCAAGCACTCAATGATAAGTTTAAATGCTACATTGACAAGCATTTAAACTAGCAAAGGGGGTGGCAGGCCAGCAAGGAGGATACCACTTGCTCACCCCCACAGCTAGCAGTGGAACCAGTGAACCAGAGAGTGGCTATCTCTGCAAAGCAGTGTGCAAAAGATGGAGATTAGTGCCAAGAGGTGGATAAGCAGAAAGGGTCAAAATTCAGCAGACGGGCAGACAGCAAGGAGAACCAGGGATAAATGACAACCAAGGAAGGGGCTGGGTAGAACAGTGAGACAGTCTAGGAGGTCAAATCATGGAAAGCCATGTGTGCAAATGCCAGGAGCCTTAGCAACAAGATGGAAGATCTGAGGCTGTCATGGTGCAGTCAGACCTGGACATTGTGGCCATCACTGAAACCTGGTGTAATGATAACCACGACTGGGAGATGGCCATACCTGGCTACAACATATTCAGAAGAGACAGAGCAGGCAGGAAGGGAGGAGGGTGGCACTCTATGAAAAATGACATAAGGGCCACAGAGATCCAGGAGGAACAAAATGGGGAGAGATACTATGGTTAAGCTGGAAAGGAAAATGGGGACAGCCATCCGCACAGGTGTGGTCTATAGACCACCAGCCCAGGAGGAAGAAACAGATAGGGAGTTGATGCTAGCCATCCAAAGGATGGCAGACAAAGGTGAGGTAGTACTGGTTGGAGACTTAATATTCCAGATGTGGACTGGAGCATCCAGCAGCAGCATCAACTAGAAGCAGATTTATCCTGGACTCCCTTCAGGGTGCCTTCCTCAAGCAACTGGTCATGGAACCAACTCGGCAGAAGGCAATACTGGACCTTGTGCTCACAAACAGGGACAGTGTGATGGGGTAACAGTGGGGGAGCACCTGGGGAACAGTGACCACCAGTCATTGTGGTTTGAAATCACAGAAAGAGCAGAACCAAACCACACAAAACACGTATCCTGGATTTTAGGGGGGCAGATTTTGGGAAAATGGGGAGATACTTGAAAGAGGCATTAAGGGAATGGGACAGGAATCAGGGGTTGAGGAACAGTGGGCAGTATTTAAAATGGGGATTACAAGAACAACAGAATTATGTATTAAGCAGGTTAGCAAGAGGAAAGGAGAGAAGACCATTATGGTTTCCAAAGAGGTAGCAAAGAAAGTGAAAGCCAAAAGATTGCATTCAGGCAATACAAAAGACAGAGGCAGAAGGGGATAGGGAGAAGTACCAGGAGAAACAAAGGGAGGCAGGGAGGTCAGTAAGGGAAGCCAAAGCTCAGACAGAAGAACACATTGCAAAATCAGTGGGTAGAGGGGACAAAACCTTTTACAGGTACATAAGTGAAAAAAGAAAGACAAAGGGAGGAATAGTGAGACTGAAGAGGGAGGATGGGGGCCTCGTGGAGGATGACAACAGTAAAGCTGACATACTGAACAGGTATTTCTGCTCAGTCTTTACTGAGGAAGAGGAGGGTAATGGGTCTGAAGGGAGTACAAGGGGTGAGAATGGTGCAGAAATGGACACAAGTCCCTTTACACGAAAGGTCCTGAAAGGAACTGGAAGTAATAAGAGTTGATAAAGCAATGGGGCCAGATGAGTTCATCCAGGGTCCTTAAAGAACTAAGAGAGGTGGTGGCTGAACCTCTGGCTATCCTGTTTAGCCGATCACTGGAAACAGGAGGTACCCAAAGACTGGAGGACAGCAGATGTAGTCCCCTTATACAAAAAGTGGGAACAAAGAGGAAGCAGGGAACTACAGACCAGTCAGCCCACCTCGGTAGTGGGGAAGATCATGGAAGCACTACTGAAGGAGAGATTGGTGGAACATCTGGTTGTCAATGGACTACAGGACCCAAGGCAGCATGGTTTCACGGGGAGGTCATGTCAGACCAATCTCATTGAATTTTTGACTGGGTGACTAGGGAGGTGGATCAGGGAGGGCAGTGGACATGGCCTATCTGGACTTCAGCAAGGCCTTGACACTGTGCCACATAGAAGACTATTACACAAACTGGGGAATATGGGTGTGGGCAGGACAGTAGTGTGGTGGGTAGGTAACTGGCTGGGTGGCAGGACACAAGAGGGTGGTGGTAAATGGCTGTCACTCCACAGAGGGAAGAGTGTCCAGTGGGGTACCACAGGGATCAGTGCTGGGACCGGTCCTATTCAACATCTTCATCAGTGACATGGCGCAGGACCTAGAAGGCAGAATTTCACTGTTTGCTGATGACACAAAGCTCTGTAACAGAGTAGACACACCAGAGGGTGTAGACAGAATGAGAAGCGACCTGCAGAAACTTGAAGAATGGTCAGGGGTTTGGCAGTTGAAATTCAATGCAAAGAAGTGCAAGATAATGCATATGGGGCACAATAACCCTGGCACAATATATCAGTTGGGGGGTGAGGATATAGCATGCACCAAGCAGGAAAGGGATCTTGGGGTTATCATCTCTGATGACCTCAAGGTAGGAAACAGTGTGACAAGGCAGCAGGTAAAGCAAATAGGATGCTGGGATGTATAGGCAGGGGCATTACCAGCAGGAAAGGAGGTCATAATTCCGCTATACAAGACACTAGTTGAGGCCCCACCTGGAGTACAGTGTACAGTTCTGGAGACCATACCTACGTGGAAGACATAGACAGGGTGAGAAGGTTCAGAGGAGGCAACAAAGATGGTGCATGGATTGCATCACAAGTCCCTATGAAGACAGGTTGAAGGAACTGAACATGTACTCCCTGGAGGAGAGGAGGGAGAGGGGATAGATAGAGACATACAAGTATCTTACAGGGAGGAACAGGGTGCAGGAAAACACTATTTTAAGCGAAAAAAGATGTTCCAGGACTCGAGGGCATGGGATGAAGTTGAGGAGGGGCGATTCAGAGGAAACATGAGAAAGAATTTCTTCACAGAACGGGTGGTGGACAAGGGGAACACCCTGCCAGAGGAAGTGGTGGGGGCTGAAACAATCACGGGATTTAAGAATGCATGGGATAGACATAAAGGAATTCTGGAGGTCAGGGGTAAGGTACAACAGACTTCTAAGAAAACAAACTGAACTTACAAGCTCAAATGGGCAGACTGGGTGGGCCATAGGCCCTTATCTGCCGACACTGTCTTATGTATCTATGTATGTATCTATGACCTGAACTGAAGGCAGTCAAGCTTTTTATGCTTAAATCAGCTTAAGAATGGATTCAATCAAATCAGACAACGATGTGCTGCCAAATTTTTAACTACCACCCCCCAGTCCCAGACTGCACTTTCCCAGCTCCACCCCAAGACATTCCACCAGCTCCGCATTATTTTCTAATGCAGCACAGTTAACTTTTAAATCCTTGCTTAAATGTGCTGAACCCACCTAACTCTCCCCTTTACCTTAAAGATCTGAAGAGGTGTTTTGGGGCATCTGGCCCCCAAGAGGTCACAGGGATTGGGACCCCATCCCTGCGAACCTCTGAGGGCTAGATGCCCTCAAACACCTCTTCAGATTTTTCATCTTTAAGGTAAAGGGGAGAGTCTAGTGCTGCTCAAGTTGAAAGTAGTTGCCTGGTGATCATTCCTTTTGTAGTTGTGGTTTCTTAGTGCTAGAATGCCCTCCCCAATTTATTGAATAAATGCTAGGCATCTAGAGTGTCCTTAAAAACATATCAATTATGAATATTTTGCCTTGGTCTACACTTGCACTCTTTTGCACTTAATTAAGTTTTAAAGCATTAGCCCTAACATGATGGCAGTTACATACAATAACAACAGCCCTAATAGTCAAGAATTTAGGCCTACCTGCTTCAGTCTGGGCCTGCCTGGCCCTGGTGGTCCCTGGCTCCTCTTGTGGGTTGTGAATTGACCCCAAGGTGATTGCTCGACCTGCACTGCCCTACCCTGCTCGGCCTGTGGATGAAAGTAATAATGGAAACTGCTTTGGCTTACTCAGCGGCCGCACAACAGCGCTTTATCATTTTTGCTCCCATATCACAACAAGTCCCAGCTCAGCACTGCAGTAGTTGAAGTTTTTCTTCTTCTCTCTCTACTCAAAAGTTGCACTTCCAGTAGCGGTCTGACCTGTTTCCTTTCTTGGAGATGATAATTGAGTGACCAACACTATGCCTGGGTCACTCTCTTGACCATCAGAGACAGAGTCAGGTGGGTGGGCAGGCTGCCTACTAGAGTCAGTGGCTGGACTGAGGGGGACTGCACTTGGCAGAATCCAGTGGAGAGCTGGGGAGGGGATGGGTCATGGTTGCCGGACTCAGCATACCAAACCACTGACTGCACTTGCTTTTATGGAGGACTGAGGGTAAGGAGACAGACTGAGCAAGGAGGACAAACGTGGACAGGGCCAAAGGAGTTGTCCCAACTCAACTCTGTGACCAAAGCAGGCACTGCACTGCAGGCAGGTGAGTCACTGACTGACTAGCCTCAATCCTTGACATGGGAACAGTGATGTGGGAACATGGACAACTCATGAGATGGACTAGAGGAGGTCCAACGCACCAGCTTGAGCATGCCTGGGCAGGTGTATGCAGATCAAAGGAGCCAGCCACCCTGTGAATGGAGCGGTTGGCTCCTTTCAACTATGAGAAGTTTATGCCCTTAAAAAAATGTTTTATGATTAGCCTCGCTGATCATTGGGCTGTCACTGCCAAGCCTGTTGCAACCTGAGCTGTACTGGATCCAACAGTGACGCACCTCTGAAATACCATTCTTTCCAACAAAATGTTTGCTGCACACACAGTCATAAAAACCAGGGCCAGTTAATCAAACCAACAAGCAGGGACACATCATTAAAAATGGTAGTATCAGCTCAGAAAATGTAAACTTATAACAGTAAACCACATTGACAGTTGACTGGTCCACATCGGATCCTATTCAACCTTGCTACCATTCAGCCATTCTCTGCATTCTGCCAGAATGCACCTAAAATACTGCCTTCCCATGTTCAGATGCTGCTGGATGTGCTGTGACTCACTCCACTGAGATCTCAGTAGTACGTTTGGTCACACACTAATCACAGCAAGTCAGCAGCGCGCAACATAGAAATATAGAAACAAACAGAAAATATTGGCAGAAAAAGACCATTGGTTCATCCAGTCTGCCCTGTTTCACTCTGTGCTACCCTCCAGACCAGCTGTCTAGTCGGGGTTATTGATATCACCCCCCATTCCCCCTTACTGCTTTCTCCTGTGTAACTATTAAGCCTTATACTTGGTCCCAACCGTGTTTGAAACCATTAATTTTTCTTGCACATACAACCATAAGTACACCCTTTCCCTCTGTGGTTTCTGCCAAAAGTATTATTTCTTTATTATTTATTGATTTTTTTTTATTATTTTTAAAAAAAAATTTTGACCTGGTAGGCCCACTGAGACTAGAAGTCCCTTTTTCAGGGACAACCCGGGGGGGATACAGATGGTAACCAACTGAAGTTGAACCAGATTAAGCTGTTGGTGGCATTGTTTTAGAGCAAGGGGGAAATCTGGCCAGGACACCTGGGAAATTCCCCTACTGTTCAGTAGGGGGTGCTGCTGTCATGCGATGGCAGACTCCGGTGTCAGACATGAGGAGTACATGGACGGAGCAAGAGGGAAGACCTCTCCTCCTGTTTTAAGGTCTGAGGAGGTCGAGCATGGATTACAAAGTGCCGACTGGCTTACCTGCCTGGCTGTTTCCAGTGGATTCCAAACAGTGGCTCCAAGGATGGAGCAAGATGTCCAGGGTGATTTGTTCTTGGATTTAGAGTGTAAACGGCAACAGCTTGTAGAACTTATCACTCAGCAGGAGTGCCTTCTGAACGACAGGCGACCTACCGGGCCAGAGATGTAGGAGCAGGACAGAAGTAATTTGCATCTGAAACATGATGCCGAGATGTTCTTTGAACCAGATATACAGTCGGTACCAGAGCTGCCAAACTTGCTGGAAATTACACTGGACATGAATGCTTTTCTGGGGCTAATGGATGATGAAATCAAAGCTGCTCTTATGGAAACGGGACCGCCGGTGCAGCAGGATGACCGGAGGAGTTCTTTTTTGACACGGACTACTTCAGCATTACCAGCTATGTCAGGTAGGCCACAAGGTATGGTGGGAGCATTGCTAGACACGGGGGGGGGGTGGTTCTGGGCATACAGAGCCTTTGGTTCATCTTCTTGAGGCAGAGGGGTCTCCAGTTGCTTTCTCTCCTGTAGATATGGAGAGCCTGAATTCCAAGACTGACAGGGGAGAGCTGCAGGATTCAGTCCAGATGTTGCATGGGGGTGCATTTATGTTACAAAAATGGACAGGTTCTGCTTCTGAGGGGGAAGTGTTTGTTACAGGGTTAACTGAAAACATTACAATGTTACAGTCCTCTTTTGATCATAATGTGTCTGCTTCAGGTCTCACAATTGCTGAAGCACTAGAAAGTGCAGGGTGAGTGAAAGGTGCTGAGCAGCAATCCTGGCAGTCTCCGGGATTTGTTCCAGCCAGCCAGTTGCACTCTCCAGAATATGGGTCCAGGAATGGAAGTCTGCTCCATACACCTCCCTCCCTCCCTGGCTTTGACTCAGAATCCCATATTAGTATCGCCTGCTCCACATTCCTCGGAAGGAGCTGACGAAGGCCAGACACAGGGTGGTGGACTTAATACTGCAGAGGTTGCAGATCCTCATCCAGCCCAAGATATTGTTGTCCCATATGTTCTGGGAGATAATGCCCCCCCCGGAGACATCAGGTGCAGCACCTGGGTCGCTGCCTCCCCCTCGGACAAGGCATGGCCTCTCTCCTTCCAGGACTTACAATGTGCTTTTTCATGCCCCTCTGGAACCTGCTAAACACCGGAATGCTATCGGGCTCAAGTATCGAGAGGGTCTGGAGGTGTCTCCTGATAGGATTTATGTGGGGAAATGATTGGTTAAAGAAAGTTTGCAGTTTCAGGCCTCTGAAGTCTATGCTTTGATTCATAACATCTGGGGACTCTATCTTTGATTGAAGCTTCAGAACTGCTTCCAGACTGGAAAAATTCTGGATAAGATACCAACAGATTAAATATACACCATTGTGGCCTCCCTTTACTGTCTTTCCCTTGACAAAACTTGCTTTTAAGGTTATCATAGTTCTGTTTAAAAATGAAGGGATCTGTTTAAATGATATTCTTTACTGGTTAAAGATGAAATGTACAGAGTTGGGGTTTCCAGATCCCATTATGGACTCAGAACAGTTCAGGACAGGGGGATGGAAGATTCGGGTCCGTTTTCCCCCGCTGAATGGTACTATTCAACATTTGCCTAGTTGCTTTTACTTGAGCAGGGACCGGGGCTTCATTTTCTCTGCTGGCAGCCCAAATCATGGTTTCGTTGTGGGGCTTATACTGTATGCATTTAAGTAGTGCATGTGATAGACAAAAATGTTCTTCGTGTGGTGGAATTGGCCATGTGAGTGGCGGATGTACAACACCCCTCAGCCGCAATATGTATGGTGAGGTTGGACATTCTTTTCAAAATTGTCCATGGGCAACATATAATAGGTCTGAGTCAGAAAGAGAGTAACAGGATGATGTGGTTTTCAGAGCCCAGGAAAGGGATATGACTTGACCATCTTTAAGTGCTGTCAGCTTACTCCCAGCCAGGTCTGACGGGGGGGCGTGTGCTCCATCACCTTCCCTTACTGGGGAGAGTCGAGTGGCCAACTCTGAGACCCTTCATCATCCATAATTTTTGGAAATCATAGTGGGGACCTGCATACATGTGAGGAGAGTACGAGTGTGCCATCAGTGCCAACTGGCCCTGTAGAGGGGTTGGGAAGTGGAGGACAATGTCAAGTCCGGACGGTTTCCACCAGAGATGACCCGTCCACCCCATTTGGGGTGGAATACACCCCTTCCCAGGAGGACCTCTAGGAACAAAACTGCTAAAAAAATACCACTTTCCAGTGTGGCCTGTATGGAAGGAATTTCTGTTGAGAATCAATTTTCAGTCTGGGCCAAAAGGAAGACATGGGGAGATTCGGGTGCAGACTCCGATTCATCCTCTGTTGCTTCTTCCCTTCTGGAGGTTACTGCTGATACTGATTTGGTTTCAGTGGATTCAAAAAAAATCTCACAAAAAGAAAGTGAAGCTGTAGAAAGCTGTCAAGGTAACTACTTGGCCACGGAACCCTAACATAGAAACATAGACTTTGACGGCAGATAAGGACCACTTGGCCCATCTAATCTGCCCATTTCCCTACCTACAGGATAGGCCGTAGATCCTAGTTAACCAACAGCCTATTTCTTCCTACCCCCCACAAGAATTGCCTTATGTCTGTCCCATGCATTCTTGAATTCTCCCACAGTTTTAGACCCCACAACCTCCTCAGGAAGGCTGTTCCATGCATCCACTACCCTCTCTGTGAAATAATACTTCCTCACATTGCCCCTGAACCGCCCCCCCATCTTTAAATTGTGTCCCCTTGTTCTTGCGTCTCTTTTTCTGAAAGATGCTACCCTCTTGGACTTTGTTGATTCCACTGAGGTACTTAAAAGTTTCTATCATGTCCCCCTCTCCCTTCTTTCCTCAAGGGTATACATATTAAGCTCCTTTAGTCTCTCCTCATACGGCTTCTCTTGCAGACCCTGCACCATTTTAGTTGCCCTCCTCTGGACTGCCTCTATCCTGTCTATGTCCTTGCAGAGATGGGGTCTCCAGAACTGGACGCAGTACTCCAGATGGGGTCTCACCAACTGTCTGTACAGAGGGATAACAACTTCCTGTTTTCTGCTGATGCCGCTCCCTATGCATCCCAGTATACCCCCAGCCCTCCCTACTGCCTTCTCACATTGCTTGCTAACCTTAAGGTCATCTGATATGATTACCCCCAGGTCTCTTCCTTTTTGTTGTTGTTACTACCTCCCCCTCATTGTGTATTCTTCCCTGGGTTCCTGTTTCCAGGTGCATGATTTGCAGTTCTTTGCATTGAATCCTAGCTGCCATACTTCTGACCATTCCTCCAACCTTGCCAAGTCCCTTCTCATCCTTTCCACGCCTCCTTGTGTATCAACCCTGTTGTAGATCTTTGTGTCATCTGCAAAGAGGCATACTTTTCCTTCCAGTCCCTCTGCAGTGTCACTTATGAAGACATTAAAAAGGACTGGACCCAATACTGAACCCTGCGGTACCCCAATAGTAACCACTCTTTCTTCAGAGTGGACTCCATTTACAATTACCTTCTGTGTCCTGTTGTCCAGCCAATGTTTTACCCAGGCTACCACCCTGGGACCCACTCCCAGGCTGGTTAATTTGACTAGTAATCTTTTGTGTGGGACTGTGTCAAATGCCTTGCTAAAAGTCTAGGTAGCCATGTCACAGCCCTCCTGGTCTACTACTTTGGTCACCCAGTCAAAGAAATCTATTAGATTCGTCTGACATGACCTTCCTGCTGTGAACCCATGCTGCCTTGGGTCCTGTGCCCTGGCCTCTAGGTACTCAACTATTCTTTCATCCAAAGTGACTCCATCACTTTCCTACCACAGAGGTCAAACTGACAGGTCTGTAGTTTCCTGCCTCTGTCTTGGTCCCACTTTTGTGAAGGGAATCACATCCACCTTCCTCCAGTCCTCGGGTACCACACCATCCTCCCATGATTTATTAAAAAGAGTAGCCAGTGGTTTCACTAGTTCCCCTTAATTTTTTAGAATTCTGGGGTGAATTCCATCAGGCCCCATTGCTTTGTCCACCTTCAGTTTTAGGAGTTCTTGCAGAACCCTTTCTTCTGTAAAGGACTAGGATGACCCCTATCAAGAGTGCTTCTGTTAACTGGATTAGGCACCCCCTCCTCTTTGTGAATACAGAGAGAAATATTCGTTCAGTATCCTGCTTTTCACTGTCCCCCTCTGCCCACCACCCGTTCATTCTATTCAGCCTCACTATCCTCCTTTGTCTTTCTCTTCGCTGATGTACCTATAAAAGGTTTCCCCCTTCTTAAGCGAGGTTGGCTATCTTTCCTCAGTTTGGGCCTTTGCTATTCTGACTTCCCTCCTGCTTCCTTCTGCCTTAACTGGTACAGTTCTCTGTCCTGCTCCTTCTGTGTTTCCTTATACTTCGAATGCTATCTTTTATTCCTGATTTTCACAGCCACCTCTTTTGAGAATCCATAGTGGCTTTTTCTTCGTTTTGATTTGTTTATTTGCGTCACACAAGGCCTTGCCTCTGTGATGGCAGTTTTGATGATTCCCCATTGTTGCTCCACACCTTCTTCTAGCCTGTTTGCTAGTGCTTTCTTGAGGCACTCTCCCATCTTGCCAAAGTCAGCCCTCCTGAAGTCCAGTACCCTCACTTTTGTATGGCTTGACTCTGTAGCTGAGTTTAACGTGAACCACACTGTTTGATGGTCACTTGTTCCCAGATGGTAACCCACTTTTAGATATGAGATCCTCTCACTGCCCCCGTTTGAGAGTACGAGGTCTAAGACTGCTGCCTCACGAGTTGGTTCCAAAACTAGCTGTCTGAGGCCTGCCACCTGTAGGGCACCAGGAATGGCCCTGCTCTTGGATGTGGCTGCAGCAAATGTGCTCCAGTTAACATCTGGCATATTCAGGTCTCCCATCAACAGTATCTCCCCTTTCACTGCCATTCTAAGAATGCCTTCTATCATATCCTTGTCCATTCCCTCCCCCTGACATTTGGGTCTGTACACAACCCCTGTGCGGATTGTGGTGCCCTTTCCAGTCTCCAAGGTGAACCACAGTGCCTCCTCTCCTCCCTGTTTACTCTTTTCTAGAGTTTTCTTGGATATATAAATGTCACATTGTTTTTCTTTTTTTTCCCTTAATACAAATAGTATTAAAAATAGGAAAAGGAGATTGACTGCCTTTGGTATTTTGAGAAATCTTGGTTTTCATGCTTATTTTTTACAGGATACAAGGTTCTATACTATGCATGATACCACTTTGGCTTCTGCTGAATGGTTTGGAGGGCCCTCTTTTGGGTCGATAGGGAAAGATCCTGTGTCAGGGGTGGGTATCTTGTTTAATACTCCTGGTATCATGGTTAATTGGTTGATTGACCTGATTCCATGTAGGGTCCTTCTTTTGGACATATAGTATTTGTATCAGAAATACTGTTTGGTTACTTTACACGCCCCTCAGACCAAGGCTTTTCGGATTGAAGTTTTGAAGGTGATCCAGCCGTATTTGTTCACTACAAAGACAGTGGTTTTGGGGAGGACTTTGACTGTATACTCTCCTTATGGGATAAGACGGAAAACCACCAAAATGTATAATGACTCCAATTTTTTGAATAAATTACTACCTACGGCTCGACTTAAGGATGGGGCAGTGGTGGGAAGAGGCCCTCCGCGCCATACCTTTTATAAAGGTTTACTATCCTCCAGGATAGAGTTCTATTTTTTTGTCTCATTGAGTGCCGTGTTCTTGACATCAGGTTTTTCCTATTGAAACTACTGACCACGGTTTAATAGCAGTAAAAACAGGGGCTGCACTAAATAAGCCAGTAACCCACCATATGTGGAGATTGAATGCATCACTTCTGGAGGATCAGCATATGGGTTTTGCATTACATGACTTGATTGACGCTCGACTGTCAGTTTTTGAACTTTATGATAGCTCACTTTCTTGGTGGATTGATATTAAATTTGATTTAAAACAATTTTGTAGATGGTGGGCTACTCACCAATGCAAGGCCAGATATATGCATTATTTGGAACTTCGGAGGTATTTGCAAGTTTTGATTTCTAGGGCATACGAACCCAGGTATGACTATAAATCCCAAACTGCATCTGTTAAGAAGGAAGTGAGTATCATACAGTATGACAGGGCGGCCACTTTAGTGGCAGAGCAGAAATATGGGACTCGGGGGAAGTGGACTTAGGTTAACCCCTACGACTGTTGCCATGACAGAACTGAATCCAAGTATATGAGTAACCTATGTCGTCCAGATGGTTCTGTTGCAACCCATAATTTGGAAATGGCTAAACTGGTACATGAGCATACCACACGCTTGTTTTCTCAACAGGACATTACTGAGGATGATGTTAGTGTGACATCAGGATTTCTCCAGTCTCTCCTTATTCTAGATTTACCTCAGGAGATGCAGGAGGGCTTGGTGGCTCCTATTACTGAGGGGGAAGTTTGGTCATGACATCTATGAAAGGGGGAACAGCCCCAGGACCAGATGGATTGTCCATAGAGCTTTATAAAAAAAATTATTGATGTTTTGGCTCCCTGTTTAGTGGTTTTATTTAATGATATCTTGCAAGGACAGATGGCAGTTCCACCAGAATTATCTGAAAGTTTTTTTGATTTACTTATGCAAAAAAGGGACAAGACTGACTTACATAATTGGAGGCCAATTAGCCTGATTAATGTGGACTGGAAGATCTTGTACAAACTGTTAAGTAATAGACTATCTGATGCAGCCCACATTTTGATTGCTTTAACCCAGTTCTGTGCCTGTGCTAACCCTAACAAGACGGCTCAGGGTAACTTGTTTCTTCTTAGAGAAGTATGTGCGATGCCGAATACTAAGAGTAATGTTATGAGCCTGGACCAGGCTAAAGCTTTTGATGCTGTTCGTCATGAATTTTTAATTTCCGTTTTACTTTTTTATGGGATCCCTCCAATATTTGTAGCATGGCTTAGATGTCTTTACAAGAATGTCATTACAAGACCGGTTGTTACTGGTCTTCCTAGTGAAAGGGTTCAGTTGGGTAAAGGGGAGCAAAAGGACTGCCCATTTAGCCCTTTACTGTATGTTTTCAGTATAGACCCTCTTCTTAGTAAAATAGAACATCATCCTCATATTAATCATGTGAGTGGGGTACAGGGGCAGGTATACCCATGTATTATGGCATATGCGGATGATATTTGTCTGATGGTGTCAGATGAGCACTCTGGGAATTTGACGTTATCTGTTATTCAGGATTGCTTCCTGTTTTCAGGAGCAGAGCTTAATAAAGATAAAAGTTTGTGTTTTGCTTTGAATGGTACACAAGAAAGGCAAGAGGGACAGTCTGCATGGATACGAACGGTTCTGGGTCCTGTTAAGGTGTTGGGTATTTGTTTTGGAGGTCCAGATTCTGCTATGGAAAATTGGACTGTTGTGTTGCAAATTGCAGAATTAAAAGTGGACAAATGGAAGGCATGGCCTATGCTGAAGAAAAAGAGACATTTTTTGTTGAAAACTTTTATTTTACCTCTCTTATGTTAATTATGTTTCCTCTGCTCTCTCAGAGGTTAAAATTTATAGTATATTTTTTAGACTTTTGTGGGTAGCAGATTAAACCTGGAAAAGCGTGCCATTACATACAAACCTATTAAACAGGGAGGGCTTAATACAGTAAACCCTGTGGTATTTTTCTTTTGTACCTATGTATATGTGAATTTCATACCAGTTCTTAAAGCCCAACAAAAGGTCTGGTCCCCTATCTTTCAGCATAGGTTTCAAGTTGTTTTACAAAATGAGTCTCAGGAAATTGGGGAGTCTTTTGTAATTTATCAGATGGGGTTGAGCATAATTTGGTATCCCTTTTTAAAAAATGTAAATGTTGGAAAATATCAACGAATACTGTCCTGACGAGCTCTAGGAAAAAATTGTGTACACAGGTAATAAATACGAACAAATTTCTGCATTGAGCCATGGTTTACATGACATTCCGTGGTCCCAGACAGCTGTTTTATAAACCTGTTTATAGATCAACAATTGCCTCCTAAGCTGTGGGATACCATATAACTTTGCTGTCATGGCAAGTTCAATGTAAGGGGGGGGGGGCTCATCACCATAAAGTACTGGAGGAAAGATATTGTGGGAGGGAAGCGTGTATCCAACAGGTAGAATCTATGGAACACTTATTTTTTGATTGTTCCTATATAAAGAAATTTTGGCCGCATATTGCTAGATGATGGGGAATCCCTTTATTTCATAATATTTCCCCGACAGCTCATCCCACCTTGGCGGTGTTATGCAATGCCAGATCTATCAAAAACAAGACAGCTATTATAACTGATCTTGTTGGATCAACTGATCTGGCTTGCATCACTGAGACCTGGCTGGATGAAAATCCAGGCCCTATATTGGCCTCGGCAACTCCAGCCGGGTTCTCGGTGATACACCGTCCAAGGTTGGATCGTAGGGGCGGGGGTGTGGCCATTATGTTTAATACTGAGCTGGGCCTTGTGGATGTGCCATTGGGAAGTACCAGATCCTTTGAATATATCCTGGGAGAGGGTGTGGGTTGCGGGATTCTCCTTGTCTACCGTCCACCAGGAGACGGTGGAGATTTCCTGCAGGAGATAGCAGACTTCATCATCGACATGATGTTGAGGTCCCCCAGATTGACAGTTCTGGGGGACTTCAATGCCTGGGTCGACAATGAACTCTCACACTTTGGTCAAAATCTCCTCCAGCTGATGATGACGCTGGGCCTAACACAGGTGGTTACCTCCTCGACCCATGTAGGGGGTCATTCATTGGACCTGATCTTTCTTTTGGGTATGGAGATTGCTGATTTGGGGGTGTAACTAGTCAGCTGGTCTGACCATCACACCATAAGGTTCAGCTTCAGGGTTCCCCCAATAGGTCTGCCCCTACAGAGATGGTTCAATACCACCCTTTAAGGGGCATTAACCCCAGTGACCTAATGGCAGTACTGGATCTATCGGGCTTGTCGGGTGAATGCATGAGTCCATATGATCTCATACTAGCCTATAATAAGGCTGTGGGAGATGCTCTGGATAAGATTGCCCCTGTTCGTGTTCAGCCTCTCACCCTTCGTTCAAGGAGCCCTTGGTTTGATGGCTCCTTGAAGGAGTTAAGGCGAGCTGGCCGAAGGTTGGAGAGAGAGCCTGGCGGAGGTCCGGCCATGATGTTGCAGGCTTAGGTTTGTTGCACATTATGATGGCTATCAATCAGAAATCACCCGTAAGAAGGCAGAATTCCTGTCCAGGGAGATTTCTGCTGCACAGAATCGACTGGCTCAGCTTTTCAGGACTGTTGACAGATTGTGCAATCCAATCTGTCTCCAGCCCAGAGAAGGTTTTTCTCAGTTGAGATGCGAGGAGTTCGCTCGTTTTTTTGCAGATAAGGTTGCCAGCATCAGGTCTGGCATCGGTCCGACCTCCCCTATGAGGGATTGCAGTGGTCGACAGGAAGTGGCATGAACTCGGTCTGTCTGGTCAGATTTTCGCCGGCTGGAGTTCGTTGACATTGTGAAGATCATCCAAACATTGCGACCAACCAGTTGTACTTTGGGTCCGGGACCTACACCCCTTCTAGTGGGATGTGTAGAAGTTATCTTCCCAATCCTTGCTGGCATTGTCTGGAAGTCTCTGGAGAGGAGGGTCTTTCCTGACCCCCTCAAGGAGGTGGTCGTTCGACCACTCCTTAAAAAACCCTCCTTGGATCCAGATTGTCTAGCCAACTACCTGTCTATCTCTAACCTGACATTTGTTGGTAAGGTTATTGAAAAGGCGGTTGCATTGCAATTGGATGATCATCTTACAACTCACAATGTCTATGATACTCTCCAGTTTGGTTTTAGGAAGAAGCATAGCACGGAGACTGCCCTTGTCCGGGTATTGAATGACCTCCTAATGGCTAGAGATCAAAAGGCACATACCATTCTGGTCCTTCTTGATCTCCCTGCTGCATTTGACACTGTAGATCATGGTGTGCTGTTGGAGCACCTGCGGTTCTTTTGTGGCTGTCTGGTACAGTCCTCAAATGGTTCCATTCTTACCTCATGGACAGGTCTCAGAGAGTTGCCACTGGAATTTATTTATTTATTTATTTACGAGATTTACCAGGAAGGCATACTGAGCAACATGCTCGATTCCAGATGCGACCTGGGGGCCTAGCCCAGTACATGTCAGTAGTAGAACATTTAAATACAGAAATATCACAAGCAGGAAGGTAAAAATACAGACAGAATACTTGTCGCAGAATACAGAAATGAAAAATAGCGAACATTGTCTGTGATATCAAAACAGAGTAGTACAGTTTTGGATAAACACAAGCAGGAAGGTAAAAATACAGGCAGAATACATATTGCAGAATACATGTCACAACCAGGAGTACTCCTGCACAAATTATGGGTACTTAGCAGCAGGCGGCAGCATTTTAGCATAAGCAGCTGGAGGAGAAGTGTGCCTGGAGTAGTCTGTTGCGTTGACCGGAGTTTGTGCATGCCTGATGGGGCTGGAAGGCCATTCCATATCTGGGGGATCCTGTATTTGAAAGCTGACTGTCCTTGGTAGTGCGATTAGTGGGACGTGTAGAAGTCTGGGGTCGGTGCCTCTTAAGGAGTACACAGGGAGGTTGTTGAGATAAAGTAGAAACAAGGTAGGGAGGAGGAGTGAGTCAGAATTTGGCAGCAAGCCTCACACAGTTTTTGTCTCCGGTCATGGAGAGATGGCAGGGCTAGGAGCTGTATAACGTACAGTGGTGGGTGGATGGGGAGTCTAGGATGAAGCGGCAGAAGGAGTGGAACAGGGTGTCTAGACTTGTCAGTGTAGATGCAGGGGCAGTGGAGTATACTATGTCACCGTAATCCAGAACTGGGAGTATCATTCTTTGTACTATGGCAAGCCTTGTTTCCTTGGGGAGACATGTTTTGTTACGGAAGAGAGCCCCCAGTTTAGGGAGCAGTTTCTTATGCAGGGAGTCAATGTGGGAGGTGAAATCTAGGTGTTGGTCAAGCCAGACACCCAGATATCTATAGCTAGTGCATTGTTGAGATGTGCCCTTGGAGGGTAATGAGCAGGGGACAGGGTGTTTGGCGGGAGAGTCTTTGATGGGAGCCAAAGTAGCGACACAGTCTTTGTTGGGTTAGAGATAGCTGATTTGACATGAACCAATGTTGGATGGCTGTGAAATCCTCCTGTGGAGAGATGCCACACTGCTAGTTGAGGGACCAGAGCGTACAGAACAGTATCGTCAGCATACATTTGGATGGAAGAGTGGGAGCATGCTGCAGGGAGGTCATTTAGAAATATAGAAAAAGTGTCGGTCCGAGGACAGACCCTTGGGGACACCTGGAAGTGACTGGGAGGGGTTAGAGGTGTGTGGTCATTTTGACCACTTGCATCCTTCCTGCTAGTACATGGAACCATTCTATAGCTGGGTGGGCTATCCCAGCTGCCGAGAGTTGGAGATGAGTAGGGAATGTGAGGCGGTATCAAACGCCTTGGCTAGATCTAGAAAAATGGCTGTGGTAATGTGACCATTGTCTATGCCAGTGAGGATGTCCCCGGTGACTCGTAGAAGGGAGGTGATGGTAGAATGGGCTTTGCGGAAGCCAGACTGGAGTGGAGTAAAAAGGAGGAGGAGTCCAGGTAATGAGTAAGTTGGGACAGGACTATTCTCTCCTGAAGTTTTGCCAGAATAGGGAGGCGGGAGGAGGGAGATAGGTTGATAGTTGTTTGGGATGATGGGTCACCGCCTTTAGGGAGGAGTACGACAGTGGCCATTTTCCAAGCTTTTGGTACCTTGCCCAGTGAGAAGGAGAGGTTGAGGTTGAGGAGTGCGGCCAGGGCGGAGGCTATTGCAGGGGCCGATAGTATTAGCATTTTCGCGTCCAGGGAAGCTGGGGGCATTTACCTTTGTTCAGGTTTAGTGGAGGACTTCTACTGGGGAGACAGGTTGGAAAGAGAAAGGAGGGGATGTGGGGGTGAGTGCTAGGGGAAGAGGTGTGGGGGTGGGGCGGTGGACTGCATGCTCCGGAGGGAGGATCACCTTCAGCTCCTCCCCCAGGGAGCACAGAACATCACCACAGGCCGAGAAGAGGTAATTAAAGTACCTCTACACCAGCACCTTTGTGAGGTGGGGTTAGCCCATCAACTGCCCCACCCACCCTGGGTCGTCATTACCTATATAGGCACTGGCAATGTTTTCTAACTCCCCACTTTCAGGTTATACCTGCCAGCCACTAGAGGGACCCATACCTATCCACCTCAGGTCCACTACCTGTACTCTGCCTACCTTTCCTGGAATCCTCCTATCGCCTTTTCCCGCTCCTCTCCTCCAACATACCCACCTCTGCCCACACCCTCACCTGCTCCTCCTTTTCTGTACCAATCCACCTCCTGACCCACCCCTCCTCCTCTGTACCAACACCCAGTGACCACTAGGAGTCGCTATATCTCACCCCTGCTGAGGCCCAATCCCAGCCTGCTTTGGACCCCTAGAACGTGGGTCTCTGCCCTCTCCCAGGCACTTTTCTTGCTGCCCTGGCAGAGACTTGAACCCTGTACCCTGTCCACCAGAGTCCGTGTCACTACCACTAATCTAAAGTGGCAGCCACACTTTCTAGGAGGCAACCCAGATACTTCAACCTCCTACCCCACTACCACCTGCAAACCATGCTAGTTCACCTCCTACTAAACTCCCTCCCTGCTGTATTTGTGTAACTCCTAGGTGGCACTACTCCAAGGGCTACTATCCCTGCCTTGCCGACGAAACAAGGTTGAGGGACCTGGGTTCCCAAACTTTATTTTAAAACTGGTTCTTTCCATGCTGTTACATTTGCGCACTGCCTCCACCCAGAGTTTACCTTTCCAGTGGGCTAGCTGTTACCTAGTACACCCCCCTGGGATGTCATACCACCCACTATTACCTTTAGCCACCCTAACACATGACCCAGTAACATTTTAGACATTTCATTAATTAAAGACTCTCTCTAATAATATGCTCATGACAACACAATTGCAAAACAATAACAACAGTGTTTATTTAGGGGGCATAGGGATTAGGAATGTGGAAACACCAAGAATAGAGGTTATACAGTGATTATTAATATTTACAAATTTACATTTGATTAGTTTGGGTTGTACTTTAGTGCTGGGGAAAACCCTCCAGCTGGGTAGATACCAGTTAACAAATAGAAAAAGCAATCACTTTGTACCAACGTGGATATCCAGAGCTCTATCTGTCTCTATCTAAACTGCATAAAATCAGATGGAACACATATAATTTTTTTACCCACCACTGGTACCAGTTCCCCAGACTCAACATGAGATCCCGCAATCTCATACACTTTACCCTGGGTACCCAGTTACCAAAGTCCCTGGATGGTTGCAGGCCTGGTGGACGGTACAGCTGTACGTTGGCGGGCTTGATTTAAAGAGGAAAATAGTACTCAAACTGAAAGCAATTAGATAAACAATCTCAGATCCTTTAGGGTGCTCAGGGATTGTCCTGCATGTTGAAGTTAGAATGTTGGCCAGATGCAACAGGTCAGTCAGATCAGGTTTGGAAGTTAAGCATTTCTTTCTGACTGTTTAGCACATTTATATGATTTGAAACACTCAGCATATTTATACAATATCAAACACTCAGCACATTTATAGAAGGGATAAGTGCCTTCCAATAGGGGCCAGGAGGGCCGCCCTGGTCAGATTACTTAGTGGAAAATAGTCATTTCCAGGTTACTGAAATCCTATTCAAACTTCGGGGTCCTGGTCCGATAAGTGGTTTGCGGCTGTGGGTTGCAGTTCCACTGGACGTCTTGACCAGACAGTTAACACAGTACTGGACCTCCCAGGCAAAGTTAGGATGAGCCCCTTGACTGAGTGCTCCCCTTCCAGTCCTGTAGGCTCCAGCAGACAGCACATATTGGCACATTTCTACTCTGTTCTGGGCTCACAATGGGTCCCAGTTATGTTCAGCAAAAGTTCCAACATCCAGGTCCACCCTTGCTGGGCTAAGGTTAGGCACAGCAGTTGCAGGGTGCAGACCAGAGAATGATCTTACATAACACAGTCACTTGGGCAAGGCTGCCTCAATTTAGCAAGTTTTCTTTCATTCCTGCACTGGGGGGTGCAAGAGTACTCACTTAGGCTCCTCACGGTAAATCTCTGCAATGAAGGTTCCTGAATTCTTCGGTCCCCTCACAACTGAGGTTTGATTAGCTCTCTCACAGCTAACTAGCTTGATGTCATCAGGTTGCAAGTCCACATCTTTCCCCAACGTGGAAGGCAGGGCTAGCACCTGGGGAACATTCTGGCAACTCCCAGGCTAACAGGTACTACAAAAACTAAATAACTTTAACTGTTACCCCTGAGAAGGTAAACATCCCCTCCTGGATGGGGAAGATCAACTGGATGTCCAGGCCTGGATGCATGGCTGGGGGCCAGAGCCCCCACCCTCGTGGGAGTTCCAGCTCAAATCTGAAAACACAGTATCTTATAGGGCTCTCCTGAGGCTCCTGATTGGCTGAAGGTATTGGGTGATTGGCCTTTGATTGGCTGGAGGGCCTGTCAGTCAAGAAAATTTGAATTATGCATGAACCTCATTCGATGCACAGTTGGATTGCTGTTTTGGCACCTGAAAGTAGGTCTCTGCAGTTCCCCCATGAGCACTTAGTATTTTCCCATGAGCTTTGGCTAATGTCCCACATGTCCTGGCTTGGATAGTCTAGCTTTCCAATTGGCTGTGCTGCTTTGTAATGGCTGCTTAAACATACAATCCCTAAAGCAGATCAGTACAGTCTCAAATTAAGTCCTGGTACAGTCAGAATAAATTATAGATTTGCCCAAATACCCCACAGTTCAGTAGCTCTGGGTGTGTACTTGCTGTGGCTGCTCAGATTTAGTAAATAGCTCCCTGACTTGCAGCAGGCAGGCTGTGCCATTTGAGTCCCAACAGTTGCTGGTGCAGCCAGGATCAAGCATTTATTTATTTTTAACAGTGACTTTCCCCTTTGCAAAACACTTTCCCCCAAACATACATTTGCAGCTACATTATTTACTTTAAATATTTATTTTCCCTCTGTCGGCCACAGCCAAGAACAAGCTTCTCCGAGGGCAGAAGCACCCTCATAAATATTCATAGATCGGGGCTCTGACTCATCAATAGGCATGCGCCCCGATCATGAGCAACTCGTGGATTTCTTTTATTTTTTTAGAAAAACGGGTGCTCAGTGCCCTGTCCATGGTCACCAGGTCTCACTGATCAGTTGGGGAACCCTGGGACTGCCGAACTCCCTTTCAAACGACCGCAAGGCGAGTGGTTACTAGACCAAAGGCAGTGCCTATGTGATTCCTGCTACACCGGAGTGCTTTGGCAGTGCGGGCAATCGTGGTCTGGATTTTGGAGCCCTGTATGGCTGGGTTAACACTGTGGCTTACACTGCGGCACCAGGGGCAGAGAAAGAACTCGGGGAGGACAAAAAAAAATGTAGGCATTCCTGGAGGTGCTGGAGAGTTGCTGGAAATGGGAGCTCTTGGGTTAAGGTAAGCCCCCAAAGTGGTAGGCAGGGTTACATTTGCATTTATATATGCACCAGGGGAGCAGACTTTTGATGTCAGCGTTCACTCAGCTTTTCTATTGGACAAATTCTGGCAAATATACCAAGGAGTCAAGGATAGTCCAATTCGGAGCCCCTTTTATGCAATCCCATTATCTTAACCAACTTTCAGAACAGTAGCGATATTATTTATAAATGAGGGGTCAATGTTAAAGATATCCTGCATTGGTTGAAACAAAGGTGTGAGGTCCAAGGATTACCTAACCCGACTGTTGATAGCGAAGGCTTCTGGACAGGATGGTGAAAATTTAAAATACAACTCAAATACACAGAAGCAGGGATTCAGCACCTCCCTAGTAGTTTCTTTTTAGGGAGAGACCGGGGGATTTTGTTTTATCCGGGGCAATTGAGATCATGTTATAAGTGTGGTTCCCCCAGGCATGTCAGTAGTGATTGTAACAAAGTGAAATGCACTATGTGTGGAACCATAGGCCATCCAGGTATCCACTGTACCTCTACACCCAGATGCAATCTGTGCGACAGTGAGGGTCACTCTTTCACATCCTGTCCCTGGGCATCACACAATATGATTGATGCTGACTTTGCAAAGCATGAATTTTACATTAATAAAGCAGTAAATAAGAATGCACAGCAACATGCACAACCAGCAGCCCCTCCCAAGATCACTACTGCCACACCGGGACCAAGTACAGATATCCCTGATCAGGGAACTGACATAGTCGAAACCAACCCTACACCTGCTGCTCCAGAACTCCCCAGCAGGGGTTAGAAAGAATCAGCTACAGCTTTGGATATGCCACCACTAGAGACAGAACATTTCTTGGTAGTAACTGTCACAAACTCATTCCGCAGGTCAGGCCCTCTGCTCCCACAGTGCCAACCTCAGAGTGCAATAGTGTGAACAGGTAACAGACAGGGTAACCCTCCTGTCTGCTTTGGGTCCGAATCACCTATTAGCCTTGAGTTCTGGAGGGATTCAAACTGTGAACCTTATGCTAGCATACCCAAGTAACAGGTTCGGATACGTACCCTCTTCGGGGGGATGCTGTACAATCCTTCACCAGGGGCACCTAACCAGGTTTTCAAAATGAACCCTTAAAACTCTATATGAGACCCAGGTATTTCTTACCTTTTTCAAACTTAGTAACACCATGCAAGCCCTTACAGCTGTCAGACACTAGCCAATCCCCTTTTTATAAGGATGGTATTACCATACGTCTGCAGAGCCGTGAACTGTAAGCTGGGACTGGCCTATAGGGCCAAATATTACCTTACCCCTGCTGCTCGTCTGGCGCTCGCCAGGGGAGTGTTACTCCCTTCCCTCAGTTATGGTCTCCACCTTTTTGCATGTACCTCAAAGCCCTTCTTACTCGGTGGCACACGACGTACAACAATATCTGCCGCTTTGCTCTGGCGCCCCCCCGCCTCACCCATCACTGTGAACTCTATGATAAGCTAGGTTGGCTTTCCCCGACCAGTCACCTAAACTTTGGAATAGGGTGTCTTGTGAGCAAAGTGATCAGCACCGGCACCCTCCCACGGAGCTGGCTCAGCTCCTCTCTCCAGCTGACCGCTCATCCTACCCTCTCAGGGCCCAGGGTTACTAAATATACCCCCTACCCGCACCCTTATGGGTGATAGGGACTTCACTGCATATGCTCCTAGGCTCTGGAACTCCTTTCCCGAGCAGGTCCGTTCCACCCTTTCCCACAAATGTCTTCGGAACTCCCTGTGGGGGCATCTGAAGCTGGCCTCATGCTGTGAGTGCCCAAAGCTTCCCTAGAACAATGCCCTAGGTACCGAAACCCTGTGGTACTCTGTTACCTGAACTTCAAAATGAATTGTATTGAATAAGTTGCTGATTCCCAGTGCAGCTCTCCCCTATGCACTTCTCTATGCTACAGATGTTCAGTGTTGTTTAATGCTTGCTCATTATGTATTCTATCATCTCCTTTCTTACATTATGATCACTATACTGCCTGGTTGTTTTGTTGACTCAATGTACTAAGCCACAATATGTATACGTACTTGTTTACCTGTCATGCTGTATTGATGTATCCTTTAATACCTGTTGTACTCTCCCGGGTCGTTCCTGAAAATAGGCATACAACTTGCCTAGTGTACCTACCCGGTTAACAAAACCTAAATAAATAAATAAATACTCAGTGTGACCATCCTGAATCTTTCTTTTTTGTTATGTTTGTTTAGATATCTTAGGTCTAAAATAGGTTGTCACTTCCCATTTTTTGTGTAAATCAGGAAGTACCTTGAAAACAGGCCCTTGCCCTACTGTGAGGTAGGGGCCTTTTCCACTGCTTTTGCTTGTAGCAATGTATTTACTTCCAATTCCAGCAGAATTTTTTCTGTACATGAATGGGCTGGAACATTTTTGTTTCTGCAGTTTTGGGAATTTTCTGAACTGTGCACCCCTGCACTAGCATGTTGTGATGTCAGAGCATGGGAGAGTGTGGGGGCATATCTCCAAACCGGGAAGTGGAAGGGATCGGCTCCTTGGAGCCAACATACGATCCCTTCACTCCCGAGAACTGTGGCATGTATTTTTTTTTTTATATCGGCGAAATCCTGGGCAGGTAAGGGTCCTTCTTGGCTTTAAGCAAGAATACCAGGAAAGATGCTGTTTAATATGCTAGGAACGCTGGACCCTACAAAAAAGCTGTACTGTAGCCAGCATGTACCTTTCTTAATTCATGCCTACAACTACCAAAAATGACTCAACAGGATTCTCACCCTACTTCCAAATGTTCAGATGGGAAGCCAGACTTCCAGTAGACTTCTGTTTTAAGGATACCAGCTGGCAGTGCCTTGCCAGAGACATACCTAGCCTACACCAAGAGGTTAGGTGCTCAACTGAAAGAGGCCTACAGGGTGGCCCAAGAAGCAACTGGTAAGTCCAGCCTATCCAACAAGACCAGCAATGATAACAGAGTCTGAGAGCAAGCTCTCCAGCCAGGGAACCAAGTACTTATCCTGAACTTCGGGATCCCAGGAAAACATAAGATTGAGAACTGACAGAAACTGGATGCCTGTGTCATTGCAGAACAGCTTCCAGACCTGCCAGTTTATCTTCTGAGAATGGAAAGAGAACTTTTGTTGTCAAAATTTTGCACTGAAACAACGTTTTGCCAAATGGTCAACTGTTCCCTGAACCAGTCAACCCAGTACCTCTCTCACCACCAAAGAGATCTGCCACCAGGATTGAGACCTGGACAAGCAGAAACCATACACCTCAACCTGAATTTCTTATTGCACCCCAGTGGCTCAGTCTGATATGGTCTACAGTAGCTCTGAGGATGAGGAACCCTATGATTGTCCAGTACCACGTGAATATCTGTCTGCACCATTCCCCATGAAATTTCACCCTTCAACACCTAGAAGAAGTAATGCAAGTCATTCCAGACCACTGAATCCAACAGCAGCACCCTTTGTTCTGACTGGATTTGGGCATACAGTCATGGACTTTACTCCTGTTACATAGGATGCTGGGATCCAGTAATAGAACCACTTCCAGTCATTGAAAGACTTGAATCCATTCTGGAGGGGGCATTGAACCAACTGATATCCGGATCAAGTCATTGCAGAGGAACTTGTGGCACCACAGCATTCTGGAAGAGAAGCTAAACACCCAGTTAAACTCAAGATGTCCCTGCTATCCCCTCTGACTGCCATGTAAATGTGGTGCATAAAAAGGCCAATCTGTTGCCAGTCCTGCTATTGGGGGAAAGGGAAAGGAAACGTTGTTTAACCAGGAGTAGCACACTAAGCCGGAGCTTGTTTCCAGATGCGACCTAGGAGCAGAAGACAGTCAAGTGACTTGCTCAGTGTCACACAGTATGCACCTATACGGCTATGGGATTCAAACCCAGGTCTCCAGATCTGCAGCTCAGAGCCTTAACCCACTGCACCCCCCTCCCCTTACTGCTCTCAAGGTGTTTTAGGGAGTTGTAATTGTTTACCATGGTAGTAAAATACCAATACCTGTGATTACCTTGTGTGCTGTGAAGCACACAGTTTATATTCAGATAGGATGTAGGTGTATTAGACATGTCTAGATAGGAATCAGGTACAGTATATTAGACAGCCTGTGTTGTGTTGTGTTGCAGTGTTTTATGTTTTTCAGGCCTCAACAAGGATTTCAGTGAGGAGAGGGTGTAACCCCCTCCTAAAAGTGGGCTTGCTTTTGGCTCTCAGCACTGCTTCGTGACCCTGGTCTTGATCCAGACCACAACTGCAGGACCCAGGGTTGGACTGGGTGTCATTTGTCCTGCAGGCTTGTTCAGTGCCCTTCTCACCATGGCCAGCACTCTGCCACCTCTCTTCACTCAACTGGCCCCTAGACTGCCTTTAGGGTTGAGGAGCCCACAGCAAGGAGGTTGCTCAGTTTCAAGTAGCTCTCAAGCTGCACAAAGTGCAAAATACTAAATTAATGCATCCTGTCCCTGTGAAACCGACATCAATTTGGAGAGTAATTCAGCTTACAAAACAACTAAATTAGTACATCCTGTTTCTGTGAAACTGGCATCTATTTGGAGCTCTGTTCTGCAAAACAGCTCTGATTTGCAAGATGGCTCAGGACTTGTATGCATACTTTTCCCCTGGAACTGAAAGCCACTGAGAACCAAGAGTTTAGCATAAAGAATTATGCGTGAGATGCTAGGCACTGATATTTAATCCCTGGGTTTCTGCACAAGTGAAAGATATGCAAATAGAGCAGATTTATCAGAAACAAACCCTTTGAGGAGAGGAGAGCATTTGTGAATAGCTCTCACTTGCTATTCCTATCTGACTAAAAAGTTTGCCCAAAACAGACTTGAGACCCCTGAAAAAGGGGATTGGTGCAACTAGAGTGCCAAGCTTGGGCTCTAGCACCACATTAGAGCAGGGGTTGCCTTGAAAGCTGCTCTGCATCTGGAAAGTTGGTGAGCCACTGCCTTCTGCTGCTGTTAGGACTTTATCCTGACAGGGGATCAAACCAGTTGAGGTCCTGAGTGAGTGCCCACCTGCTGGGGTTGGTGAAGGCAAGTCCCTATGTGAGGTGAAGAAGATCACTGTCATCCAGAGCATCACAGCCACCCCTTACCCCCAGAAGTGCATTGGGTCTGCCGCACTTGTAACCAGCTTACAGAACAGAGTTACCATCATCCAAAGTCATCACAGCCTGCATCCTTCTCCAGTGGGAGTGCATTGGTTCTGCCACACCCATAATCAGTCTTCAGAAAAGACCATCCAGTCATCATCTGCCTAAGCACAGCCCCATGAAAACAGCACCAGCCTATTAGCTAAAGGCTGTGAGTACTGGGTTTTACCCACAGAACTTATCATTCCTTTTGTTTAGCTAGCTAGATACTTTCTGGGCATTCCTGCACAACCTGAGAATCAAGCTCACAGCTACAGCTTACGGCCAGGAGCAACTGTTTTATTGTCCATCTAGTTGTGCAGTTTGCCAGTCAGCAGCCTCAGCCAACAACCACATTTATACGGCACTGCACTGAGGTCCAAGCAGCACAGGCCTACAACTCTGCATCTGTGTGCATGCTCAAACTGTAATTGGGGGCTCCCAGAGGGACTGTGGGGTTAACTGGTGCACCGTGGGGGAATACTGAGACATGTCTTACAGTGTTGGTGAATGCAAACTGCTATCTTTGATTATTTTTACTTTTGCTTCCCTTGTCCCATACCTTGTTTTCTAACTTCATAATAAATCCATTGGTGATTTATGTGCAACTGCTGATGTATTTTGCCATTACTGCCTTGCTGTTTATTTGCATACTTAGAGTGATAAGTGGGGAAGGGATTTTGTTACTGTTTCCTGTCACAGAGGGTGGGGGCTGTATTCATTTCCTGTAGGGAAACACCATGGCAGCGCTCTGTCATAAGGATCCCCATAGGTGGGGGCACCATGCCACTTTCCAAGCCCATTTCTAACCACAAACTAGGTGCCATTTACCTGAAAGCATAACAGATTTTGCCCTTTATCATCTCCAGGCTCAGTCAGCACATATCATGGGTAGGAGTGGTTACATTCGTGTTCCCATAATTCTTCAGTAGCTGGGCAAGTCCAAAGTATATGGGTATGGCTGGCGTCTCCCATGTACTGTATTTAGCCAGAATCTTGGGGGTATGGAAGTACCAAATATGACACTTACAGGTAAATTCTCACCAAATTATCAATGGTGTAGCTTTTAGTGGGGGGATACAGTACCTAGTCCAGAGCACATAAGTATAAGAGGTCTGTATCTCTTGGTTCCATTTACCTAGAACATAGCTTGTCTTATGTTTCAATGTGCCCTGCAAACCTCTATATAGGTGACTAATTAAGTGTTGCCAACAGTCTCCTCTCAGAGTGCCCATAAAAATGCTGAGGAGGAATGGGGGTGGTTCAGGAAGTCAGAGAGTACCCTGTATGGTGTGCAATAGATACAGATCTGTAAATACCTAAAATGACCCCTGCCTGTCAAACCATACATTCCCTGGAAGAGTTGAAAGGGACATACTCCCTTCTCATTCATAAACTGAAATATATAATGCAGACCTAAATTTCTCCAACATTGGAAAGTGAGGTCAAGTTATAGGTCAAGTGAACTCGCCATCTCCTGTCAGGAATCTGCAGTACCAGAATAGGCAGGTATGCTCAGGCAATTTAAGAAATCTACACTACTGTGTCAGGGTATTACCTGTACATGTGGTAAAGTTCTGAAGGTTGAATTGTCCTGGAAGATGTGAGAAAAGATATTTCGAGGTATCAAATAAATCATTGAAATGAAATTCAATGTGTTTCCAACAGGGGGCACAAAAGGGGGAATCCAGGTGCAAATAATACAAAGCAGGGATTTATTTAACTCTAAAAATTGATTAGCGTTTTGCTCATAAAAGTGCTAAATCTTTGTGAAAATGCATAGCTCTTGCCGCACTGTGTTTAACAAATACAGCACTTCTAGAAAATCTATATAAATACTTTCTGTACAGTTAGTATCGTCCCAAGAAAAAAACTGCTAATCAATTATTTACAACCCTGCAAAGCTGTGTGATCAAGTCATAAGTGTGAATGTTAGGGAGATTTACCCCTCCTTGTTCACAGGGGAGCTATAATATAGAGAAATTAATTCTGGTATGTTACCCCCAAGAGGAAATGGGAGATCAGTTTATTCCAGGAGGTAAAGTAGTAATTAGAGGGGTAAAATGGAAGAGTTTGTAATAAATACAATAATCTGCATGCAAATAGTCTTTATTCAGGAAAGGAGGTTAAGGGAAAGAGCGTGCCATTTGGTTAAGTCTTGTGTTATTCACTGTGCAATTGGCTCATGATATAAGAGTTTGGAATTAGCCAAATGTTATGTGATACATAGCCTAAGATATTTAATAATAGTTCTGTTCCACTTAAATGGAAAGCAACTTTTCAGTTCCATGGAAAGGGAGAAATTAAATTGCAGAAGCTGAGCCTGATACCTCTCCATATGACTATAGTTCCTACCAAGCTTTTGCAATTGAGGTCTCAGGGAAGAGTAATGTTAGGAGAATGTCATCAGCATAAAGCTTAATTTTGAATTCCTTACCTGCAAAGCAGACCTCCTTCATCCTCTGGTTCTGTCGGATCACTATGGCGCAATGCTCTATATATAGTACAAACAATAGGGGAGCGTGGGGGCACCCCTGTCTTTTTCCTTGCTGTAAATAGATGGGAGGACTTCTAGAGTCATTCACCTATACATGTACTATATATACCCTTGAGGGTATGCAAACAAATTTCAGGCCAGACAAGAAAGGAGAGGGGTAAACCAAAGGCTCGTAGGGCCACCCATAAAAAAGTCCAGGAGACCCTATCAAAAGCCTTCTCAGTGTCAAGGTTGAGAAGGGCTAGGGGGCTAAAGCATATATCTGCATAGTCAATGATGTGGAATGTTCTTTAGGATTATCCATGGTTTGTCTTTTACGAATAAAAGACTGGTCTGGGTGGATGAGAAAGGAAAGGAGAGAGAGAGACAAAGTCAAGTCTATGGCTGAAATGCATAATCCATATTAAGAATGGATAAAAAAGCCAGCCTGCCAGTGCAGTGGGAGCGATACCACTCATGATGCCGGTGTCCCAGGTTGGGAACAAGCCTGGGTCATCAATGGGAGGTTAGTGGACATCCCAACAGATGCTCACCTCCTCAGGGAATGGAGGGTGCCTAGCCTCTACTGCACTATTGCCAGCTGAGTAACCTCAAGTGGCAATGCAAGTGAAGCCAGCGGATAAAGAGAGGGGAACGCTGCCACCCTGACACATGCAGCAAGCATGCATGCATCTGTGAATCAGTCTAGGACCCACACAACATTTGAGGGTGGGGAGGAAAAAGTAAAAGCACCCTGACTGGGTAGGATGCCACCCACAGTCCACCACGTGTCCCACACCATGGACCAGGCTCCTGCTTCAGAACCAGAACTTCAGTTCCACCACAGGAGTTGGGCAGGCCTCTGGTGGCCCTTACTCTGGGGGTCATCCAGGTGGGGAACGTGGAGCTGGGTAAATCTTGGGGATGGAGGGTGACAGGGCTGAGTGGGGTGGTTGGGTTGATGGAAGGCTGATTGGTACAAGGCAGAATAAAGCATATTAAATAAAAAAAATAGAATGGATATAGGGTGCTAGGAAGTGGGAGAACTAGGGTCCTTGTCAGGTTTTAAAATCCCAGAAACTATTGTTGGGTTCCAGCTTGGAGGTAGGGTCAATCTGGCCTTCTGCACCACTCAAAAACCCCAGAGCACAGGGGGGAGAAGGTGGTCTGAAAATACAATAAAAGAATTCTGCTGTGAATCCATCAAGTCCACAGCATTTCAGGGTTTTAGTGGAACTCAACACCAGCTGAATTTCCACCAGTGTAAGCTGATTCATCAACTTCTATATTTCAGTTTCTGTGAGACAGGGAAGTGACAATTTTGCTAGATAGGCACAAGATGCCTTGTGGGGGGGCAGAATTCTTCTGAATAAAGGGTTTATGATACTTCTGCATGGCATGCATAGTTTTATCACTGGTATGTTCCAGTATATCAGAGTGTGGGCATCTAAGCTGCATTATACATGCCTTTTTCTTTTGGACGTGCAATCTTCATGCCAATAGCTGGGCTCCACAAGTCCCCCCATAATATGATTGCTTAAGGCAGGATCACGTGATGTTGCCTGGGTGAGTGAAAGCTAGCTGCCAAAGATCCACTCCTACTGCATTTAGAAAAGATAAAAAACACACTTTGCTGCAGTATTTTGAAGCTTTGAAGCATTGGCACAGTAAGGGAAACAACTGCCAAACCCAAAGATGGATTCTGAGAATGAATGCTTCAGCTGCCATGACTCAGTAAGACAAGATGCAAAATGACAGAAAACTAACATGGTGGCAGGACACAGCGGTGAGGGAATATGCGCGATAGTGGACAACTGTTGAGGATCCTCAGCAAGAAGGCATCCTGAGAAATACTGATGGACGTGATTACAGAGATGAAAGTCATTAAAAAATCTGTTGTAAACCATGAAACAAGAATAACAGACTCAGAGTCATCTATCACCAGCCTGAGAGGGCATATGAATGAAAAAGGGAGGACAGAATTAAAGATTCCAGGAAAATAAGGCAAATGGAGGAGAGAGTAGAATACCATGAGAAGTATTCCTGGAGAAATTACCTTTTATTATTTGGTCTACCCAAAGAGAAGGAATGGAAAAACCTTATTGAATTTATGCAGACCCTCCTTAAACTGATGTTTGGAGTACCCAAAGGGAAGCACAAATACTTTATAGAACATGCTCAGAGAAGTTTAGCCTCCAAACCAGGTCCAAAAGAGTGACCAACAGTATTCATTGTCCAATTTACCAGCTTCCAGAACAAAGTATAAGTTCAGCAACAAGCAAGGGAGATGCAAAGCTTACAATACTTAAAAACTGAAATTAAAATGTTCAGTGATCACAATCCAAGTATAAGGGAAAAGAGAAAAATATGCTGACCTAAAAGCTGGACTACATAAGGTAAATATGAGGTTTCACCTGATGTACCCTTTAAGACTATGATTGCGTCTTAAAAATTGGGTGCAGACATTCAAGACAGTAGAAGCAGTTGAAACTGAGCTGATAAAGGTATTCCCTAATATACTTCCCTACAAGCACCCTGCCCACCTGGCATAAGAAAAAAAAAGTTCCTAATGTGAATGGCTCAGAGGTTAGTAAACATTCTGTTTAACACAGTTTTGCTGGAATCTTATATTGAAGTCAAACCTTTTCCAGTGTTACACGCAAATGAATTCTGAGAGACTCACCAGTTAATTTGCTAACAGGAGATATAGCGACCCCATGGTACAACCCTACAAGAAAAATAGCACTGGTACATTTAAAATGGTGGGAATACCATCTTGCCAATCACCATTGAGGAATGCTTCTCCCTCCTCGCACAGCTTGCTACACAAAAGCAAACCTGCAGCCATCTTGTGAGCTGAATAACTGTGTGCACTTGTGTGAGGTCAGTATTCTGATACAGAGGCTTGGGGAGCGTACATGCTTGAGAGGTATACCAAGAAACCATCACAAGCATTTACAGACCGGACACTGGACAAGCAGAACTTCCTGCAAGGTAGGAAGATAATTGGAAACAAAGACAAATGTCAGTGATTACTGTTCTGATATTTTAATAGAACTGTTCACGTATGCTGCAAGCTCACAAGATGGATGCACACCTGTTTTCTGACATTTTAAATATTTGGAAGAATATTTGTTTGGGAACACTGCAAACCACATGATAGTACAGAACTAAAAGGAACATGTCAGAACTGCAATAACAGCCTGTATATTAGCTATATGTCACATATATAATAGCCTAGGCAAATGTTGTCAGCATTGTATAAACCTGTTAACTGACCTGAGTGATAGACATTAGCACAATACAAAGGCTAAAATAAGGTAATAGTTCATAGCTGAACTTTGAAAGTGAAGCAAGTTTAGGGGTAACTTGGAACGGAAGCGAATATATTGTATTGCTAAGTGCAAGTCAGATCTAATTCTAAGAGTGTGAGGAGGAGATAGCAGGCTGCTCAGTACAAAGTATTACATTCTGCTGTAAGCAGCTAGGAAGTCTGAACTTAAATGCTGGGCAAAGGATAAATGAGTGTATGCACAAAGGAAACTTATGCATAATAGCTTATACAAGTGTAAACAAGGAACAAAAGTAACATCATAAGGATGACTAAAGCTATATGTGTACTATAGAAAATGCCATAAACAGAATTTCCAGCAGACATACAAGTTTTAGAATCTGGGAGAAAGTCCTCATTTGTTTGTGTGTCGGGATATCACACCAAGTTAAGACAAAGGTAAAATTTAGATTAATTACAAGAAGCTAGGCAGGGTAGTGAAGAATACATTAAAATTCAGAAAGTGAGTGAGAGATCTGCAACCAGTTCAGGAATGTTTTATAATTAGTTAAGCTGTTTTATAGATGGTTAGAAATGTTATAAAAAACTGATATTAATGTTACAAACATGTTAAGCATAACGCAGATTGAATATGTTGTTCAAGATATTTTTTATTTATGTATTTTATTTATTTGAAAGTATGTGATTGGGAGAGGCCCACTGAGCCGCGGCTCGTTTCCAGGTGCAACCTGGGGGCAAGGGAAGAATATTTGTACAGCTATAAACTGACTTACAGAACACAATTAAGCTGTTGTTATTTTTAGTGAATGGGGGAGGGCGTGAGCTGAGGACCCACAGTCTAGAAAATCATTGGTTGTAGTTTTAAGTTATCAGGATGTTACCTCCAATGATTATGAGATTATAACAATTACCATATGGTGTAAGGGGATAAACGAATATGATACAGCAGGTTCTACATGTTTGCCGGTGAAAGTTAAATACTATCAGAGCAAAGATAATGGGTGATACAAAATCATATGTTTAAGATGGAACATTAAAGGGATGCAAACAAGACAAAAAAAAGACAACAGGTACTACAACATCTCAAAAGAAACAATGCCCAAGTGGCATTTATTCGAGAAACAAAAAGTGAAAAAGTAATAATGATGAGAAGATCCTAGGTGAGTAAGGCATTTGGAGCAGGTGAGAGTAGAAGGAGAGAAGGCACACAGATCCTATTCACAGGAATCTAGCATTTGAAGAAGAATTTACGTGAAAACATTCAGAAGTATGTACGTTAGTAGTGGCAGAAAAACTGGGTCACACAAAAGGGCACGGGTCATAATGTCGCTGACAATAATAGCGCAGTAATCAATGCTGCAAGGAAAATGTTGTGTGATGAAATATGGTCAGGAAAAACACCAACCTGACAAAAAGGCATACACCCATTGGAAACAATGGGGCTTCTTTATTTTGCTGTGGGAGCTTCACCCCCGACATGGGGGCTTTATCATCAGACTGAAAATAACCAATTCGGGGGATTGGGAAGGGAGAAAATTGGGAGGGGAAAACAAATGTTTTTAAACAAAAATAAGTAGCAACACCCGGAGACCTGGGTGGAACCAAACCATGGTCCCAGGTCTCCGACCCTGCCATGTGCTGGTGTCTTAGCCACTCCACCATGGGAGCGGCTCAGCCAGGCACCACACACACAGCTACTTCTTCCGTTGCAAGTAAAAGTGCAGACTGATAGGGGTAGTGGTAATTCCCTTCCGCTAATATACCCATCGCTCTAAAGGCTTTTGCACTTTGCACAGCGCAGTTCTTGCAGTGCTGTTCTCATAGCACTATATTGACCTGGTACCACACAAAAGTAGCCTTTATTAATATATATAGTATATATGATACTAACAATGATAATCAGGAATTATGTAATGTGCTAACTGAACAATTACCCTTTACCACAGAGTATATCATTATAATAGGAGGGGACATGAACATTGCTATGGATCATACACTGGACAGTACAAATCCTAGATGAGTGTTAACACAAAGTGCCAATACATTATCAACAATATTGAAGGAGGACAATATCCTTGATGCATGGAGAATACTTCCATCAAAATGACAAAGACTGCACTTTCAGAATGAATGTTCACAAGACAGTGTCAAGAATAGATTATTGGTTCATCCCAAATAATAGGATAACTGGGATAACAGAAGCCACTACATTACCCATCACTATATTGGATCATGCACCAGTACACATAATCCTACTAGTGGATATCAATGGCTCAAAAACACCACTATGGAGATTTAACAACTTTCTGTTACAAAATAAGACTTAGAAAGCAGATATCAAAGACACTGTTAAGGAGTTCTTGCAGAACAATCGACCTAAAGACACTAGCTAGGTCATCATGTTGGATGCACTGAAATTCTACTTAAGAGGAAAATGCATTGTAATATGTAACAAAAAGAAGAAGGATTAAGCAGACAGACTGACTCTCACTAAAACAGTAGAACAAGAAGTAACCCACAATCTGTCAAAAGAATCATGTAATAAATGGACAAACATTAAGAAGGAGTATAATAAGAACCTAAGGCAAGCTACAGAAATGGCATAAAGAAAGTACAAACCAATTATTTATCCAATAGCCCAAAGGCAACCAAGATACTAGCCCGTTGTCTAAAACAAGAAAAAACAAAATCTCAAATTACAGCACTACAGAAGTCTGGTACAATGAAAAGTTCAACAAATCTGCTTGAAATAAGTAACATCTTCATCAAATATTATGAGAGCCTATATAAAACTGAAAATACAGGGGCACTGGAAGGCTTAAATACATAGATAATGTACCATTTCCCTCATCATCAGACGTGCAAGCAGAAAAGATACAAAAAGAAATATCCACAATAGAAATAATTACTGTGATGAAGGAGTTACCCAAAGGAAAGGTACTGGGAAAAGATGGGTTTACTTCAGATTTCTATCAAGCGTATGCATCATAACTAGTTCCAGTACAGAAGAAAGTCCTTAAGGAGGCTTTGGAGAATGAGAGGTTTCCAAGATCTATGATGAATGGGGTAGTAACATTTATACTAAAACCTAACAAAAGTAACAAAGTAAATATTACCAATTGCATTACTTAGGTTGGACGCTAAAATATATACAAAAATACTGGCCACCAGAATACAACTAATATTACCAAGTCTTATTAGCCCTGTACAAACTGGATTCATGGTGGGTAGATGTACTGTATATAGGCCTACAGAAGGAAAGTAACACAGAAATTGCCAAAAAACATGAACATCCCAGTTGCACTCATTAGATGCCAAAAAGGCAGGTGACTGGGTGGAATGACATCCTTGGAAAATATGACATTCCTCCAGTCTTTATTTACATGGTTAAACTTTATCAAGAACCAAAAGCAGTGGTGTCAATGAATGGGCTTAGATCAGCATCGTTCACATTAGCTTGAGGCACAAGGCAAGGGTGCCCCCTTTCACCAGTCCTATTCAGTCTACCACTGGAACCATTCTTGCAAAAAAATCAACTCGGTGAGGGGTTAACAGGAAACAAACTCAATGATAAACAACATAAAATAAAAGCATATGCAGATGATATTCTACTCTCAGTATCTCACCTGGAGAAATCACTACCTAGAATTCTAGCAGTAATCCAAGAATTTGGTCAACTTTCCAGATATAAATTAAATATAGGAAAGTCAGAAGTTTTAACAATTAATCACCTCTGTCAAAAAAGAAGCACTGAAGGTCTAGGACTGAAGTGGTGTCCAAAGCATACAACATATCTCAAAATTGAATTATGCCCTATGGCAAAAGAAACAGTGGATATAAATACCAAAATGTTACTACAAAATCTCATAACAGATGTGGACAGATGGAACAAGTTACCCATAGACATGTGCAACTGGCTAATAAAATGACCTTTCTCAGGTTCTTGTTGGAACTGTACAAAAGGAAGAGACAACATACAAGTGGTGTCCAAGTAAAAAATGTAACAAATTACTGGTAAATAAGAATAATACAGGCTTACAACCAACAGTGTAATCACTGGGAGAGTATCCAGTTTCCTTACCTATAGGCACAGTCAAATCTCTCTGAGAGAAAATGATCACCCTGATATCATTGCACTGAGTGAAACCTGGCTCTCCCCATCTGTCCCCGACTCAGCAGTCAACCTCACTGGTTACCGCCTCTACCGCACCGACCGAGTGGGCAAGTGAGGGGGTGGCTGTGCTGTCTGCCTCATGGACTCACTCTCTGGCCACCTACTCCCTCTGCCCATACTAACGTCCAGGGCTCAGGCCCTCACCCTAAAATTAACCCTAGGTAGTCCAACATCCCTCTCCTCCTCACCATGGCCTATGTCCTCCCAAGGACCAGAAGCCAGCCTTCCAAGCCATCATGTTCTACCTCGCCACCTACCCCCAAAGCATGAAAAATACTACTGAGAGTTTCAACATAAATTGGCTGGCCAAAACAGCTGCCCCATACATCAACCAGGCGTCAGCCCTCGATCTCACTCAGGTCATCAAAACCCCTACCCGGCTACACGCCTGCACAGGGTCATCCTCCATACTAGACCTAGTTTTCACAAACCGCCCCCACAAAATAACCAGCACCCAAGTCCTCCCTGACACCCTAAGTGACCACTCTCCAGTTCTCTGCAACTAGTCTGGTACCCCCCCAAAACCTCACCTAAAATTATTGCAAAACGCAAACTAGGGCCTGGTAAACTAGCCCTACTCAAGGCCCGCCTCAGAGAATGAGACTGGACACCCTTAACTAACACCCTTGACCCGGACCACACCCTTGAACTATTTACCAACACCTTTAACGCAGCCTCCCTCACCAAAACAATGACCAAAGGGAATCATGCACCATGGTTCTCGGACCACCTCCAAGGCCTACTTCATCAGCGTGATGCACTATGGCACCTTGCCAACGAGACCCAACAGCCTCTGTACAGGAAACATTATCGGGAGTCCCGAAACAAGTGCACCTGGGCCATATGCACCGCCAAAGCGATTACAAAGCCACCTTAACCTCCACCTGGGGTTCTGGTCACAAGTTCTGGGAAAACATTAAGGAACTCTGTGGCAAAGCCCCAAACCTGCCACCTGACCAAATTCTAATACATGGCTGCCTCTCCTCCGACCCCGTCAGAATAGCCTCAGCCCCTAACACTGCTTTCACTGATCTCTCCCATATGCTGCCTCCTAATTTCTTTGATCCCTCGCCTTCCCATAATGCCCCACATCCTCCCCTTGCTCCACCCTTCTACCTGCGAGTCCTTACCCCAGAGACTGCCAAACCCTACCTAACCAAAGCTATTAGCCAAAATCACTGTAGTCATGACTCCCTGGACCTCAGACTTCTCAGTCTTACCCTCCAGGAAGTCCTAGTCCCACTCACCCATATTCTAAACCGCTCCCTCTGTCAAGGGAAATTCCCTACCCACTGGAAATCAGCCTACATCACACCCATCCATAAAAGTGGTGACCGCACATCCACAAACAACTACCGCCCCATCTCTATCCTACCCCCCCATCTAAGGCACTAGAACGCATAGTCACTGACCAACTTACTGACCACCTTAACAAATATAACCTTCTATCCGGACAGCAGCACAGTTTCCGTAAGGGCCACAGTACTACCACTGCCCTCCTTGAATTTACCTCCCATGTACACTCAGCCCTGGACCACAGCCACCTCACAGGCGCCATCTTCGTGGACCTATCTAAGGCAATCGATACCGTAAACCATGCCCTCTTGCCTAACACCCTGGCTTTCATGGGTTTCTCCAATGAC
Organism: Neoceratodus forsteri; assembly: GCA_016271365.2. Lineage (NCBI taxonomy): Eukaryota > Metazoa > Chordata > Ceratodontiformes > Ceratodontidae > Neoceratodus > Neoceratodus forsteri. Next base: position 965,743,199 of record CM057459.1, read on the forward strand.
ACCCTAAACTGGTTCACCAGCTATCTCTCTGATAGAATGCAGATAGTCAAGGTAGGCCCTGTCCTCTCCCCTCGCCTCCCTATCCGCTCCGGTGTCCCACAGTGCTCCATACTTGGCCCCGTACTTTTCAGCCTATACCTCAACTCCCTCCCAGCATCATGCCCCAGAAATCTACTCTTATACGCAGATGATGCGGTCTTGTTCACCTCTGACCCGTCACTCCCCAAACTCCACCAAATTCTCCAACACTCGTTCCGTGAAGTCGAAGACTGGCTCACTAGCCAACGTCTTATTATCAACTACTATAAGACAAAAGTCATGCTCTTCGCCCACCCCCAGAACCCACTCAAGAACCTCTGCCCCCAATTCCTCACTGCCAATCAGACCCCATTAGAACAAGTAAGCAGCTTTAAATACTTAGGGATCACTCTAGACCCTGCCCTCTGCTTTAATCAACATATCCTACACCTATCAACAGCCCTTAGCTCCAGACTAGGGGTACTATACTGGTACAAACACTGCCTCACCCCTGAAGCATTACAACTTACCATAAATTCCTCGATCCTCTCCCTGCTAGACTACGGCATCCTAATCTACAGTGCTGCTCCATCCACCACCCTAAGCAGACTGTGACTCGTTTTAAATAAAGCCTGCCGTTTCATCCTTGGATGTGATAATTTTACACACTCCTGCTCCCTTTACAGCAGCACAAACTGGCTAAACCTAGATAGAATCAGGTACCACACCTGCCTTATGACCAAAAAGGTACTACTAGGCCTTGCTCCACCTCCCCTAAACCAAATCATCCGCCCAACTCCCCCAGTCAAAACAACCCACAGCTCAAACAAGCAGCTGCTAAGGGTACCCCATGGCCGGACTTCCCAATCCCAGCGAACCTTCACTTACAGGGCCCCCTCCTGGACTAACACCCTTCCAAGTCATATAGCTAATGAATTAAGGCTTGGCCCTTATAAATCCAAGCTACGGAAATACCTTCATGCCTCTAGCCAATGTGACTGCCCTTGACACCAGACTGACATATGCAGCTATCAAACTAACCATTGTCGGATTCCCCATACCAAACTGTAACTATGAAACCTTATGACCATCAGCCTCTACAGAACCTCTGTAACTATTATGGCTGTACTAAGAAACGAAACTTGCTGTTATTCAACAACTGCACAACTATGTAACCTCACTGACTGTTATTTGTAATTGTACTGTAATCTGTATTCCAAGTTCTGTCCATGTATCCTTTTATGTATGACGTGGAACCTTTGTAAATGAGTCGCTGACTCAAAGGTCTTTCTGAATATTTCAATAAATAAAATAAAAAATAAAAATATGTGATGCAAAGGGTCTTATGCCCTGATAATAACCATAGCAACAGCTAAAGAAGATACATAAAATACATATAATTGGTCAAAAACAGGTGGCCAGAGTAACTAACATGAGAAGTTGCTTAGCTGGCAGAAGATAAGATGAACAGTAAGGTCTGTGATGTTTCCAAGGTCAGTTACAGTTATGCACAAGCACTAAAGATGGCACTGTTGCCTAACTAATGATTATACAATGATATATAATGGAAAACATCTCCCAGTGGTACAATATATTGTGAGAACATAGTGAAGCATAATAATCATTGCAAAAGTACAGTAGAACTCAGATCTTGACACTTATGCTTATACAATAAGTGTCTATGCCCTAAGATTAGTACATGTGTTGCTGTCCGCGAGGTGGGGGTACAATCAGGGGTGCTGGTCCATGGATAAAACATGGGACTATGGAGATACTCTTGTCAAAATGAATCTACTGCCAAGAGCATTGTTTCTCCTGAGCATGTTACATGACACAATTCACAAAGTATGACTAGAGCAGAAGCTGATTTGCATTTTTATCTGGACTGATAATAAAGCTTGTTGTAAACTACAGACATCAGCAGGACTGATAGAAAATGGAGGCTTGAAAGTCCCAGACATATCGGCATACAATAGTGCTACACAACTGAGAGTTGTGAGTAAATGGTTCATATAGCAGAATGGGGATTTGACAAACACCTATCTACTTAGCTGAGTGAAAACAGAAAAGGATATATGCAAATAGGCAAATATGGACATAGGATCCCTAATATACAGCTCTTTATCCCCTACATTGAAATAATGGCCCATACTGTACATTACAAAAACAAAACATGCATAAGAAGCATGAAAGCTACTGAGACCTCATATAAATATAACCTCAACCAGCCCTTATGAGGAAATAATAACTTCAAGATAAAATGAATTAAAAATTTACTTTGGGCTGAGTTAAGGGTGTTCACTCAGCACACTGATGACCTGGATTCATGCCCTGAGCCTGGACTTCAGGAGCAGAGTACAGCAGAGAGAGAGAGCTGAGAGTGCCCTTTGGATGCTACCCTCCGGGGGGTCCTGGACCTCTGTTTATCTGCTCTTGGGGGTGGCTAGTGGTTGGCATTCTTCGTAGCGTGTGACCTCAGCATGCTGCTGAGTGCCCCTGCCCCCAAGATGCCACCACAGCTGGACTACTACGATGGTGGTGTGTGGGTTAGGAGAAAACCGGAAAATTAGCCACTCAGCTGACCAGATGATGGCAACTGGTCCCCATTCACCACAATAACCCAGAAATGTCAGTGTTGACCCCTGCCCTGCTTGGGATAAGCAGAATGCCTGTAGGCGACTCTCCTCTCTCGGTTGTCCCCATGGAGGAGAGGCCCTCCCAACAAAGGGATACATCGGGTTACACAGGTCACGGCACTTACGGGGCAGCAGATGGTGAAGGGATATGGCAGGAGTGGTTGGCCAAGGGCTTGGGGGAGCATAAATAAATAAGACAAAAAAAATTAACACTGAAAGAAGAAGGGGATCACAACAGTAGCACAGTTAACAAGTAGATCTAAGTTTATCAAGTTTAGTGAACTCCAAGAAAACTTTCATCTCAGATCTTATGATACCTATTCTTGTTGCAACTAAAACACACAATTAAGAATCACTGGTGAAAGAGAAGCCTAACAGAGGACACTGACTCATGAGCAGAAGAAGTAAGCAGCAACATACAATCAGAATGCTCAGTCTCACAGTGGTATATAAGCCTGATTATTAAAGTCAATGGAAAAGCAGTAGAGACATCAGACTGGTGAAGGAAAGCACTTAAGGTTACAACACAATGGAAAAGGAAGGACATCTGGCAATTTTTGGGAAGAGCTATCTTGACCCAAGAACTGAAGATCCAGCAATTTAAAATTACCAGTAACCTGTGCTACACATTGCATAAACTCTTTAAAATGAAATGATAAAATTAAAATGAAAAGTATTCTGACCTCCACTTGTTACAAATGTGGAAAAGAGGTTGGCACATTGATGCACGTACTTTGGGATTGTTCTGAGATTAGAACATTTTGGAATGAAATCAAAAGCAAACTCAGTCAGATGTTAGGAATGCACAGTTTGTTTATCCCAGAAATATGTATCTTGGGGAAAGTAACTGATACTGCAGTTGCAGTCAGCAGAAGAAATGGCATCTATTTAACTGCAAATATTGCTGAAAAACAAATTCTAAAAATGTGCCTAGACAAAAGGAAACCTACATATAATGAATGTCTGCAAGATGCCTTAGAGACACTTCAGTTTGAGAAAATCTCACACAGCCTAAGGAATACACACAATGCATACATGAAGAAATATGGTCAGTTAGATGCTTTAATTGCTATCCCTGATGAAACATAATCAGTAATCATCACACCAGTGGTGTAAAGAAATCAAACAGCTTATTATTATCCAACACATCTGTAAATACCCCTAAGAACCTCAGCTCATATCATAAGGTAAATCTTGGAGAAACATCCTGTGATCTACTATACTGGCACCATGAAACAGTAGTAAATATGCCCGAGGTTATTGGTCAAAATCTCAAGAAAACAAATAAATAAATAGGGAAAAGGACACAATAGCCAAATATGAAATAGAACTGAAAACAGTAAGATCATGCAAGAACCAAAATGTTTGTTATTATTGTATAGTTTTGTTTGGTTTTCAACATAAAAGAAATAAGCACAAGGAACCTCAGTTGACAATGTACCAAATTAAAAGATCTTTTTGACAGAACAAAACAGATTGGGGTTCTATAGAAGGGAATTAATCTGCGTAATTGTTAAATGGTTGTTAATGTTATGAAAGAAAAGTAAATCTCAAATATGCGTGTCAGTGCATGGATATATTGATGTGTTATGTATTTTATACATGTGAAAATGCAATAAAATATAATTTACAAAAAAAAGTGCTTAAAGCAGACAAGGGAGAACGCCACCTTTTCTAGAAGTAACTTATATTTTGGTTGTGGTGTCTGCAATTTGAGCCTCAGTATGAGGTTCTTGCTATGTACTAAGACAATCAGAGCAGAGAAACATTGTTTCCGTAACCCTTTTTATGTTTGCTTGCACGCATGTGCAAGAAACATAGTGCCATCATCTGAGTTTTCAGAGGTGTGGCAGCCCTCTTCCAATTCACTCAGTGTGTTTGCAGGTGCGGCTGCAGTTCTCCAATGCCTGCTGGAGCTGTCTGTGACAGCAGTCCAAAATGCAGTGGAGTACAGTTGAAAGTGGGAGCTACACTTCAGTGAGCAGTGATAAGATATCGCCTGTTCATGCGCACTCCCCCTATGCACACACACACACACACGCACGCATACTGCGTGCTCGCCCCCCCCACGCACACACTGTAGCCGATGGGGGTACCCAATCCCCCATCAGCTGTGCTGCGCCCCCCAAAAGCAGAGTTCCATATGCCACACTGGGTGCCCACCCCAGCGTGACTGCACATCGTATAGCCAATGGGGGGTGCCCAATCCTCCGTCGGCTCCACTGGTTCCCCCCAGTACAGGGTGCCATGCTGGGAGTCCACCCCATTGTGGCAACAGATGCTATTGCCGACCGGGGTGCCCAATCCCCCATCGGCTCCACGCCCCCCCACCAGCCATCCTTGTGCCATGCTGGGGCCCACCCCAGCGTGGCAACGCCCGCCATCATTTAAAAACTGGTAAACTCGAAAATGGTCCTCGCTGTCTCTACCCCCACCCGCGCTTCACCCACTGTGCACTTACACCCCCCACCACATACTTACCTCCGACTCCAGCGCGATGATCTTCGGTTGGACCGGGAACACGTCTGCACTCTTCAAAGCCGACCTTGAACTGAGAAATGCCGGTAAGCTGTATAATGGGATAGATGGGTTTTTCAACTTTGCTGCATATCTCAGCCATTTTTGGAATTTTTGCAAATTTTCAACATGGGGTTTTGGGACCCTTCTCATGAATGCTCTCACTGTCATGGTGTTAATCGGGCCCAAAGGGTGATTTGCCAGTCACTGCACGAAATCACCTTCCGGGTTTCCAGTAACAAACGACACTGCCACTGTTCATAAGGTGGGCTCTCAAAAAGCCTATGTTGAAAATTTGGTGGAAAAATTCCTAAAAATGACTGTTTTACGAGCGTGTGTTGTGCAGTTCCTACACACACTTGTAAGTTCTCAAATTTTCAATATTTTCACTCCAGATTTTCAACATTGCCATTTTACCACACCTCCTTATGAGCAGTGCAGCTGTTATTTTTCACATCTTGCCCAAAACGTGTTTCCGCCCATGTAGCGTACAATGGTGCAGTCAGTGTGCGAAATCAATGTATGGGACACATTAAGAAAATCACAGTGACACTGTTCATGAGCAGAGGTCTTAAAATGGCTATGTTGAAAATTTGGTGACAAAAGTCCATAAAATGACTGTGTTACAAGTGAGCATTGCGCAGTTTCCCGCACCCTCGTAAGTTCATGACTTTGTAATATTTTCAGTCCAGATTTTCACCAGTGGCATTTTTCCACACTTCCTTATGAACAGTACAGCTGTCATTTTCTCAATATGGCGAAATGTGTTTTCACACTTTCAGAGCAGAGATCTTGATGCGCTGTGGAAATCATTGTTCGGGACAGATAAAGAAAATCACAGTGACACTGTTCATGATTGGAGGTCCCAAATGCCTGTGTTGACAATCTGCTGTAAAAATCCCAACCTAATTACATTACAGGTCGTTGCACAGTTTCTATGCACGCTCGTGACTTCACCAGTTTTTTAATATTTTTACTGCAGATTTGCAACGTTGCCATTTTTTACACCTCCCCATGAACAGTACAGCTGTCATTTTTCACATCCTGTTCAGAATGTGTTTTTGCACCTGTGGTGCTAAATGCTGTAGTCACTTTGCATAAGCAGCTTTCAGCTAACAACCATAACACCCCACTCTGTAGAGAATGACAGGCATCAGGGGTGTGACTTGGGATTCTTGCCTGTAATGCTCATACCATTCCACATCCTGCAGCCAGTGAGACGCATCAAGGTATGCCTTGGACTCTTCAGCCCCAAAGTTTACCCCATTCTCCTATACCGCACCCATATCACTGTATTTCCTGATGGAATGGGGTGCGCATAAAGGCCAAAGACCCCAAGGCACACCGTGACACTTGTCAGTGTCTGCAGGGTAGGGTGTGGTGAAATGGCGTGGCCGTTATGCCTGACGACCCAAAGGCACACCCCAATGCCTGTCACTCACTGAAGGGTGGTGGTGGGGTTGGCTTCAGTTCAATACTTCATTGCCATTTCTGTTATGCAGCTGTGTAACTTCTACACTACCGATGCCAATGCCAGCAAGCAAACAATCGGCATTGACAAATGCTTGTTTATTGGTGGCATAAGCAATAATATTCCCTCTAATGTTGTAATTGTATCCCACAGTGTTGGATCACTAACCTCGGCAGTATCATAGTCCTGAATAATGTGTTGTTGGGCCTCTCTGACTTGGGATGTAATGGCTTCATCTTCTGTCCTTCTTCTTCTATATTTTTCTACTGGGGCCACAGAAGGGAGCCCTTCCAAGCTGTAGGTTGATTGGGACCACCCATGCAGTGTAAGGACACAATATGAGTTTGTCACAGAAGGAAGAGTAACTGCCCCATGGATAGAGAGAATAATAAATAAAAATTACAGTAGCCATTTTTGTGACAAACAAAACTTAAAAACAGTTAGCCAGCTGTCCTTTTTTTCAGACTGGCTTCAGAAAAATACTATGGTAGGAGATATAAGAGTTATTATCTTGTAGAGTACATTGAGAGAGACATTCCTAACCAGCATGTTCACTGACAAGCACTCTTAGGACATAGACTCTGGGCAAACACTATATGTCATGCTGAGGGGCGGACAATCTCAAGGATTCTACACATGAACAAGGTAAAACTTCTATAAGGCAAATGGCTAGTCATTTTAAAAATGTTCTCACTAGTTTGTTATGGAGATTAATTTTAGAGTGTGTTAGCATTTCTTTTTTACTCCATATTAGTAATTCAGTATTCAAATGCAAACAGAAATTAAAAAAGAAAACTAGAAGGGTTATGTGTTCTGTATTATAGATCTCAACATATTAGGTATTTCAGGTACAGGTTGGCTGGCTAATAAAAAAATTATCTATCCTACACACACAGCCACAGTGCAGAAGAAATGGAATCGATACTAATGGTGAGCAAAACCAAAGATCTTTAGGTTCTTTTCATAAGTGGGATACAGGTCCTGTCTTATCCTGAAAAATGTGCCATTCTCTTTATAGAAGTTTTTATGTAACATTTGGTGGGGTTGTAGGTGGTGCCAGTAGATCCCATGTGGCTGGACCCGGCCTTTGGCGTGGTGCAGTTCAGGAGATATTAAAGTCCTTAGCAGGAATGGTATAAGTGTTATGTATCCCAGAGTGCCTGAGAAAGGAGGAGGAGAAGCAGCCTTTAAGAGCTCTTCAGGTTCAACCCTTCCCATTGCTTCTGCTGTGACTGGCCATGGGGACTTGCTTCCAGTCTGGTCTTGTCTCTGGGAAGCCAACCTGCACAAGAAAGATGACACCAGATGGATGGTAAGGAGCTTGTTGGAGGTTTCCTATCAAGGGATTCATACGGATGTCTCCACCGTGTGTTCTGCTCCTGATTTGGCAACATCAGAAGGTCAGTGGCTACAGTTACCAGCAGAGATTAAGGTTTAAGTGTTTTCCCCTAGCACAGAAGTCTAGATTTTGATATCAGTGAGTCACCTGAGATTGAAACAGGGAACTGGCAGTAAATGTTTATAAAAACCCAGCCTACAGATGACAGTGTTCAAGAGGTAACCACATGTGAGGGTAGAGAACAAGTGACTTTCAAGGTGGTGTAGAATGATCAGGTGCAGTTGGTACTACATTAAGGTCATCTGAAAACAAGAGAAGAGTTTGTGCTCAAAATCTTCCCTAAGCAATGAAAAATAGTCTGCAGGGGTATAAGGTCGCTGCCAGGCAGGAAAAGGTTTGGGAAAGTGTAAACTATAACTGGAAGCACCAGTAATTGTTCTATCCCTGATGAAAGAGCTGGGGTAGCAAGATGATCAGTGAGTGTTTCATGTTCAAAGCCTACCATGACTTCTGGCATTCATCACTGAAGCGATGAGTCTTAGCCCCTAACAGGTAATGAGGAGCCTCCCGGATCCAGCATTCTTTATGTGCTCCAAGCCAGAGAGCGGGTACTATGAGTGTCATCTGTGAGTCACTTGTGCCACTGTATGAGTGATCACCTTAAAAGCCTGTGTACACAACTGTAAATACATTTGTTATTTCATTACAACAGGAAGTTCATCCTGTTTTAATTGGAGTAATGCAGTGAATGGTTAAGTGGCAGTTGTGGAGGATGCACTAAAGATTAAAAAGTACAACGGGTACTATTATTAAATGGAATTGTAAGCCAGATTCCATAAATTACAAAAATTGTCCCAAGGGCATAAATACAGGGATCCCTGCCCAGTAGAGTTAGGTTTGAAAAGAAGAGGAAATTTGGAGCGCAAGATCCACATCACCAAATGGGGTTCACCTTGCATAGGTTCCATCTGGAACCTGCGGAGGACACACACACCAGACTCAGCAGATGGCACTTGGGTCCCAGATCTGGGGAGTGGCACCTGTCCCCTCTGGGCAGAGTCTCTGGAGGCTGTCCAGACTTTTGAAAACTATCACTGGAATGGGGCCTGTTGCTGTATCACTCTCACGTGGTTCTGGCTAATATTATCCACCAGATATCCCATCCCAGTACCCAGGTAGAGCCGTTCTAGCAGCAAGATAATAGAGTAGAGAGTGTTCATATTGGAACACTATGCCCATACCACCTTTTGGGTGCAGAGGGTGATGTTATGCCTAAAACCATCTACCTCATTTAGTGCCTAGACTGGTACTACCAGATATAAATATAATATACTGGGTACAGTATATCCCTCTGTACTGTTTATCTGTGATGGGTAAGTGAATGTATATATTGTAGGCACCATACTGGAGCCATGAGTTAACATCTTTATGGTGTGTGACCTTAACTCTGCAGCTGTAGGGGAATCAACTTTTAACTGGTGAATGTGACAAATGACTTCACTTGATGGCCCAAGAACTGAAATACTGTACATGTCTTTTGAGACCTAATGTATCTCTGAACCAACAGTACTGTGATAATATCTGCAGTGCTAACTCCAGGTCTGTTTGCAACACAGCTTCTGTAAACAAATTTGTTGTGGATCCCAAGTTTACATCTCAGTGCCCTACTTTGCCAGCCTAATGTCGGGGGACAGAGAACATTTAAGTTGTATCAGTGATTATGCAATGAGAATAGATCATGGAAAATAAAGTTAAATCCAGTCACCCTACTGAGTAAAAGTACCCAGTCACTGATGTCAGTGCAGTCTCCCCAGTAGCGTCAGTTCCCCTAGTGACTTTTTTTAAGACAGCTGTAACGTGAACCACCCACTCAGTTGTCCCTGAGTCCAGGAGTGTCCTGGGGCACTATTCGGTTCCCCAGGTAGATGTACATTGTAACCCAAAGAACCCAGGCTGACACCCTTCAGAAAGAAGGGAGAGAAGGACCCAGTAAAAAGCCCTAACTCTTGTGCCTAGTGTCACAAACCCACTCCTGGGGTCAGGCCCACCGAGCTCACTGTGCCCACTCTTAAGTGCAATCCGTGATGGGGGCGGGAACAGGGATACCCTTTTCGTCCTTTAGAATGCTTGCTGAGGTCACAACTGCACCTCTGCCACAAGGATCATGGGCATCCCTCTAGCTCTGGATAAGGGCACCATACCGGTCTCGAGTCTTGTAGCCAAATATGAACCTTTCCTTGGCTATTACACAAAGGAGGAAGACCCAGGCATCACACTTTCTTTGGGGTAGCAGCGTAAAAACCTGATGCGGCCTTCTCCCTACAGGACATGCAACAGCCTTGTTCAAAATCTTTGTAGATTCTGGTATTCTCCCTGTTTTTCCAGATGTCCCTTCCAGATCCCTTTTCAATTTTGTTGCTTATGGTGTACTCTCTAAGCAAGTAATAGTTGCCACAGATTATTAGTAAACCTTCTACAGTCATACCTACAATATAAGAACTCTCACACAGGCAGAATTTCTTTAGGAAAACAAAGGTTTTATTAAAATATTTAAATGCAAGTAAAACTAAAAAGAGAATATTAATTTGGGTTACAGTACACAGGAAAAGAAAATGGAAAAAATGTACAATGAAATGCACTAAAACAGTTAGCTAATCTACCTGAGGTATAAAGATTTCAAAGTCCAGAGAATCGCTGGTTTGCAAAATATTGCAGTCTTTCTGTAGCAGTCTTTGGTTCTTATGCAGTCTCTGTGCTGACAGGTGTTCTCTGTAGTGAGGAGGAAGAAGTCCAAACAGAATGGCAAAATGGCCCTGAGTGTCTGTGCTGAGGAGTTTATATAGAAGACCCCTCCCCCCGCCAAGTCTGTGAATAAAGACTAGCCCTTCCAGGTCAGTGAATAGAGGCTGGCCTTTCTCTTTTTCAGTCACCAGGTGTCACTCTTGTGCTTCCCCAAAGTTTTATTTTCCTGATAACCTTTGCTGGGTCAGATTCCTATAGGTAACCCAGGTTTTACAATCTCACACAGGCCTGTTTGAAGGATGTTTCCTGGCACGTACAAATAAAAATGTCAGTGCACTGTGGGAACCTTTTCTGTCACCTCTTGTCTAAGACCATTTCCCTTTTCATCTTAATGGTTTACAACAATGGAAATAGTTTCTTTCATCCTGGGATTTTGAACTGGCTTAATTTAATTAGTTATAAGGAAGATCCTGTAAGTTGTATGATTATACAAGCTGATTTTATTACTTCTGTTTCCCTTGGCCAGTTAACATTAGAGTAATACTCTTTGGTCATGTATCAACAAGCTTTTTGACAAGAACTTGTCAGGCAAGGCAAGGCAATTTTATTTTTAAGGTGCCCAATCCCAGAAGCTTTGGGCGCTGTACACAATAAAACAGAATACAAAATACATAAGAACATTATTGCAGTCGATAAATATTAAAAGCGATATTCCTAAAAAGAATAAATATAAAATATAAATATATAGTAGCTGAGGGTAGGGTAGGGAGGAAATGGCTTAATCCCCAAAAGCCTGGCAAAAGAGATGGGCCTTAACCCTCTGCTTAAAGACACCAATCAAGGGGGCCTCCCAGACTGCAGATGGAAGCATGTTCCACAGCGTCAGCCCAGAGACACTAAATGCTTGATCACCAGAGGTCTTGAACCGAACCCTGGGAACATCCAGGAGGCCCCTTGAAGTGGAGTGGAAGGAGCGGGCAGAGGTTGCAGGCTAAAGGAGGTCAGGAAGGTAACCAGGACCCAGCCCACATAGGTCCTTATAGGTGAGCAAGCCCACCTTGAAAAGGACCCTCCACCTGACTGGCAGCCAGTGCAGAGCACGCAAGATTGGGTCACATGGCAAGACCGAGATAGTCCTGCCAGTAACCGGGCTGCCACATTCTGCACCAGCTGCAGCCTGTGGAGGGTCCCTCCTGTGACCCTGAAGTAAACAGCACTACATTTTGTTGAGTCTGGAGGTCACAAAGGCATGTACTAGGGTCGGCAGCTCTTCTGGCAGAATGAGGGGCTTGATCTTGGCAATGTTCCATAAGTGGTAAAAACCACTCTTCACAACAGATGACACCTGATCTTCAAAGGTCAATCTGCTGTCCAGGTTCACACCTAGATTTCACACCCTCAGGGGAAACAACCAATGGAGCAGACCCTAGAAAAAACCTGTGTCTGCTCCAGGTAGCAACCCATCATGCCTGCGACCTGGCTCGACCACCAGTACCTCTGTCTTGTCTGGGTTGAGTCACAGCCAGCTGGAAGCCATCCAGTCATTGATTTTAGCCAGACAGGTGTTATGCTCATCAACCACACTGGATGTCCTGAGGGCAAATGACAAATACAGCTGGGTCTCATCTGCTCAGCAGTGAAACTCCACACTGTACTGTTGAATGATCTCATTCAGGGGCAGCATATACACTGCAAACAACATCAGCGACAAGATTGAGCCCTGTGGAACTCCACAAGTTAGAAGCACTGGAGGCAGATTCCTGCAAGGAAGGCTGGTATTGTAGGTCAGAGGAAGGTCAAACCCCCTTCAAAAAAATCCAGTCTTTTCTCTATGTGCCTTTGCTGACACTGGCATGTACATAGAATTACATAAAAAAAACATATATACAACAGAATAATACCTACAAATAAGGGCTAGCAGCCTGGCAGCTCACCACACCTAGCACTTGTATCAGTCCCTGACAGAGACCTTACATAAAACATTAACTTTTACAACCTCGACCTCAGGGCCATCTGCCTAAAGGACAGACTCACTCTCTTATTGCTTCTATTGTGCCAGGACTTAGACCATACTTGTGGGCAGAGGTGTTGCATTTACTTATTTTCTGCCACCTAAAGGGTGACGCTGTTGCACCAGGATCACTTCATTCAAGAAGCCTACTTGGTCATCTCTGGTTCACCACCAGATCCCCTTTCTAGAAATGCCCACAAAAAAGGGCCTGCAAGGTCAGTCAAAGAGACTGAATTTAACTACTGGAAAGTAAGAGGTGGGGCCAGAGAGGACAGCTGCACAGCCCTGTGTAGGCACTGGGGGAGGCAAGTCAGGTTGTGATCTGATGTATGGAATCCTCTTTTTGTTCCCCTCCGATATCACTGCTGGAAGCACATAGGGACAGAACCCCTCTCATCTAGATGCCTCCGCTATTCCCTTCCCCACATTCGGTCCCATGTGGTGCTGACTGCCACTGACTCTGGGAAGCCAAGGGTTAGTCAAGCAGCAGGATCAATAACCTTCCCCTTCCATTCCCAAAGGCACTGAGCAACCAATCTGATGTCCATACCTTTTCCTGCAGACCCACTCCTGACGTTCTGGGCTTGGGCTATGAAATCAGGTTACCAGTAACCTGGCAGATCCCTGCTGCCTGATTCCATGGTGATCAAAACACACTTTTTTTAAAGAATAAAATGCATTTTCTGGAACTTTCACTTAGTTTTAATTAGGGTGTTACTTAGGGGTGTATGTCACTGTGACATTATCACCATACGAGGGCTGAGACTGTATTCCTTTCTATCTTAAAAGACTGCTTACTAGAGCAGCATGTCCATCAGAATACTAGGTGTTAGCCACCCCTAACCTTGCAGTGGGGAAGGGGTCATCTCCAGTATAAAAGTCAGGGAGCTTGTGGGAAGAATCTCCTTGGTGACAGAGAAGACTAGCCAGACCTCAGCCTTTAGAACCAGAAATGTAAAAAAGGCAGACTTTGCCATGATGACAGACCTGGTGTCCAGGAGTCTGGAGTCACTGCCTGTAGCAGACTGGTAATGCAGAGCACATGTGGTGTTCTTTGAAGAAGGTGCTCAAAGCAGCTACAGAGGTCTGCATTCCTGTAAGCAATAAAGGAAAAGAACCAAAAAGCATGCTTGGAAAAACAACAAAAGCCTGTGCGTACAAAATAAATGGATTTTGAGTGAAGTTTTTTTGTGGCAATGCACCAAGAGCTGACACCTGGCTCTTCAAGGTGCTCTGCCACTTCATCTGGGGTGACATCAGTTAGGAAGGCAACTCATTAAATACTCTTTGGAATAATTAACTGCAATCACATGTGAATAACTTAAATAGTCACAAGCAAGCTGATTTAAAGGCCTTTGCACAATAACCTTCACTTGAAATTCATTTATTCATATATATATCTATATATATATAGATATATATATAGTATATATATATATCTATATATATATATAGATATATATATATTTAGTGTCAAGTTTTGTTATTTTTCCATATGCTTTAGCATAAACTGGTGGTGATATTCTTTTATTGAGTGTGTATGGTTCCTGTTAAATCCAAAAGTGAACTTCCCAGGTTCAACAGGGACTTAAGGCAAATGATTCTAAACAAAAAAAGGTCTATTGGTGCTGGAAAGAGCAGGGTTGCTTTCAGGCCAGAGAGGAGTGCAATGTAGCATTGAGGGACTTCAAAACTAGAATTAAGACAGCAAAGGAATGTCTGGAAGCCAAGACAGCAGCAGAATCTGCAGACAACACTAAAGGTGAAGGACTGGATGGGGTCCTTGGATACCGATGTGGCTGGAAGCTATTGGAGAGGCAGAGGCAATTGCTGAGATGCTTAAATATTTCCCTTCAGTGTTCTCCAAAGGGCCCTTAGTAGGGGAATGGGGTTGACTGAGAGGGCCTATAACATCTGGAGTAGGTACGGTACAATGCATCTGTTGGACATCATGCCTGCCCTCGTAGCTGACAATCTTGCAAAGGTCAAGCCAGTTAAGCCCCAAGGGCCTGAAAGACACTCTTCAGGATGACAGTGAAGCTAAAGGAACAGTTGGTGGTGCTATTTGTAATAATCTTTCAGGAGTCTGTATGAAGTGGTGTGGTGCCAGATGAACAAAACATGGCCAATATGGTCCTCATCTTCAAGAAGGGGGCAAAGTGAGCCCGCCCAGCAGTGCAGCAGCTGCGTTAACACATGGTTTATCAGCAACTCAGGTTCCAGAAGTGAACTTGTGTCATCAGCACCAGCTGGGGGAGGAAGAATGGATTGTCCCCTGAACTGTTCTCCTCCCTCAGGTGGGGAGGAATGTACCTCCTGCAGTGCACCATAAACCTAGCAAAGGCTAGTTGCAGTGGTATTCAGGAGGTTCCAGCATGGGGAGTAATGTTGGCCTACACAGCTGCATCATTGCAAGCCATTCATCTGATGGGCAAAAATGAAGGAAAAACTCATTGGCTATTGCAGTATGAGGGATGGTTCCCCCACAGGCTGGGCAATACCAATCAGGCACCTTAAAATCTGGATCCTGCTCTGGATACCCCACCATGAGAGGTACTGCAAGTAGTGGAGGAATAGAGTAAGTCCTGGGGATGGTGGGTGATTGGGCTGGGGGACTGTCTGGAGGAACAGCCAGTTAAGGGAGAAGATGTCTAAACACAGGATTAAGAAACAGAAGTAGGGGCAAGGTCAGACCTGGGCAGTTACAGGTCATTCAGCTTAGCATCAGTACTGGGAAAGGTTCTGGTGGCCATTATCAAAGACAGAATAAGAAGCACATGGCAGAATACAAAGCACTTGGTTGAGGTCAAGGTTCTAGCCCCCTACCAGCATGGCTATATGAGAGGCAGATCACGCCAAACCAACCCAATCACCTACTTTAAGGGGGTGAACAGGGAGGTGGACTGGGGCAGGACCGTGGATATAGTCTGTCTGGACGTTAGCAAGGTCTTTGATATTGTGGCACATGACAAGCTTCTAGGCAAAGTAAAGCAGTGCAGTATTCACAAGACATATACAAGATGGACTGCTTACTGACTTGGGGCAGGAAGACAAAGGTAGTGGTAGATAGGCACTATTCCAAACGGAGGGGAGTATTCAGCAGTGTCCCTCAGGGATCAGTGCTGGGGAAACTGCTCTTCAACTTCTACATCAACAATTTGTGAGTTGGGTTCTCCAGCAGGCTGCTTGAGTTCACGGATCACACTAAGTTACCCAGGATGGTGGACTCCCTTGAGGCTGTGAACAAACTTCAGGTGAACTTGAACAAGCTAGGGTATTGGTCTGACTTGTGGAGCCTCAGATTCAATGTAGCCAAATACAAGGTACCACACTAGAGGAGGATAAACAAAGGTAGGACCTAGACACTGTGGCGTGGAAGGCTGAGGCACTGAGTGCATCACCTCCTGCCATGCCAGTGACCCAAGTTTTGGAACAAGCTTGGGTTGCCAGAGGTCAGCCAGGGTGGGAGAGGATCAAGTATAAGAAGGACTGCTCTCCTCTTCCAGGGTGCAGAGACTTGTTTGCTTGGCCTATTTGCTATTCCTGTCTCTGGACTCATTGACACTGAAGATTTTTGGTCTCCTACAATCTTGTGTGTAATGTGTCTCATTTGTTGAGTGAGTTGCTGCCGATGCTGTGAAATATCTTGCAGGGTGAGGAAAAGGAAGATAAGGATGGTCAAGAAGGGGAGCGGGATGGCGGTAAAGGTTGTCTCTAGAATATCAGGGGCTCTGAGATTGGGGGGTGCTAAGAGAAGACAAATCATCCAACACACCTACCTGCTACTGGTGCCAGGGTTGTCAGGCCTCAAGTAGTTTAAGGATTTGAAGCTGTAGAAGTGCTGTGATGCGCTCCATAGTTTTGATCTCTTGGACTTTGTTGTGCCACTGTGTAAAAAACAGAGACTAGGGATTTAACCATTTCAAGGTGACACATTTTAGGGTTGCCACCCTCAGCATTTGATTCAGTTTGGGTCTGCTTGCTTGACCCTTCAAGAGGGTAGGGAAGCCCAGTAGCAGTTATGTGAAGGTGTTGAGTATTTGCATGCAGAGCATCTGTTGCAACACTGAGTGTATTACTTGCCAGTATGGTCTGAGCTAGACTCTTTTTTGCAATGTATATTTAATTTCATTTTTTGATAAAACAAACCAAAAACTTTCTTACAAACTGTGAAGCATCTTTTACAGTCAAAAAAAATTGTTGATAACTACAGGTGGTTTATGCTAGTCAAAGCCTGATATATAGGGGATACACGATGGACAGGAGTGTGATATGGAAAATATTTTCACTTCTGCAGAGTGACCTCTGGATACTCACAAGTGGCGAAGACATGAGTGAGAGCATCCAGAGGTCACTTTGCAAGAGTGAAAATATTTTCCATAGCACACGATCTGCACATCACGTGTGCGATTTATATAATAAGGGTTTCCAGAACTTTTTTTTTCTTTCACTTTATCTTGTGGACTAAACAAAGAAGACACAGGGCAAAAAAAAAAGAAAAATTCTGCTAAAACAAGCTGAAACACTATCTTGCCATTCGGGATGAAGCAGGCTGTATTCCTTGGTAGTTGAGGTATTTGTGGATGTGGAAGGCTTCACTCTTTTTTGGCTTCTTTTTCAGTATGAAACTCAGGCTTCTGTTTGCTTGCTTTGGGGCTTTTATAGAGTGCACAAGATGAAAGTATAAGAGGGAATTACATGTGCAGGTGTCACAGGTGAGCTACATTCTTGTCATTAACTTCAGGAAAGCAATTCCAACACTTAGGCAGAATTTGAGTGTTGCTGAGTGAGATCAGCACAGTTGAAATAAATGCTGATTATCTCACTGAGAAAGCTTCTACAAGTGATATTTGCACTGTGTGATATCTACAAGTGACCTTTGCACTGTGTATAAATGTAAACTTTTGTCACAGTGTAGATATCAGTACTGTGTGCTCTTGCAGGGTGGATATATGTGTTTTTATTCCACTGCATATCACTTCGCCCCTACTGTATAAATGTCAGTCCAGCCTTATTTCAATCTGCAATTAACTGTTTCTGCCTCATATTAAAAATAGAAATCCAGCATCCAACAAATAGAACTTAAAAATCCATTTCTAAGAGTCACAGATTCATTAGGATCAAGAACACAAATGATAAAAGGAATATAATTATTACTATGATTTGATAACCCTTTGGTTTCTGCTACTTCTCTCCTGGTGCCACGTGTTAGGAGGGAACTGTTATTTCTATTATGGCCCAGACTGTCACTATAGACCCAAAGCACCCTCTTTGCATGGGTGGGTGAGGGGAGCAAAGGTTTGCACCCCTATCATCCCCATTGCAGAACTGCTATGTCTATTTAATCTCCCTAGTGCCTAGGGACCAAAATGTTTTCCAGGACCTGATCTTCGTCAGTTTCCTTCATGAAAGAGAGAAAGGGCAGCAATCTTGCATTATGTAAATCTGCCTATAGTCTCAAATGATGGGTGATTTTCTCCAATTCTTTATGCACTTGCACTGGTTGACCCAATCTTGCAAGCTAGGAGTGGTTACCATGAGTCACTTGCACATAATGATTTTTGCAAAAGCCGCTATAAGAATTCTGTACAAATATCTAGAGTTTGGGTTTTTCACTCCCCGGGGGTAGCTCTAAGTGAACATGGTGGGCCTGCAGTGGCATATTTAGGTTCAAAATGTTTTGCATGACAGCTGAGACCTCCTGAGTATACAAGTGGATTATGAAGCAATGCCAGAAAACATGGTGAGTACCATTTTGGTTACACTCCCTCAAACATCTATCCATTTTCCCTGCGCTGAAGTGCCATGTAATAACCAGTGTCCGGAGGAGGCATGACATGGTTTTCCATTCAAATTCTCTCCACAGATTGCTGGCTATGGTACAGCTCATGTCTTCCCAGACTATATTCCAATCTTAGTTTTCTAGTAGAGCCCTCATTTCTTCCTACCATAATATGTGCATGCATCCCAATGGGGCTTCATCTGACTCCTTTTCTAGCCATGACACCATCTGCATGATTACCCTTTTTGGGTGTTTCAATGTAGCCAGATTTATTGTTGTACCCAGCTAGGGATGTGTAGTTTTCAAGATGAGGGTCCTCAGGAGGAGTTTAGTGACCCTATTCCTCAACTGAAGGTACCTAAAGAAATCTACTCTAGGTATGTGAAACTCTGTCTGCAATGAAGTAAAATCTCTCATTGACCTATTCCTAAATAGTCGGCCATGTGTTTTGTTTTTTTTGTATGTTCTAGTTATTAAAAGTTTTTCAACACCAGAAACTCATACACACTACATACAACAAAAAAAGAGTACAAACACAAAACATAAATCCTGGTTATCTTACTTAATATATTCCCTATATTCCCCTTAGAAAGGTATAGTCGAGTGTGCAGCCCTCCCCCAAACATCTTCTATACATTCAGATCCTCACTAACACCTGCTTATTATTAATATAATATACAGTGCATAGATCCATCATCCATACCACAACTATTTATATGATGTTAGGATGTTAGTGTCCACAGAAGAAAACACTTTTGGCCCAGTGTTTGCCGGATGATCTTCCCCCTTCACCACCCCCCCACAAGGGTGTTTTCCCTATACCTCTCCAGCTCCCTGACGCTTAAATATTCAACCCAGCACGAAGCATTAAGTTTTCAGACAAACTCAAAGTCACCAAAAAGGGTGCCCAGTCCTTCAAAAACACCTCCTCCCTATGGCCACGTGTTTTTAATTCCTGTTTGGTCCATCTTCTGTAGGACCCATCTATTCTGGTCTGGGGAAGACCTGGGCAGGCTATAAACAGGATGGAGGCCGCACACAATGTACCAGTGCCGACCTGTTTCAAATATCCCCAACAAACTTGTTAATGTGACCGTTGTCCATGCATTTTTCAGTCCTCAAACTCCTCTGGGTGACAAGTCTATGGTGGAGAGCACCTCAAGGGGACCTAACATAGAAGCATTTTCTTGTATTTGCTCCACTCAGAATCCCTTCCCTCTGCGCTCCACCCAGAATCCCTTCCTCCTGCGCTCCACCCAGAATCCCTTCCCCCTGCAGTCCAGAATGACACCCCTGCAGATGTCTGTGCAGCTCTGTAGTAGGTGTATAAATTTGGTACCTCCATCCCCCTGCTCTTCCTGCTCACTGTGACCACCCGCCTCTTGTGTCTTGATCACTTTTCTCCCTGTAAAAAATTGTACCTCTTGAAAGAAACTGTGTTTTATGTGAATAGGGAGCATTAGAAATAGAAATAAAAAATCTGGCAAAATGTTCATTTTAATGGTATCCACCCATGCCCACAAGGAGAGGGTCAATTAATCCCAGTGAGCAATATCTTGCTTTACTTTCTGAAGCAGGAGAGCTATATTGTCCTGAAATAACAATGTGGGGTTAGTTCTAATCTGTACCCCTATGTACCTTGTTGGTCCCGTTGGCCACTTAAATGGCATGAACTGTTTGATTTCTGGGTTGAGGTGTCCATTTAGCCAAATAACCTCAGATTTTGTTGTATTAGTATGGAATCCTGCTGCCCTCCTGTAGTCTTGGAGCAGTGTGGTCAAATGTAGGTAAGTTCTTATGGGGGTCATTGAGGTAGATGAGGGTATCATCCGCATAGAGGGAAATTTTGTTGGCATCTGCCTCCCACTCTTACTCCTCCACCTGTTGTTCTTCTTGAATAACTTCCACTAAAGGCGACATGCTTTGTGTGAAGAAAAGAGGGGAGAGCAGACAGCCCTGCCTTATTCCCCTGTATATTTTTATTTATTTATCTGAATTTTGATGACCGGGAATGCCCTCTGAGACCAAAGGTCCCTTTTTTAGGGGTGACCCGGAATTAGTTACATATAGTAAAAGACATAGATATACAATACAGTAAAAAGACATTGGTGACCAATAACAGACCAGATAATACCTACATATATGTATATACAGTATATATATATATATAGTATATATATATATATATATATATATATATATATATATATATATATATATATATATATATATATATATATATATATATATATATATATATATATATATATATATATATATATATATATATATATAACAATGGTTAACTTAGTTACAGGCTAGATAAAGAATAAACACATACTGTACATAGAATATTTGTTCAATGACAAACAGTATATACATACAGGGCAAACATGCACTATACTCATCATCTCTTCATAGATTCTGCATATATCTAAAACACTGGGGGGAGTGGGGGACATAGTACTTCAGTGATAGCAATTGGGGGGGTGCAGTCCAGAAAAGGGATTTTAGTCCCTTTTTAAACAGGGCTAGGGTAGGACAAGTCAGGATCATAGGGGGCAGGGAGTTCCACTGATGTGGAGCAGAGAACAAGAAAGACCTCCTTCCTACTTCATAACGCAATTCAGAGACTACCAGCAGAGGGAGGGCTGCAGTTCTGAGAGGTCTGGCAAACTGCTTGCATTATATAATTCCATGGAGACTGGGTGGGGAGGAAGATTGCAGGAGCTTAAAAGTAAGGCAATATAGGGGGTAGCATAGTCTAGTTTCAAAGGAGGCCCAGTCTAGGGCTGTTAACACTGTGCAATGGTGAGTTCTGGGATTTTGAACCTTTGCATAAAGCCCCATTCACCACCACTGCTGCCAATGATCCCCTGTATAATTCTTCTATCCACCCACAAAATTGTGGTCCAAACCCTATCTTCTTGAGTGTGGCCTATAGAAAGGCCCAGTTTAGCCTGTCAAAGGCTTCTCAGCATCCAGTGCCATTGCCATCTGCTGCAATGGTGCCCCCTTGGTGACTATGATAATATTTAGTAATCTATGGTCATTGTCCCTTATACTCTATGGTGGATAAAATCAGTTTGAGCCTTGTGGACCAACTTACCAATAATTATTTGCAGCCATGTGGCTAATATTTTTGTAAACAATTTAGCATCATGATTCAATAGGGCTATTGGCATGTGACTCCCACACTGGGCTGGACTCTTCCCCTCCTTGTGTATTACTGAGGTATGAGCCTCTTCAAACTGTCTTGCATATCAGGATTTTCCAAAGTGCTACTAACGGTGGGGGGAAGTAGTAGCATTAGATCTCCTCCAAATTGTTTGTAAATTTCTCTGGTATATCCATCAGGACCCAATACTTTACCTATGTTAACTACCTTAATTGACACAGTTATCTCTGCCGTAGTGGCTGGTGCATGCAGGTTGACTTACCTCCTCCTCTGAAAGGGTTGCCAGGTCTACCTTTGCTAGAAAAATTTGAATGGCTTCTGCTGAGCCCACCCGATTTGTTTGAGTATGACTGTGCATCAATATTCTTGGAAGGCCTGTGCTGTTTGTGACAGGGTGTGGCATACCCTGTTCTGACCCCCAGGCTCTTTATCTCCATTCACAAGCCTGGAAGCTGCTTGTTTGCATAAGCGTAGGGCCAATAGCCTTCCTGCCCGGTCCCTGTATTCATAGTTCCTCTGCCCCAGGTACAGCAACTGACCCTCTACCTGTTGTGTTAGGGCAGCAGCGCGTACTCTGCTCTTGTTGGTTCTAATTTTCTAAAAGTTCTTTTGCCCCCTCACCCCAGATTCATGTTCAGTCTCTAAAAGTGACATTTTTTTCCTGTAAGTTTTAGCAGAGTGGATTCCTTTTGCTTCTTCTTATATGCAACATAGCAAATGATCTCCTCCCTCTTAAGATGGCCTTTACGACACCCCCATTTAAATTTATTTGCCACTTCTGTATCTGCATTTGTCCTAATGTAGTTCTTTATTGCAGCCTTAATTTTAGAGACAAAGATCTTATCATTAAGAAGAGAGTCATTTCGTCTGCAAGTTCTCTTTCATGGTTCATCTGACATCTATAAAATCAGAGCAACTGGAACATGGTCCAAAATTGATACAGGATATATCTTACTGTCTAAGACCTTACTCCACAATTGCATGGTAACTCAAAAGCAATCAGTCCATGAATATGTCTGGCAAGGGTGTGAGAAGAAGGTATAGTTTCACTATGTATTATGCTGGGAGTGTCATATATCAGTTAAACCCAATTCCTTGCTACTAGTATTTAATGCTTTAGCTGCCCTCTTACTTATTTGCTTGTTACCTGATGATCTATCCAGTGTTAGGGAGGGAACACAGTTAAAAATCCCCTATGATAATTTATTTATTTATTTATTAGCTTTTGGTAACCAGGTAAGTGCGTTACACAAATGACCTGCATATTTTCAAGCACTTAATGGCTCCAGAGTCAGCCATGAAAATTGTTTCACCAGCTTTCTGGCAAATAGGGCCAAATTCTCATTTGAAGATGGTCTCAGCTAGACTTTGAAGTTTGAGTGCCACTTGGGCAGCATTATTTCAGATTGACAGACCAGCACTCAGTGCGGGATGCCCTTTGCCACAGCATACATTAAGTGTCAAAGAGCTTTAGGACAGAGGTACAGTTACAGGCTACCAAGCAGAGTGGGTTAGGGGCCTGGTTTCAATCCCTAGTGCAGGATACTTTTTTCTTTCACACTACAATTTATGTAGTGTGAGAGAAATTGTTAGATGTTACTGCTGATGTTAGTGATAGAGTTTCAGCAAGATTTGAAGTACCATATTATTGACAAGTTGAAAACTTCCATCTGAGACTTTGATGTTTGAATGCAACATGAGAAACATTACTTCAAATCGACAAACTCCCTCATCAATAAATCCACTGCATCTGGTGAAGGGTTTGCACTCAGTACTAGATGTTCTTTGCCGCAGCATGTAATTCTTGTCAAAGAGCTTTAGTACAGCTGTAGAGCTGTAGGCTGCCACACAGTAGTGGGTGGGGGGCCTTGGTTTGATCCACAGTTTGGGATATTTTTTTTCTTTCTCACTACAATTTATGTCATGCAATAAAAATTGTTAGATATTGTTGCTGGTGTTAGTGATAAAAGTTTTCACCAAGATTTGAAGCTGTATTGCCAATAACTTGAAAAGTTCCAGCTGAGACTTTGTGGTTTGAATGTAACTTGGGAAACACTACTTCAAAATCAACTGTGCAGTTAATTAACCCCTTTACTGCCTCTAGATGCACACTGTATGTCCTGAACTTTATTTGGATGTTTTTGACTAATTTTTGCACATTTTAATGGAACATCAGTTACTGTGCATCCTTAGGACATCATGTAAAGTGAATATAATAAAATATCAGAAACTCTGTGGAACAAAAACAAACTAGATAAGTACAACATAAATACATTTATAATTAATGTGCTTTTCCTTTAAATGGGAGGGAAACAATGGCCACAAGATGGTACTGCAGGACGAGAGATGGAACAGATCCCATATACAATGTATAGGAAAAAATTGAGAGCCACTGAAACTTTTTTCACTTATATGTAAAGAATTATTTCCATCAAAATTTCCTTGACAGCGAATGGGCTATTAATTCCACTGCAGCTGTGGGGGAAGGGTATGCACTCAGTGCTGGATAGCCTTTGCCAAGGCATGCATTTCCTGTCAAGAAGCTTTAATACAGTGGTAGAGCTACAGGCTACCAAGCAATGGTGGACAGGGGCCCTTGGTTTGATTCCCATGAAAAGATGATGCTGACTTCAGAAGCCCTAGTGCAGGAACTCATCAGGTTAAATGTTCTAAGTTTCTGCATTGTGTGGGGTATACATGTTTAATTTTTGAGATGTACATGTGTACTTGCATGCATGTACATTTCTGTATTGTGCAGGTTCTGTGTGTACATTGTTTAGTATGAATATGTGTCTTTTACAGTGGGGAATTACCCTCTTAGGAGCCTTTCCTACATCACCCTTATTACTCCCAGAGTTAGAACACGCCTTGGTAAAGTGGCTATAAGTCATGCCCTGCCTGTCCTTTGGAACAACATGCAAAAGACCTTGAAACTAGCTACCCCCTGTTAAATTGGCCACCTTTAAAACCTTGCTTGCTCATTGCTTTAATGAGTCTTGCAATTGCTACCTTTGATGTTCTCCAGTACTAACATTTAGTAGACTGACTTCCTCTTGTATCTTATCAGAACTGTCTATCCTTCTATAGCCTCTGTCTTGTCACTAAATGCTTTTCTTTTGTTCTGCACCATTGTACGGATACCATGTTAATATTGTACATACTTTGTGCCTAGTAGGGTGGAATTCTTATGTAAATTTTTGTCATGAAAGCCCATTGTTATGTAAACTTCTTGGCATGGGGAGCCCTGTCTCTTGTGTTGTATTTTCTCCTTTTTACACCGTGTTATTTTTCTATTGTCCATTCAAACAACATGAAGTCTTGCTGTATTCTGACATATGTAGTTAGCCCCAGCACTTGAACTGTTCTGGAGAGGAAAGAGTTAAATTCTATGCAGGGCATAGAACGTTGAGCTCGAGCTTGGTTCAAACCTCTGTCTGCTGCACTTTGAAGTGTAACCATAAGATTCTTTACTCCACCTAACTGAACATTCACTCTGGAGATTTCTCCTCTGCTCACAGTTCTCAGTCGGTTAAAGTCGGTTTACCGATAAATTCTTGTTTTTTTCAGTTCGGATCCCTGTCTGTGGTACAGTAAGTACATAGGCAGTGGACAAGATTTGCAAAAACTTGTGGAAATTGTAAAATATATATATTTCAACCAGTTTGGCTGAACCGACTGTTGTGTAAAGTGTGTCTTAATGTAAATTTACTGTGTGGTACCGGTCCTTATCGGTTTAAAAAAAAAACGTATTTTTGCATTTTTTTCAAATACCCGTGACAAGGTTAGAAACCGATAAGGGTGTCTTGCGTGGCTGAAGCCGAGTAAAGGGTACATTTTTTGATTAAGTATGGCTACGTCTGAGAAACCCAAAAGAAAAATCGGACCCACTGGGTTTCAACACTGCAGTGTGTGGGGAGGTCTTTGCTTAGGCTGATCCCCACACCACTTGTGTTTATTGTCTGGGGTTTGACCACCTCAATTCGGACTGCCAAATCTGAAAGAATTTCCCTAAAGCCACCCTGGATAAAAGACTGGGCAGGCTTAGGGAAAAGGGGTCCGAGAAGTCCGCTGACCCGGATGGCCAGCCCAGTTTGGTTCCGACCGAACCAGAAGGAGTGCCCTCTGACCAGGGCGAGACTCCTTCAGGCAAAAGGAGAGCCAATTACGAGGGATCGGTTGGTCAAAAAGAAAAAAAAAAGATAAATCGTCCGGTTCGGATTCAGAACTGCACCATCCAACCGCCGAAGAAATTGCCAGAGCGATTCGCATAGTGGAATCACTTCATTTGGTTCCAACTGATCCAGCGCCTTCTGGCAGGTGTTCAGTTCAGTCTGTTCCTCCGGTTCAAGATTATACCCCTGAAGATTTTTATGAACCGGACCTGGAGGGGGATGATGATTATGATGATGATGAAGGTGATGATGATAATGGAATAGAAGGTCTGGATGAGTCCATAGAACCGGACATCTCCCCACACAGGCCTTCTGGTGTTTCCCCTCCTAGGCTTTCTGAGTCCCCTTCTCACTTTATGTTTTACAGGAAAGTGGCAGAAACCTTCCAGCTCCCTAAGGAGGAAGCTGTTGAGGAACAAGAGGAGCCTGACTTTGTGGAGATGATGGACATCCCAGAGTCCAAGAGGTTGTCTATTCCCCTTCACAAATCTTTTGGGAAACAGACACAAAAGCTGTTAAAATCTCCAAATTCATTACCTCCTGTGGACAGATGGATGGACAAGAGGTACATGCTGTCAGGCTCAGGTACAGAGTACTTGTACCAGCAATGCAGCCATGTTGGGGTCATGCAGGCTGCAGTCTGTGATAAGGCTAACATACCCTTGGCTTCACAACCCCAGATAAAGACTCCAGGAAGCTGGATGCCATAGCAAAGAAACAGTACATGGCATCCTCCTTGGGACTGAGGCAGGCTAATTACATGGCCTAAACAACCAGGTACCAGAAGTCCAGGTGGGACACTGTACTGGCACTGGCTAAGCAGGCCTCCCCCCAGCTTGTCAAGGAGCTGGAGGAGGTGGCTGCTGATGGGATTGAGGCATCAAGGATCCAATTTCATGCTGCTGTAGACTCCAATGATGTATCTTCTAGAGTCATGGCTACATCTGTGGCTCTTTGGAGACTAGCTTGGCTCAGATGTACTAGCCTGTCTCAGGATACCCAGACTAAGGCTATGGATTTCCCTGTAGTTAATAATTCTCTGGGGAGCAGACAGAGAATTATATCAAAAAGATGGATGAATACAGGACCACCTATAGGAGTGCACAGGCCAAGGAAAGGCAGGCAACTCCTCACAGGCAGCAAGCTAGGGGCAGGGGCAGACTTTTTCATAGGCCTTTCTACCAAGCACAGGCCTCCTCTCCTTTTTCTCAGAGGGGGTTCTTCAGAGGGAGAGGCAGAAGGGGGATGAGCAGGGCTGCATCCACTTCTCAGCCTAAGGCTCCTGTGAAGCAGACACCCTAATGTGTCAGCCTGGATCAACTCCCCCATTCCTGTAGGAGGCAGGCTGGCTTACTACTTCCAGGACTGGAAGTCTGTTACCTCAGACAAGTGGGTCTTGGAGGTAGTAAGCCAGGGACTGGCTCTCAGCTTCAAAAAGTTTCCAAAGCTGAAAGCCAGATCTTTTCCACCTGCAAACATCTCCGAAACCATTGCCCTAGAGGCAGAGGTTTCATCTCTTCTGGTCTTAAGGGTCATAGAGAGAGTTCCTACAATCCACAGCGAAAAGGTCTGTACTCCAGGTGCTTCCTTACCCCGAAGAAAACAGGGGAGTGGCGGCCCATCCTAGACTTAAGATACCTGAACAAGCATCTATTCAAACCAAAGTTTAAAATGGTGACTCTGGGAATAATTCTTCCCTCTCTAAGGCCAGGGGACTGACTAACCTCCCTGGACCTAAAAGATGTCTACTTTCACATTCCCATCAGGTGCTCTTACAGAAAGTACCTCAGGTTCAAACTGCCTTCAGGCCATTACCAGTTCAAAGCAATGCCCTTTGGCCTAACATCAGCTCCAAGGGTGTTCACAAAATGCCTAGCAGTAGTAGTGGCATTCCTAAGGAGAAAAAAAATCTCCATATTCCCATACCTGGATGACTGGCTCATAGTGGGTCAGTCTCCAGACCAAGTCAAGTCAGATTTGAAAGTGACCCAGCAAGTGCTCACTTCTCTAGGATTCCTTCTCAATCTTCCCAAGTCAGTTCTTGAGCCAGTACAACTTTTGACCTTCATAGGGGTAGAACTGGATACTGTCAAAGCAACAGCATTTCTCCCCTTGGTGAGGGTAAAGGCCATCATGGAGCTGGCTTCTTCCTTCTGCCTTCTGGTTTCTCGACTGGCAAGGGACTTCCTTCAGCTTCTGGGCCACATGGCAGCTTCCACTGCAGTGGTCCAAGGGGCCAGGTTTCAGATGAGGGACATTCAGTTTCACCTGAAGACCTTTTGGTCTCAGAAAAAAGATCCTCTAACCAAACTTATCCCAGTGACTCAGACCGTGATCCAGGCTCTTCAATGATGGCAGGATCAGGACAATCTCAGGCAAGGGGTCCCATTCATCACTCAGTCTCATTCTGTGGTTCTAAACACAGATGCTTCTCTCCTGGGGTAGGGTGCTCACCTGGGGACTCTGACAGCCCAGGGAGTGTGGTCAACTCAGGAGTCTCTTCTACACATCAGTCTCCTGGAACTCAGGGCAGTTTATCTGGCCCTGCAAGCCTTCTCACAATCAGTGCAGAACAAGGTGGTGCAGGACAGACACCACCACCACAATGTGGTATATCAACAAGCAGGGAGGCACCCGGTCTATGACCTTGAGCATGGAAGCCTTGAAATTATGGTCTCTGACTTATTCTCTACAGACTTCTCTGGTAGCAGTCCACCTCCCAGGAAAGGACAATGTGCTAGCAGATGCATTGAACAGGATCTCCCAGAGCCATCACAAATGGTCTCTGGATCCGCTAGTGCTAAAACAAATTTTTTCAAGGTGGGGCACTCCAGAGATAGATCTCTTTGCAGCCCCAGACAATCACCAACTTCCTCTCTTTTGTTGCAGACCCCCAGTCTTGGGCTCAGTCCCTCTGGACGCTCTGATTCTGGACTGGGAAGGGAAATTTCTGTATGCCTTCCCTCCTTTTCATCTACTGTTCAAGGTTCTGGTTAAGATAAGGTCACAGTCTTGTAAAGTGATCCTGATTGCTCCATATTGGGCCAGGCAGCCTTGGTACCCCCTATTGCTGTCCCTAGCAGTTCATCTTCCCCTTTGTCTTCCCAGGAACAACACACTGTTAACCTCCTGTCAGGGGAGGATCTGGTATCCCAACCTGCAGTCCCTCAATCTCAAGGCATGGCTCTTGAAGAGTTAGAATATGTAGGTTTGCATCTCTCTCAAGGGGTTCTAGATATTCTCAACGCCTCTCAAAAACCTTCCACCAAAAAAACTTATAATTCGAAATGGAAGAGATTTAGCATTTGGTGTTCCAAGAAGCATATAACCCCAGATACCACTGACTTGTGCACAGTTCTGGACTATATGATTAATCTGAATGGCCTATGCCTCAGACCAGCTACCCTCAAGGTACATTTGTCAGCTGTTTCTGCTTTTTTGTCAGTGGGAAAACCTTCCTTACTGGCATCTCATCCTGTTTTCTGTAAATTTTTCAAGGGATTGCTTCATATCAATCCCCCCTTTAAGGATCCTGTCCCTGCTTGGGAACTTAATGGTTGCATTGCTCAGCTTATGCAAACCCCTTTTGAGCCTTTGTCCTCAGCAGAGCTTAAGTACTTGACTTGGAAAACTGTGTTCCTGGTAACTATTACCTCTGCCAGACGTATCAGTGAGTTACAAGCTCTGTCAGTGGAGGCTGATTTTATCTCATTCCATAGAGATAAGGTGGTCCTTAGAACCAATAGAAGGTTCTTACCTAAAGTGGTTTCAGATTTTCATTTGAAACAATCCATGTCTCTCCCTGTTTTCTTTACTGATCATTCTTCTTCAGGAGAAAGACGGTTACACAGTTTAGATGTTAAACGGGCCCTTAGCTACTACATTGAATGTACTAAGGCACTCAGATATGACTCTCTCCAGTTGTTCCTCACTTATGGGGAAGGGCAAACCTGCCACTAAGAGAACTATTGCCAGGTGGATTGTCTCTTGTATACAATTCTGCTATGAAAAGCTAGGCAAAATACCATCCTCAGGCCTGAGGGCTCATTCAACTAGAGGTACAGCTGCTTCCCTGGCTGCTGCCAGGGAAATTCCCTTACTAGAGATATGCAAAGCAGCCACCTGGAAAACAGCCCATACATTCACCAAGCACTACTCTCTGGATATCCAGGCTAGGAGTGATGCTAGGTTTGGTACAGCAGTACTGCAGAGCCTATTCCCAAAATAGGTTCGATCCCCTCCTCCATGGAGGTACTGCTTGGTAGTCTGCATATGTCAGAATACAGCAAGACTTCATGTTGTTTGAAGAAAAAATTACTCACCTTAGTAATTGTGTTTCTTCTAATGGAGTCTTGCTGTATTCTGACCTAACTCCCTGCTTCCCCTCTCAGAACCTGGTTTTTAGGAAGTGGTTGGGCATTAGCAGTGTGGCACCTCAGGGGTGCATTTGGGCATTCCCTCTTTTTAGAGATGGGAGTGGGTTATTTTTTGTTGTTGTTGTTTTGATAGTCATAAGTTGTTTACTACCTAGTTTTCATCTTAGATTTCTCGACTTGAGTCTTTTGGGGGATCCAAAAATATTTGGTTGCCATTTGGCTAGTAAGTTTTTACAATTTCCACATAGTGGAGCTAGTTAGTTAGTATTAGCTCATAAGAATCTGATGGTTACACTTCAAAGTGCAGTAGACAGAGGTTTGAACCGAGCTTCAGCTCAATGTTCTATGCCCTGCATAGAATTTAACTCTTTCCTCTCCGGAGCAGTTCAAGTGCTGGAGCTAACTGCATATGTCAGAATACAGCAAGACTACATTAGAAGAAACACAATTACTAAGGTGAGTAATTTTTTCATGTGTACCTTACCCAGGTCCATCTTGTAAATGAGTTGTACTCAATGGTGTTTCGCCTGGTAAAATAAAGATTGATTTATTTATTACTATACAAAAATGACAGTTCCATATGTTGGCACCACTCAGTACCATTGGCATTTTAATTAGGTTTGCTTGTGCACATGCACATGCAAACATATTGTGGCTACTCACAGAGTGGGGGATAAGGAGGTGTGGTACTGTACTAGTCAATGCAGTTCAGCCTTTGGAAGGCCTGCAAATGACAGGCCAGTGAGAATCAGGCTGATGATGATGATGACACTGCTCAACATGGCAGAAACTCTGTGTAGTTTAAAGGATACAGCTGTACCTATAACAATTCAGCTGCATCCTTTCATTTACAAGTTGCCACCCAGCTGCCAGCTGTGTGGCATCATCACAAACCTGCTCCTCATCCCCCACCCCCCAAATGTCCAATGGTTGTCTGCCACTGGCTGCCACAGAAAAGCTTCTCTCACAGCTCTGTATTTTGAGAGTCAAGAGCAGGTATCCACTAGATTTAATTTTAAATATTTAGGCACTGAAGCCCTGTAAATAAAGAATGGTTTTGGTTTACCAGTGCTTTAAGTCCATTATTCTATTAATCTGGTGCCCTTTTACATTATTGTGCCCCTCTGTTAAATGGGGAAGTGACGTGCTCTTTTTTCACAGCACAATGCACCCTGAAGTCTGAGTCTTCATGACGTCAGTTACAGAAACTGATTCAAGCTTCACATGCCAGGATGCACATGCCTGACACTTACTCCTGCTCCAAAACATGTAAGGGTGTGTTCGTGAGTCTGTCATATGATTCCTGTAACTGGGAAGGTAGGTGTGAACTCAGTGTGAACACAAATACCAGCTTTTTACATCTGACAGTGACTGTCTGCAGAGCGATTAATCTGTGATAGTTGATACACATTTTAAAGTGAGTTTATAAATGAGACATGATATTTTGTGTTGTTTATTAAAATTAAGACAGTTTTTTTTTAACTGCAATACTCAACTTTACCTTAGAGTCTGGCAAGCATGATCTGGGGTAGCATAGTCGGTATCATGGTTTTTCTTTCATTTATTCTTATGCAGCTTAGTTTACTTAATTCACATTTTACACCATTCAGACAGGACATGAAAGTATTTATAACATGGATAGGTTTAGGGAGTTTTCCAACTGGTGCAGGACTGTCACCTGATCGTGCAATAATGCACATTATCGGCAGAGTCAGGTTTAAGAGGTCCTGCAGATCTGAAATCCCTGGGCAGACCTGCACTGTTCTGTAGGGGAAAATAATTTTGCAAAGGCAGCCATTTGCAATCCTCACTAAGGGACTTCCACTGCATTTGAAAAATTATTCTCCAGTACACAAGAAGTGCAGGTCTGGTGGAAATGGTGACAGAGAAATCTGTTTTCCCCTGCCTGTCAGTCAGGCCCTATATCTGTTGTCCTCCCCACCCAGCTGCCCCACAGACCACTGTGTCCTGCACACTGACTGGGGAGAGGGAGTGCTAGTGAGAGAGAGACAAGAGAAGGGTACCATTACTCCATGAATCCTGTGTCTGTGCATTTAGATTGGCCCCTTCCAGCTATCTCTGGGAGGTAACTTGCCCAGTGACCATGGCCAATCCCAAGCTCTGACCTTACCAGGCTGAATGGCCTGGGAGGGGAAGACCAATAGTCTTTGGACCTGACCACAGTGGGGCTAGGTGTAACTTCAGTGGGGGTGGGGAAAAAGAGGTTCTCTTAGGCCTTGTTCACACTAGTGACCATTTATAAAATGTTACTGAAAATGTTTTATTAATCGGTCCATAGCACGGTTGCCAGAGCGTTTACTCTCAATTCAGACAACCGTGCCAGGTGGAAGGGGTTCCCAGGCATGACTGCGGCACCAGCTCAAAGCATTATGGATTCTGGTTGGTGCCGCAGTGCATGACGGGATACCCATGAACACACACCAAAACCGATTGGGACAAAATATATGGGCAGAATCGAGTTCTTCCACTGCACAGCCGATGCCTGTAATGTATAATTTTTATTCTGTGGCTGACAAATGTATTTTCTCACTGAGGGTTGCTCTTTAACTGCGTGTTACAGCACAGTTTGCGACATTGCTGGGTGTTAACACGGATTAAGGCAACCGTGTTTAGCTAAAACCATGCTGAAGACCACTGAGAAGAGAGATAGACTACCAATCCCCAGTGACATCTTTTTTTGCCATACTAATTCCACCTCCTGCAGCTGCACTGCATGATCAGTCTGTCTCTCTCTCTCTCTCAGAAGCACCTGGGAATGTTGGGCAGGCTAGCGTCTGCAGATCAGAGAGAGAGAAAGCATGAGAATGGGTTCTCCTCCTGCCTTGTCCCTTGTGTGACTGTGTCTCCTGTTCTGTGCTGGACCCACCAAGGATGCACGATCGTCCTTGACAATGTCAGCATAGTGCCCCCCCCACCCCAGGGATGTCCGGCCCCGTTGAGCCACAGGCAGTACCTCAAATGTCTCCCATGCCTAAATTTTGCTGCACTCACCACAGCTGGGTGTTCATTGGGGACCATGGCGAGAGTGGAATAAGGGACTCACTAGTGAGCGGCAGTCAGTAGCCCGAGAGAGAGAGACACACACACCGGTACCAGCACAGGCATGTGTGTGTGTCTCTCTCTCTCTCTCTGTACAGTACCTCAACACCACACTTAGCATCCCACAGTATTGTTTTAGAGAAGCGGGATACAAACTGCAGCTTCGGTATCTGTGCTGCTCCTGTGGCTTTCCTGGGTCCTCCAGCCAAAAAGTGAACAGCATCTGCTTGGGAGAGAAAAATTGGGAGTGCCAGCAGTTTGTGTAGAGCAGTCACTGCACAGTTACTGTTGTCCCCCCAGTTGCAAATCCTCTCTCTGTCTCCATTCACTGTAAAAACTATGCTTCCCTGTATCTCAGGGCAGCAAGACAGAGAGAGAGAGAGAGAGACAGTGGGAGACAGTCACTGTGCACATGAGCTAGTTTGGCAGCTTATGAGATCTACATTGTTGTGTGTGGGTTTTTTTGGGGGTGTGTACAGTAACCATGGTAGACAAGTCAAGAGACAATATTGTGCACAAGAAATATCACAGATCATATGAGTAATGTATCTGTGACATTTCTATGTGCATAACAGCAGTGTAGGCTGCATTATTTGTTAGGAACTATTTTGCAAGGTGGCAGGACATAGTACCTTTTTCCTGTTTAAACTGCAAAAAAACACCTTTTCAAATGTTTGTGGCTGTTTAAACATAATCCATGTTACAAGTGCATTAACGCACTCCAGGTGTGCTGATAATGTGGATTAACACACTCCCCGGGGGCTGTGAGGGCACTCGGGCTGCACCCTCATGCCTCACAATGCCCCCGAGGTGTGCATTAATCCACATTATTGGCACAACCTGTTGTGCATTAATGCTTACAGATCAGTATATTTATTTTACTTATAGGCCATTTTTTTAATTCTCCTGCATCCGCCCCACTCCATGTTCCCCCAATCTGATTATCAAGTGTAGTCTAAGAAGGTACCACAACTGCATTGCCCCAAAATAGTTTATTAATAATAATAAACTTTATTTATAGAGTGCTCTTCACCAAGTATCAGAGTGTTGTACAGTAAAAACAATTAAAACCTTAAAATATTAAAGTACAAATAAAATCAGAAAATTTTCAATAAAAATCAGTTATCAACAGCCCCAAATGCAAGCTGAAATAAATAAGTTTTTAAGGTGGTCTTAAAGCTCTCCACTGTCAGGCACTCCCATATCTGGCGAAGCAGGTAATTACACAGGGTAGGGGCTGCAAATGAAAATGCCCTCAATCCAGATGTTTTCAACCATACCCTGGGAATCTCCAGCAATCCCTCATAGATTGAGCAAAGTGGTTGGAGGGGGCAGTAAGAATGCAAGAGATCTTGCATGTAGCTTGGTCCCTGTCCATGTAGGGCTTTATAGGTCAACAAACTGACGCTGAAGGTGATCCACCACTGAACTGGCAGCCAGTGCAGTTTTGCACAGCACAGGCATAATGTGGCTGGATCGAGATGACCCAGACAACAGCCTGGCCACAGTGTTCTGCACCAGCTGCAAGCAGCAGCTATCAACCCCCAAAAGCCTTAGGAAAAGGGAGTTACAGTAGTCAAGGCATGAAGTCACAAAGGCATGGATCAGAGTAGGTAAATTGCCAGATGGAATTAGGTGCTTAATCCAGGCAATATTCCTCAGATGAAAGAAAGAGGATTTAACCATGGCTGACACCTGTGAATTAAGTGTCAGACCATCATCAAGAACTACCCCCAGATTTCACACCTGTTCAGAGGTAGGTAACTGGGACCCCCCCAAGCCACAATCCTGAGGGGCACCCAATCCCCAACCTCTCTATCTGGTGACTAGGATCCACCACCAACACCTCAGTCTTGTCCGAATTGAGCTTTAACCAGCTGATGTTCATCCAGTCCTGGATTTCTTTGAGACGGTTATTAAAAAATGAGCGCGCAAGTATACAAATCAATAATCAAGCAAACATTCATGAATCAATAACAAGCAAGCAAACATTCATAAATCAATACCAAGCAAGCATTCTTAAATCGATAACAAGCAAGCAAAAATTCATAAATCAATAATAGGCAAGCAACCATTCATAAATCAATACCAAGCAAGCATTCTTAAATCAATAACAAGCAAACATTCATAAATCAATAACAAGCAAACATTCATAAATCAGTACTAAGCAAGCAAACATTCATAAATCATTAATAAATAAGCAAGCATTCATAAATCAATACTAAGCAAGCATTCGTAAATCAATAACAAGCAAACATTCATAAATCAATAACAAGCAAGCAAACATTCATAAATCAATAATGAGCAACCATACATATATCAATAATAAGCAAGCAAACATTCATAAATCGGTAACAAGCAAGCAAACTTTCATAAATCAGTAATAAGCAAACATTCATAAATCAGTAATAAGCAAACATTCATAAAATCCATAATAAGCAAGCAAACATTCATAAATCAGTATTAAGCAAGCAAACATTCATAAATCATTAATAAGCAAGCAAACATTCATAAATCAATAATAAGCAAGCAAACATTAATAAATCAATATAAGCAAACTTTCATAAATCATTAAGCAAGCAAACATTCATAAATCAATAATAAGCAAACATTCATAACTCAGTAATAAGTAAGAAAACATTCATAAATCAATAAGCAAACATTCATAAATCAGTAATAAGCAAGCCAACATACATAAATCAATAACAAGCAAGGAAACATTCATAAATCAATAATAAGCAAGCATTCATAAATTGATAATAAGCAAGCAAACAATCATAAATCAGTAACAAGCAAGCAAACTTTCATGAATCAGTAAAAAGCAAGCAAACATTCATAAATCAATAATAAGCAAACATTCTTAAATCAATAATAAACAAGCAAATATTCATAAATCAGTAATGAGCATTCATAAATCAATAATAAGCAAACATTCATAAATCATTAATAAGCAAACATTCATAAATTAAAAATAAGCAAGCACACATTCATAAATCAATAACAAGCAGACATTCATAAATCAATAATAATCAAACAGTCATAAATCAATAATAAGCAAGCTCACATTCATAAATCAATAACAAGCAAGCAAACATTCGTAAATCAATAATAAGCAAGCAAACATTCGTAAATCAATAATAAGCAAGCAAACATTCATAAATCAATAATAAGCAAACATTCTTAAATCAATAACAAGCAAGCAAACATTCATAAATCAATAATAAGCAAACATTCTTAAATCAATAATAAACAAGCAAACATTCATAAATCAGTAATGAGCATTCATAAATCAGTAATAAGCAAACATTCATAAATCATTAATAAGCAAACATTCATAAATCAAAAATAAGCAAGCACACATTCATAAATCAATAACAAGCAGGCAAACATTCATAAATCAATAATAATCAAACATTCATAAATCAATAATAAGCAAGCACACATTCATAAATCAATAACAAGCAAGCAAACATTTGTAAATCAATAATAAGCAAGCAAACATTCATAAATCAATACTAAGCAAACATTCTTAAATCAATAACAAGCAAGCAAACATTCATAAATCAATAATAAGCAAACATTCTAAAATCAATAATAAGCAAACATACATAAATCAATAATAAGCAAACATTCAAAAATCAATAATAAGCAAGCAAACATTCATAAATCAATAACAAGCAAGCAAACATTCATAAATCAATAATAAGCAAACATTCATAAATCAATAATAAGCAAGCACAAATTCATAAAGTGATAATAAGCAAACATTCATAAATCAAAAACAAGCAAACATTCATAAATCAATAATAAGCAAGCAAACATTCATAAATTGATAAGCAAACATTCATAAATCAATAAGCAAGCAAACATTCATAAATCACTAACAAGCAAATATTCATAAATCAATAATAAGCAAACATTCATAAATCAATAATAAGCAAGCAAACATTCATAAATCAATACCAAGCAAACATTCATAAATCAATAATAAACAAACATTCATAAATCAATAATAAGCAAGCAAACATTAAAAAATCAATAACAGGTAAACATTCATAAATCAATAATAAGCAAACATTCATAAATAAATAATAAGCAAACATTCATAAATCAGTAATAACTAATCAAACATTCATAAATCAATAAGCAGTCATAAATCAGTAATAAGCAAGCCAACATCCATAAATCAATAATAAACAAGCAAACATTCATAAATTAGTAATGAGCAAACATTCATAAATCAATAATAAGCAAACATTCATAAATCATTAATAAGCAAGTAAACATTCATAAATGAATAACAAGCAAGCAAACATTCGTAAATCAATAATAAGCAAGCAAAATTTCATAAATCAATAACAAGCAAACATTCTTAAATCAATAGCAAGCAAGCAGACATTCATAATTCAATAATAAGCAAACATTCATAAATAATAAGCAAACATACATAAATCAATAATAAGTAAACATTCATAAATCAATAATAAGCAAGCAAACATTCATAAATCAGCAACAAGCAAGCAAACTTTCATGAATCAGTAAAAAGCATGCAAACATTCATAAATCAATAACAAGCAAGCAAACATTCATAAATCAATAATAAGCAAACATTCTTAAATCAATAATAAGCAAACATTCTTAAATCAATAATAAACAAGCAAACATTCATAAATCAGTAATGAGCAAACAGTCAAATCAATAATAAGCAAACATTCATAAATCATTAATAAGCAAACATTCATAAATCAAAAATAAGCAAGCAAACATTCATAAATCAATAATAAGCAAACATTCATAAATCAATAATAAGCAAGCAAGCATTCATAAATCAATAACAAGCAAGCAAACATTCGTAAATCAATAATAAGCAAAAAAATTCATAAATCAATAAGAAAACATTCTTAAATCAATAACAAGCAAGAAAAATTCATAAATCAGTAATAAGCAAGCATTCATAAATCAATAATAAGCAAACATACATAAATCAATAATAAGCAAACATTCATAAATCAATAATAGGCAAGCAAACATTCATAAATCAATAATAAGCAAACATTCAAAAATCAATAACAAGCAAGCAAGCATTCATAAATCAATAATAAGGAAACATTCATATATCAATAATAAGCAAGCAGACATTCATAAATCAATAACAAGCAAACATTCATAAATCAATAAACAAACATTCATAAATCAATAATAAGCAAACATTCATAAATCAATAATAAGCAAACATTCATAAATCAATAAGAAAACATAAATCAATAATAAGCAAGCAAACATTCATAAATCAATAATAAGCAAACATTCATAAATCAATAATAAGCAAGCACACATTCATAAATCAATAACAAGAAAGCAAACTTTCATAAATCAATAATAAGCAAACATTCTTAAATTAAAAACAAAAAAGCAAATATTTATAAATCAATAATGAGCAAGCAACATAGAAACATAGAAACATAGAATTTGATGGCAGATAAGGACCGCTTGGCCCACCCAGTCTGCCCATTTCCCTACCTGATGGATAAGCTGCAGATCCTAGTTAACCAGCAGCCTACTTCTTCCTACCCCCAACCCCTAGAATTGCCTTATGACTGTCCCATGCATGCTTGAATTCCACCACTGTTTTTGACTCCACAACCTCCTCTATTTCCATACATCCACAACCCTCTCTGTGAAAAATACTTCTAAATTACCTCTGAGCTTCCCCCTTCTATCTTTAAATTGTGCCCCTTGTTCTTGCACACCTCTTTTTGAAAGATGCTACCCTCTTGGCCTTTGTTGATTCCTTGAGGTACTTGAAAGTTTCTATCATGTCCCTCTCTCCTTTCCTCGAGGCTATACATATTAAGCTCCTTAAGTCTCTCTTCATATGTCTTCGGTGCAGACCCTGCACCATTTAGTTGCCCTCCTCTGGACAGCTTCCATCCTGTCTATGTCTCGGAGATTGGGTCTCAGAACTGCACGTACTCAGATGTGGTCTCACCAGCTGTCTGTACAGAGGATAATAACTTCTTGTTTTCTACTGGTGATGCCTCTCCTATGCATCCCAGTATCCCCCAACCCTCCTTGCGCCTCTCACATTGCTTGCCCACCTTTAGGTCATCTGATATGACTACCCCCAGGTCCCTTTCCATTTTGTTGTTGTTAGTATCTCACCCCCATTGTGTACTCTTCCCTGGGTTTTGTTTCCCAGGTGCATTATTGCACTTCTTAGCATTGAATTTAAGCTGCCATACATTTGACCATTCCTCTAACCTTGCCAAGTCCCTTCTCATCCTTTCCACCCACCTTGTGCATCAACTCTGTTGCAGATCTTTGTGTCATCTGCAAAGAGACATACCTCTAAAGTCTAGGTAGGCCATGTCCACAGCCCTCCTGATCAACTACTTTGGTCACCCAGTCAAAGAAATCTATCAGATTTGTCTGGCATGACCTTCCCTGTGAATCCATGCTGCCTTGGGTCCTGTGCCTCTGGCCTCTAGATACGCAACAATTCTTTCCTTCAAGTGATTCCATCATTTTCCCTACCACTGAGTTAAACTAACAGGTCTGTAGTTTCCTGCTTCTGCCTTGCTCCCACTTTTGTGAAGGGAATCACATCTGCCCTCCTCCAGTCCTCAGGTACCACCCCATCTTCCCATGATTTGTTAAAGAGGTAGTCAGTGGTGTCACTAGTTCTACCCTTGTTCTTTTAGAATTCTGGGATGAATCCCATCAGGCCCCATTGCTTTGTCCACCTTCAGTTTTAAGAGCTCTTTCAGAACCCTTTCTTCTGTAAATGGGCTGGTATCAACTTCTGTATCCAGAGTGTTTCTACTGTTTGTTTTAGGTACCTCCCCTCTTCCTTTGTAAATACTGAGCAAAAATATTTGTTTAGTATCTCTGCCTTTCACAGTCACCCTCTGCCCACCCTCCTCCCTTTATTAAGCCTCACTATCCCTCCCTTGGTCTTCCTTCGCTCCTGATGTACCTATAAAGGTTTTATCCCCTTCTTAACTAGGTTGGCTATCTTTTCCTTGGTTTGGGCCTTTGCTGTTCTGACTGCCTTTCCAGCTTCCTTTTGCTTTAACTGATGCAGTTCTCTGTCCTGTTCCTTCTGTGATTCCTTGTGCTTCCTGAATGCTTTCTTTTTCTCTTGAACCTTCACTGCCACTTCCTTTGAGAAACATAGTGGTTTCTTACCTCGTTACCTCGTTTCGTTTTGTTTATTTGCTTTTCACAAAGGCTTGTTACCTCTGTGATGGCAGTTTTTATTATTCCCCATTGTTCTTCACCTCCTTCCTGCCCATTTGCTAGTGCATTCCTTAGGCACTCACCCATTTAGCAAAGTCAGCCTCCTAAAATCCAGTACCTTTGTCTTTGTATGGCTTGACTCTATTGCTGTGTTATTGTGAACCATACTGTTCGATGGTCGCTAGTTCCCAGATGGCTACCCACTTCTACATCTGTGATCCTCTCTTCATCTCCATTTGAGAGAACCAGGTCTAAGATTGCTCCCTCTCGAGTGGGCTCCAATACTAGCTGTCTAAGGCATGCCCCCTGTAGGGCATCTAGAATAACCCCACTCTTTGAAGTGGCTGCTGCAACTGCACTCCAGTTAACATCTGGCATATTCAGATCACCCATCAGCAATATCTCCCCTTTATCTGCCATATACTTTCTATCATTTCCTTGTCCATTTCCTCCCCCTGAAAGGGGGGTCTGTATACAACCCCTGTGCGGATTGTGGTGCCATTGCCTGCCTCCAAATTGACCCACAGTGCTTCTTCTCCTCCCTGTTTACCCTTTTGTTCTGTTGCTTTGATTTCTTCTCTTATGTAGAGAGCTACTCCTCCTCCTCTTTACCCTCCCTGTCCCTCCTGTAGATAGTGTATCCTGGTATGTTTACGTCCCAGTCATGGTTCTGCGTGTACCATGTTTCTGTGACTGCCATGATATCCAGATCTTCCTCCTCCATCAAGGCCACTAATTCAGGAAGCTTGTTACCCAGACTACGGGCATTGGTACTCATTGCTCTCCATTTTTTGATGGCTTTACCTTCTGTAGCGGCAACCCCCACTGCCCTTTCTACCTTGGTCTTTTTCTCATTTAGTACCCTGTTTTGTAGGGGGAGGCTGGGATTTTCCTGCTGCTTATCAGTGCCTCCCCCCTTGACTAGTTTAAAGGCTTGCCAATGAAGCATTTAAACCGACTACCCAAAAGACTTGTTCCCTTCCTGGACAGATGCAGACCATCCTGCCAGTATAGGCTGGTGTCCCTCCAGGTGGAACCCCAGTCCCCAATGAAGCCAAACCCCTGTGCTCCACACCATTTTTTCAACCATTTGTTAAACTGCATGGTGCAAAGTACCCTCGCCTCACTCATGCCACTGACAGGCAGCACCTCTGAGAAGGATACTGTGTGTGCTACTTGTCTTAAGCCCCTCCCCAACTGTACAAAGTCCTTTTGCACTGCTCTAATCTCATGATGAGCCAAGTCATTTGTCCCTAGGTGGACAATGACGTCCAGCTCAGACTCCCGTGCAACTGTTCTCGTGATCCTAAGGATGCGCTTCCTGTCCCTCCAAGCCATGGCACCAGGCAGGCATCTTACTTCAGTTTTCCCTGCTCCCCCCAGTTCTATCCCCCTAATAATTGAGTCCCCACCAGGGCTGCTTTCTTTCCTGTGGTGCCTCTACCTCCCTTCCTGAGGGCCTCCCTTGTGACAGTTGTCTGCACCCTCCTTAGTCTCCTCTGGGTGCATCCATAGAGACTATGCTCCCCAGAATGGTGTATGGATTGTGGAGTGTAACAACTGACTGGTGTGCCTCTGTTCCACCACCCTTACCCTCCCTGAGCCCACTGTGGTCCAACTGCTGTGCTTTCTTCGCAACCTCTGAGGTAGTGGTGGTGGCTGTGGTGCTCCCTGGATGGGGGAGATTCCCTTGCCACTGTCCAGTGCGGCCTGAAGATGGGCAACTTCCTCCCTCAGGGCAGATAGTTGTCTGCAAACAGGGCAGCATCTCAGCCTCCAGAAAGACTCCCGGAAGACTGCTGCCCCACAGCCATTACATTGTACAACTCCCCACATAACTGTCTACCTTGTTTATTTTTTTTTGTGTGTGTGTGTGATTGGTGCGTTATATAGAAATATATGTATTTATATAATGTGAATCACCACAGAATGTTATGCTGGTCCAACTTTAAGCAGAATTGCATGGTGCCGAAGGGCCTTTCACACAGTTTGCAAAGGGTGCTAACAGAAGACATAGACACGTGTTTCGTCCTACCAGGACTCATCAGTATGCCTCGTCTGTTTGACACCCCATTGGAATGGACCAGCTACCCTTAAGGCAGTGTGCCTTGGATATATTGTGGTGAACCCATTAAAATAAAAAACTATTTAAAAGACAAAGAACCTCTGTGCGCAAACACTGAGGCAAGGGTTACCCCAAAGGGCATTTGGCTGGGAAGCCAAGTTTCAAGAAAATACAAAATCACACATGCCCCCACAATGCAAAGCATCATGGGCTGCATATGCAAATCACCACAGAATGTTGTGCTGGTCCAACTTTAAGCAGAATTGCATGGTGCCGAAAGGCCTCTCACACAGTTTGCAAAGGGTGCTAACAGAAGACATAGATACGTGTTTCGTCCTACCAGGACTCATCAGTATGCCTCATCTGTTTGACACCCCAGTGGAATGGACCAGCTACCCTTAAGGCAGTGTGCCTTGGATATATTGTGGTGAACCCATTAAAATAAAAAATATTTAAAGACAAAGAACCTCTGTGCACAAACACTGAGGCAAGGTTACCCAAAGGGCATTTGGCTGGGAAGCCAGAATTTCAAGAAAATACAAAATCACACATGCCCCACAATGCAAAGCATCATGGGCTGCATATGCAAATCACCACAGAATGTTATGCTGGTCCAACTTTAAGCAGAATTGCATGGTGCCGAAGGCCTCTACAGTTGCAAAGGGTGCTAACAGAAGACATAGACACGTGTTTCGTCCTACCAGGACTCATCAGTATGCCTCGTCTGACACCTCAGTGGAATGGACCAGCTACCCTTAAGGCAGTGTGCCTTGGATATATTGTGGTGAACCCGTTAAAATTAAACTGTGCCCTCACAAAACAATCAGCTAAACGCTCTGACCTACCGATGTGATGAGTGCCTTCCTGTCAGCACCATACACGACAATTTGTAATACTGCTTCAAACCAATTTGACAGAGAAAATACCCTGCTAATCAAACAGAAAAATCCAAACATCCAAGTCAGACACAAGTAAACCTCCCCAGCCCCAAAAGAGCCTGGTGACTTGTGCTCTGAAAACAGTCAACCCAAAACACGTCAGCTGTGCAGAAGGGCGAACCAGAAAACAGAATTCAGCCTATCTGGGTTTAAACTCTTCCTGCACTGAAAACCTTAACACTTGTAACACAAGTAAAGCAAACTCCACCTCCCTCTGTTGATTGAAAGACTGCCTTTTCTGATAATTCTAAGTTGCTTATTTCACCTTCAGTTAGAAGTATCCTCCACCTGAAGAATATTAACTTTCCTAAGGAATCTGCTTCAAACCAAAGACAACATACTGTAAATTGTGAGTTCACCTCCTCTGTTGTGAGCACTACTCACTTTCTTGCAAATCTTAAGTCCAGTGTTGCAGCTTGCAGCCAGAGGTAGCTTCACCTGAAGACTATGAGGT
Source organism: Neoceratodus forsteri (assembly GCA_016271365.2). Lineage (NCBI taxonomy): Eukaryota > Metazoa > Chordata > Ceratodontiformes > Ceratodontidae > Neoceratodus > Neoceratodus forsteri. The sequence continues at coordinate 965,787,197 of CM057459.1, forward strand.
TATCTGATGAGCCTGCTAAAATTAGTACTTTTATCAAGGTCTGTAAGATTCTTCCAGAGCTATTGGCTGTTAAGTAGCTGTGATGTAAGCACTTCCTGACATAGTCTGGCTTGGCCTTATAAGGCACACTGAGGTAAACAAAAGAAAAAAACAGTTTCCACCCCCTAGGCACTGTCTGGGTCCAATACACAGCCTGTAACCTGCTCTCAATTCAGGGCTTATGACAAATTCTTAGCCCAGTGAATACTCACAGTATTACAAATATTGCAATGCAAACAGTCAGTCACTAACTCCAATCAAGTCAGAAGGGCAGAAACACAGAAAACAGTAAAATCTTAACAATTGTAACAAGTAAAGCAAACTCCACCTCCCTCTTTTGATTGAAAGACTACCTTTTCTGATAATTCTAAGTTGCTTATTTCACCCTTCAGTTAGAAGTATCCTCCACCTAAAGAATATTAACTTTCCTAAGGAATCTGCTTCAAAGCAGACTTTCAATAAATCGATAACAAGCAAGCAAACATTCATAGAAACTTAGAATCTGACGGCAGATAAAGACCGTTTGGCCCACCTAGTCTGCCCATTTTCCTACCTAACAGATAAGCTGCAGATCCTAGTTAACCAACAGCTTACTTCCTCCTACCCCCCACTAGGACTGCCTTATGTCTGTCCCATGCATTCTTGCATTCCCCCACTGTTCTTGACTCCACAACCTCCTCAGTGAGGCTGTTCCATGGATCTACAACCCACTCTGTGAAAAAATACTTCCTCACATTACCTCTGAGCCGTCCCCCCTCTATCTTCAAATTGTGCCCCCTTGTTCTTGCACATCTCTTTTTCTGAAAGATGCTACCCTCTTGGACTTTGTTGATTCCCTTGAGGCACTTGAAAGTTTCTATCATGTCCCCTCTCTCTCTCTCTCTCTCTCTCTCTCTTCTTTCCTCAAGGGTATACATATTAAGCTCCTCTAGTCTTTCTTCATATGTCTTCTGGTGCAAACCCTGCACCATTTGGGTTGCCCTCCTCTGGACAGCCTCCACTCTATGTCTTTACAGAGATGGGATCTCCAGAACTGCACACAGTACTTCAGATGTGATCTCACCAACTGTCTGTACAGAGGGATAACAACTTCCTGTTTCTACTATTGATGCCTATCCTACACATCCCAGTATCCCCCCAGCCTTCCTTACTGCCTTCTCACATTGCTTGCCCACCTTTAGGTCATCTGATATAATTACCCCTAGGTCCCTTTCCATTTTTACTGTTGTCAGTATCTCACCCCCCATTGTGTACTCTTCCCCTGGGTTTTTGTTTCCCAGGTGCATTACCTTGCATTTCTTTGCATTGAATCTGAGCTGCCATACATTTGACCATTCCTCCAACCTTGCCAAATCCCTTCTCATCCTTGCCACTCCATCTTGTGTATCAACCCTGTTGCAGATCTTTGTGTCATCTGCAAAGAGACATACTTTTCCTTCCAGTTCCTCTGCAATGTCACTTATAAAGACATTAAAAAGGACCGGTCCCAGTACTGAACCCTGCGGTACCCCGCTAGTAACCCTCCTTTCTTCACTGTGGACTTCATTTACTACTACCCTTTGCATCCTGTTGTCTAACCACTTTTTTATCCAGGCTACAACCTTGGGACACACGCCAAGGCTGGCTAACTTGTGTATTAATCTTTTGTGTGGGACTGTATCAAATGCCTTGCTAAAATCTAGGTAGGCCATGCCCACAGCCCCTCCCTGGTCTACTACTTTGGTCACAGAGTCAAATAAATCGATTAGATTCGGCTGACATGACCTTTCCATCGTGAATCCATGCTGCCTTGGGTCCTGTGCCCCACTGGCCTCTAGGTACTCAACAGTTCTTTCCTTCAGAAGTGATGCCATCATTTTTCCTACCACTGAGGTCAAACTAACTGGTCTGTAGTTTCCTGTCTCTGTCCTGCTCCCACTTTTGTGAAAAGGAATCACATCCACCCCCCTTCAATCCTCAGGTACCACCCATCCTCCCATGATTTGTTAAAGAGAGTAGTCAACGGTGTCACTAGTTCTACCCTTAGTTCTTTTAGAATTCTTGGGTGAATCCCATCAGGCCCCATTGCTTTGTCAACCTTCAATTTTATTAGTCCTTTCAGAACCCTTTCTTCTGTAAATGGACTGGTATTGACCCCTGTCTTCAGAGTGTTTCTCTTGTTTGGTTTAAGTACCTCCCCTTCCTCTTCCTTTGTGAATACTGAGCAGAAATATTCGTTCAGTATCCCTCCTTTTTCACTGTCACCCTCTACCCACATTCCCTTCCCTTTATTAAGCCTCAGTATCCCTCCTTTGGTCTTTCTTCACTCCCTAATGTACCTATAAAAGGTCTTATCCCCCTCCTTAACAGAGTTGGCTATTCTTTCCTCGGTTTGGGCCTTTGCTATTCTGCCTTCCCAGCCTCTTTCTGCTTTAACTGATAAAGTTATCTGTCCTGCTCCTTCTGTGTTTCCTTATATTTTCTGAATGCTATCCTTTTCTCCTTAACCTTCTCTGCCACCTCTTTTGAGAACCATAGCGATTTTTTCCTTCATTGTGTTTTGTTGATTTGCTTTACACAAAGGCTTGTTGCCTCTGTGATGGCTGTTTTGATTACTCCGCATTGTTCCTCCACCCCTCCTTCTTTCCTGTTTGCTAGTGCTTTTCTGAGGCACTCTCATTTTCCCAGTCAGCCCTCCTAAAGTCCAATACTCTTGCTTTTGTATAGCTTGATTGTATGGCTGTGTTTATCATGAACCACACTGTTTGGTGGTCGCTTGTTCCCAGATGGCTACCCACTTCTAAATCTGAAATTCTTTCTCCGTCCCCATTTGAGAATATCAGGTCTAAGATTGTTCCCTCTTAAGTGGGTTCCAATACTAGCTGTAGGGCGTCAATAATTACCTTCCTCTAGGATGTGCCTGCAACAAAGGTGCTCCAGTTAACATCTGGCATATTCAGGTCCCCCATCAACAATATCTCCACTTTTTCTGCCATTCAAAGGAAGCCTTCCATCATTTCCTTGTCCATTCCCTCCCCCTGAGATGGGGGTCTGTATACAACCCCCATGCAGACTGTGGTGCCATTTCCTGTCTCCAGGGTGCCCCAGAGTGCCTCATCTGCTCCTTGTTTACTCTTTAGTTCTGTTGCTTTGATCCCTTCCTTTACATAGACAGCTACTCCTCCTCCTCTTTTACCCTCCCTGTCCCTCCTGTAGATTGTGTATCCTGGTATGTTGACATCCCAGTCATGGTTCTCTGTGTACCATGTTTCTATGACTGCCATAATATCCAGGCAACCCTCTTCCATCAAGGCCACTAGTTCAGGGAGCTTGTTACACAGACTACAGGCATTGGCACTCAACACCCTCCAATTTTTGATGGCCTTACCCCTTTTAGCCCCATTCCTGTCCTTACTGCCTTTGCCTTTTTTTTACATTTACCTCTGTCCTGCTCCCTAATGACTTCCCTACCTTGGTGTTTACCTCACTAATTACCGTGTTTTGTGGGGGGAGGCTGGGATTTCCCTGCTCCTTTTCAGTGCCTCCCCCCTTAGCTAGTTTAAATGCTTGCCAATGAAGCATTTAAACCTCTCACCTAGGATCCTGGTCCCCCTGGACAGATGCAGACCATCACACCAATATAGGTCTGCATCCCTACAGGTGGCTCCCCAGTCCCCAATGAAGCCAAAACCCTGAGCTCCACACCAGTTTTTCAACCATTCATTGAATTCCCTGGTGAGGAGTACCCTAGCATCACCCTTGCCATAGACAGGCAGCACCTCTGAGAAGGTTACCGTATGCGCTACTTGTCTAAGGCCCCTCTCCAACTCTACAGATTCCTCTTGCACTGCTCTGATCCCATTCCTAGCCAGGTCATTTGTCCCTAGGTGGACAATGACATCCAGCTCCCTCCCTCATGCAGCTGCTCCCACGATCCTGAGGATTCGCTTCCTGTCCCTCCAAGCCGTGGTGCCAGGCAGGCACCTTACCTCCCTCTCCCCTTCCTCCCCCATTTCTACCCCCCTAATGACTGAGTCCCCCAACAGGAGTTGTTTCCTTCCCCTGTGGGGTCCCATGCCACCCTCCTGTGGGTCTCCTTTGTGAAGGTTCCCAGCATCCTCCTTGGTCTCCACTGTAGGTGCCTTATAGTGGAACCACTAACCACCAGAAGAGCGAATGAATTGTGGAGAGGTACAGCTGGAGGGATGCAACTCTGTTCCACCACTCTCTCCCTCTCTGAACCCACCCTGGTCCAGCTTCTCCTCTTTCTTGGCAACCTCTGAGGTAGTGGCATTATCCCTGGTGGTCCCTGGGTGAGGGAGGAGGTTTCACAAATCCTAGCCAGGTCAGCCTGGAGATGGGCAACCTCCTCCCTCAGACCAGAGAGGTGCCTGCAAATAGGGCAGCATCGCAGCCTCTAGAATGTCTCCCAGAACACAGCCACCCCACAGCCATTGCACTGCACCACTCCTATCATGACTTATTTTGTGTCCCCTCTCCTGTTTCTCTGTATGCTTACTCTCTCCTCTCCTTACAACTCTCACCCTTCCTGTTCTGGGACAGCAACTTCCTATATTCTTCAGTAGCCTCCTTCATCCTTGCTCAGTGTCAGACCACCAGCCACTGGGGGAGGAGAGTGATCTACTTTTTTCCTTTAGGGTTGACAAAACCAATGTTTCTCTACGATCCTTCTCCTTCTCTTCCTACTGCCAAACAGGAGTTCCTGTTGGCAGTCAAATCCAGTGGCTATAAAAGTAGAACTGGCTTAGGATGGATGGAGGGGTGGGATGGAGGGCAATTAGTAAGAAAAAAGGCTAGCAACAGGAAGTTGTAATTTGAGTCACCTGCTTTTATAGTGTCTAAGCCACACACCCAATTAAGCTCTGTCTCCTCCTACTGGTTTAGCAAAGTAAGTTGATGCAGTACCCTTCCCAGCACAGAACACACACTGACTTTCTTTATTTTCTTTCTTATTTTTTAACCCTAAATAAGACCCCTTCTACTTCTAATAAAGTATATGTCTGCTTAATCTCAACAGACACTGACTCCTACTGAGATATGTGTTAAATTAATAAGAAAATGTAGCTTCTTTTAGTTAGCTGTTTTCTGCTCTACAAGCAAGGCTAACAACAGGAAGTTGTAATTTGAGTCACCTGCTTTTATAGTGTCTAAGCCACACACCCTATTAAGCTCTCTCTCCTCCTACTGGTTTAGCAAAGTAAGTTGATACAGTACCCTTCCCAGCACAGAACACACACTGACTTTCTTTCTTTTCTTTCTTATTTTTTAACCCTAAATAAGACCCCTTCTACTTCTAATAATGTATCTGACTGCTTAATCTCGACAGACACTGACTCCTGCTGAGATATAAGTGTTAAATTAATAAGAAAATGTAGCTTCTTTTAGTTAGCTACTTTCTGCTCTACAAGCAAGGCTAGCAACAGGAAGTTGTAGTTTGAGTCACCTGCTTTTATAGTGTCTAAGCCACACCCCCAATTAAGCTCTCTCTCTCTCTCTCCTCCTACTGGTTTAGCAAAGTAAGTTGATACAGTACCCTTCCCAGCACAGAACACACACTGACTTTCTTTATTGTTTAACCCTAAATAAGACCCCTTCTACTTCTACTAAAGTATCTGTCTGCTTAATCTCAACAGACACTGACTCCTGCTGAAATATAAGTGTTAAATTAATAAGAAAATGTAGCTTCTTTTAGTTAGCTGTCTTCTGCACTACAAGCAAGGCTAGCAACAACATAAATCAGTAATAAGCAAGCAAACATTCATAAATCAGTAATAAGCAAACATTCATAAATCAATAATAAGCAAACATTCATAAATCAGTAATAAGCAAGGAAACATTCATAAATCAATACCAAGCAAGCAAACATTCATAAATCAATAATAAGCAAACATACAAAAACAATAATACGCAAGCAGACATTCATAAATCAATAATAAGCAAGCAAGCATTCATAAATCATTAATAAGCAAACATTCATAAATCAATAATAAGCAAATATTCATAAATCAATAACAAGCAAGCAAACATTCATAAATCAATAACGATCAAGTAAACTTTCATGAATCAGTAATAAGCAAGCAAACATTAATAAATCAATAATAAGCAAACATTCATAAATCAATAACAAGCAAGCAAGCATTAGGCACTGACCAATGCTTGTTCCTTCTAAATTAGAAAGGACAACATAGGAGTAATATTTCTAAAAAAAAATGTATTATTATTTTTATCAGTCTAAAGTTAGTCTTTTCAACACAAATGTTGAAAGCAGTGAAGACATGCCATTTACCTTCAAAGTGCTTCAAAGCTGTATAGACACACTGCAATAAGTAGAGCCGCCAGGTCACAGGAGCTACCGAGGCACCACATAAGTTAAATCAGGTTTCATACTACAAAGGTGTGGGTTCCTGGTGATTATGTTTAATTTAACATTATTGCTGTTTCTTTATGTTGTTTAAAGAAGTAACCCATTGTACTGAAGGAATGCAGTTTATTAAACCCATTGAAAGTTTTGTTAAACAGTGGGGTGCTCTCCTGTTTATGTTTAGAGAACTGCTGTTTTGTAACCCCCCCCCCATGCTTTCTACCATGTCAGAGGTAGTATCCAGGGGATGCATCATGTAAGTAATAATACTCAACAGGGTGGGCATTATTGGGATATAACGGACCACCCAAGGGCATAATGAGGCCCGACACCACAGGCGTAGGGCCTTATGGCCCCTGGAAGGTCCGTTATATCTCATAACACCCACCCTGGAGGGTATTATTATTACCCTTAGATAATAGGCATTGTAAAGGGAAAAAAAATAATTAAAAAAAAAGGTAAAAGATTAGTTTGGTGTCAGTTTTTTGTGAAAACAAAAGGAGGCTGTGGATCAGTGACAGGATGGGGAGGGGTGAGATGCTAGTGAGGAGAAACAAAATGTTGGCTGGTCAATATCAGCTTTCGGGATGCCCAATAATATCATGGGTAATGTGACATGTAGAACTGGTACTTGTTCTGAAGCGGGCCTTTATTAAGAAATAACAGCCCAGCAGGCAGGCTCTTTCAGCCAATCAGGATGGTAGTTTGAGTTTACCCATTATCTAAACATCAATAATAAACATGACAGTGTACTTGTAGGGAACTTGTGCTTTATTATTCCAGCAGCCATCTGGATCCCCCATTCAGGCAGCAGGTGGGTGGAGTGCAAGCTGCATGAATATCCTCTGTTTCCATGGAGTGAGGGTGGTATCTGCCACTTAATAAGTACCCTCTGGTGGTCCAGGGGGAGAGAGCCATGTGAGGATCTGCTGCTGTATGCCCTACCTCTCACTTGGGGTATCTAACCATTTTCCAGATATCTGCAAAACTAAAATTTTCCTTGGCAATACAGATACTGTATCTGTTTCTCTATATCACGATTACTGTTTTTCATGACAGCATGATTTATCAAAATTGAATGTGTAAAAATTAGTTTTGTAGTCCACTGCCCACTTTCCCCTCCAAATTTAGGACATTGTGGGTCCATCCCATAAAACTCAAACTGTAAGCCAAATTATACAATGGCAAGGAAATTTTCTGTTCTGTGATTGGTCAGTGTGTGCCTGGAACAGTGATGTTATTACACAATAACATCACTGTATGAAGTTCAGGTGCACACACAACCGCATAACAGACTTTGAAATCCAGTCTTTCCTCCAAAAGTTACTTCCTCTGTAACCGGACTGAAGCACGCCCCCCCCCCCTCCAGTTTACAACATAAAACCTCCCATCCAACACCTCATACACACTGGCTCCAAACACAAACCCTGTCTTTTTTTTTATTTATTTAAAAGTATGCCCGACTCTGACACTGCCTGCAGCTGTGTAAAATAGCAAGCTGTACCTGTAATTGCCGCTCCATTCGGCTTCGTCGTTGGCACCCGCGTCCACATTTACACCCCACTTAAAGGACCCTTGCAGTCGGCCACTCATTTCCCCAAAATCATGTTCAAACTTAAAAAAAATCATTTTAAAATGTAATAAAACAGAAACGGATCTTCCTTCTCCTGGCTGCCGCTGAGATCGTGTCAGCGTGTGCCCGCTTTGTAAAGTTGCACTGTACAGTAGTGGAAAAACAGAAAAAAACGGACTGAAAAACTCACAAAAACAAAAAAAAGATCAAAAACTTTCCCCTTCAATTGCCTCCCACTAGTACATGGCTGACAAGGGCAGAGGGGAAACTGGTAAAGCATACAGCACAGCATAAAACAAGAAAAAGGTTTTGGGACTCAGCAGGCAACATCTGTCTGGCAACAGCTCCACCTTCTGGTAGAAGAAATATTCTGGACTTTTTTTTTTAAAAAAACATTCACCTACACCCACAAAAAAATCAAATGAACAATGGATAAAAAAGTATGTTTTTCTTTTCTTTTTTTAAATTACAAAATGAGCCATTGTATAATAGCAATAAGGCTCTCCAGGGTGTGTGTTATGTAAGTAATAATACCCGAGAGGGTGGGCGTTATTGGGATATAGTGGACATGAGAGGCGTAATGAGGCCCGATACAGGCGGAGGGCCTTATAGCCTGGAAGGTCCGTTATATCCCATAACGCCCACCCTGGAGGGTATTATTACACTTAGAAAATGGAATAACCACAGTGAGACAAGGAAGTGCATTTTTACAAGTGAATGAGTAAATTTATTGAACTTTAAACTTGTTTTGAAGTAGGGTTGAAAAAAATAGTCCCTATTTCTGGTGAATTTAGGTATCGTGATAGACCAGCACGGAGAGAGCAATAGCCACTGACTGAATATAGCTCTCCTGACTCCGTTCGTGCTTCTGCATAAAATTGCCTGAGCAGAGAATTTATGCTGTCAAGGGAGTCTGCCTTTAAGTTGTAACTTATGTGTTTACACACCGCCCACTGTTGAAAAACTTGGACCGCCCACATTGTCTGCCGTTTTGTGGCTTGCTCTTCACGGTCTGCTTCTAATGTGTTTACCTCAGAGCTTAAATCTTTAAAGCGGTCACTTACTTCTTTTTTTTTTTTGGGGGCTGGTTCTTTGGTATCGCTTACTTTGTCACTTCGAACATTTTTTCAATTGTTTTGGCGAGAGAAGTTCAAAGTTGACTTCGGATGTCTGCATGTCTTTTGGGGAAGCCGAGTTCGGTATGGAATCGGTTTGTGTGAGGGACTGGCGTTTTCCCGTGTTTGGAAGCGTATCGTTAAGGTCTGGGCACAAGGATATAAGGTAGGCACTGTTGGCAAAGCAAAAGGAACTTGTTTTACGCCGGGCCGTTGTTAAGAAATAACAAGCCCGGTGCCAGCGTCTCTCAGCCAATCAGAAAGCTGCATTTACGATCTTTGCAGCGTACCCATTTTCTAATGTGTAATAACGTCACTCCTGGGGTGGGTTGAAGCACAAGGCTAAGTGATGTTATTACACAATAACACACACATTGTCATACCTTGTTGCTTAAATATCATTATTTTTTTTATTTCTTTATTTTTAATCTGTAATTTTTGTACCGCCATGTCCCTGGCATTTGACTCCCTCAGGAGCACCATGGCACACTTTGACGACCTGCACCTCTCTGGCATCCATTTGTCTGCCTCCATCCTGCTTTGGATTGTCCTCTGGCAAGTATGGGGTATGTGGTATTGCCCCCGGATAGCATCCTTATAGTCAGTTAGTGGTATGGTGGAGGCACAGGACCACTGGGCCATTTTTTTCTCTATTTTCTGGTCTCTTCCACCCAAGATGCTATCCATGCTAACACCATGTGCAAGCATGCACTCAAAGTGTGTGACTGAACATTGTCAGCCATCATCTCCCTACCCCCAGAGTGTGTTAACTAATACCCTCATCTGTGGTCACCAGGTGGTGTGTTGCAGCATTGTTAAACAGCCTCCCTCCCCTGAGAGGGATTGCATCCATTGGGATGTTCGATCCCTCTCTTCCCCCTCCCCCCCAAGCCAGCCCCCAGTAACCAGTCACAAGCAGTAATGCGACCTTTGTGCCTACAGACTGATTCAAAATATCATTATATTAAAAAAATGGGCAAATTGTATTCTCATTGCTGGGTGGCTGCAATTGCCAATCTGCTGGTCAGGTATGAAACAACAGAGACCAGGAAATAACTAGTCCCAGTCTCCATTGCCTCATACAGTTCTAAATAGTACTGGGTCAGTAAAACGTTAAAAAAAGACAAATATTGCCATCTTTTCTTTCTTGCTTAGTGAGTGAAAGCCCCCTGACTCACACTGTCACAACTCAGCGAGACCCCAGTCACTGAATAAATCCCCCTTTACCTCTCCTCACTTGCAACTTTTACTTAGTATAGCACCATCAATGCTCCTGTCAGCTCACCCAGTCATCATGCCCGCCTTCACCATCCAGCCAGCCACCTGCTGACTTAGCTGTGGCAGCAACTGCTGATTTAAAATTTAAAAAATACTTCCGTGAATGTAATCCATGCTTCAAGAATCCTGATTAAAAGCCATTACATTTTCTGCAGTGACAGCTCCAGAAGTGGTCGCAGCTTAACTCGTGCCTGCTCGCGTCCTTACTCACTCTAATTCACACAGTAATGCAATGTCTTTCATAAAAATCTAAGTTTCCATGACTGAATAGATAAATAATAATCAGTACAACAAAAGCATTGAATGAATAAATAAATTTAAAAAGAAAAACAGTAAAACAAAAGTGTTTTAACAATTTTAAGTCCTGTATGTATGGAGGGTAACATTGACAACCCATTCCAAAGTCATAACTACACAGGCTCCAGTAGGATAAAAGTCCCTAGCACACAAAAAACAAACAAACATAGCATTCTAATGCAGGCAGAGGAACTATTTTATTACAAAATAAATGAAACACCTAAGGTTTTGACTTAAACATAAAAGACATTTATAATACAGTGGCCCATTTTCTAAGCACAATAATGCCCTCCAGGGTGAGCGGTATGAGCTATACCAGACCTTCCAGGGGCTATAAGGCCATCCACCCACAGTGTTAGACCTGAGTGGTCTGTTATAGCCCAACACCATCCACCCTGTTGGGTATTATTGCTTACATAACTGGGGAGCATTTTCTCCCATAGGAAAACCTGGTTATGATTCACTATTATAACCTACAGGTTACAATGGCAAACACGTGGCAGGTTTCCCTTGCTGTCCGCATGTATGCACTGCTGCCGGAGGCACTGACTCACCACTGCCTATGCCACTGGACACAGAGATCAAGCAAAGTGAGGATTTTTTAATTACCTGCCAATTGCCAACACCACATACAAAGCCCACTTCAATCTTGTTCATGGCTACAGTTTGTGGTTCTTCCAGCTTGAGGTTACAAAAAAAGAATAAAAGTAAAAATGGCAGTTCAACCTGTCCATGGCTGAACTAGAGCTACCACAGCAGTTCACCTAGTAAGATGCAGATGGGATGAGGGGGAGAGAGAGAGAAAGAGAGAGAGAGAGAGTGAGGGGGCAGTGATCACAAAGGGAAAATACTGAAACTTGTGATGTAGGGGATTTTAAACAGCAGCACCAATACTGCTTTAATGATATAAACAGCAGTACCATCTACTGGCCACACTGTTCCTTTTGTGTGTGTGTGTGCTTTATAATGTAAATGAACCAGGTGAGAAAACACAACTGAACAATTATATAAAACAACACACAGGTAAGTATGTAAACAATACTCTAATTTCAGTGTGTGATGTGATTGTAAACCCCTCAAGCTCACTATTCAGGTTTCTGAAGAATCACACACCTCAGGTGTGTAGAAAATTTCCGTTATGCACACCTACCCATGTATTATTTTATATGTATTATGATTAACATGTTGTTTTCAAGGTTATCATACCTTGAGAATGTTCATATTGTCACACCCCTATCTTCCACAAGATGGGGAAATATCTGTTTATGATTGGTGGCATCAGCAAGCCTTGAAAGGAGGACAAATGGCTTGGGCCCTAGCCCAGAGGGAACTTCATAAAGGCACGGTTTCTAAGAATGAAAAGACAAGTGCTGGATGACCTCTGTCAGCACAGGGCAGTCTAATCCCACTGAAAAGATGGATTCATTTTCTGGATAGCATAACTCTGCTCCTGGAAATTTAACAAATTCTTCCAGTTAACTGCTCCAGGACAAAAACCCATGGGCTATGTTAGCATCTCTACCAAAAAGAAAAGCATGAGATTGACTCATGCCTGATTGGATGCAGCTGCCTACTGTGCCATTGGCCAATTACCAACTCTAGTCCCACCCAGTGTTGGAATTAAACTTTATGAGCTTTGGGAGCCCCATACAGGTATTACCTTTAAACTGAGTCCCTCTTACCATTATAAGTCAGTGTCAGTGATTTGTGAACTACTGGGGCTCTCTTCAGAGCTGGAGAGGGGCCTGAGTCCTGGCTAGCCCCCCATATGTCCTTGTGGAAGACTAGGTTTGCTGGCAAAAAGCACATAGCTTCACCTGATCTTTGTTTTTTCTAGGTTTTCTTGAAAGGACAGAGCAAAGAAGGAATATTAACAGAGAAAGGAGAAACATTAAGGCTTTCTTTGGCTAATCAGAGTTATGGTCTCGTTACTATTTTGTTTTGTGCTTACAGCTTGTGCTTACAGATTTTGTTACTATTTCGTGCTTACAGGTTTTACAGTTTAGTGTTTTATTTTTCTCTGATTGAAATTGTTTTCGGCAGGGTATATTTTCTTTTAAATTGTTACAGGTTTTGTTACTGTTTTGTGCTTACATGTTTTACAGTTTACTGCTTCATTTTTCTCTCATTGAAATTCTTTTTGGCAGGGAATATTTTCTGTTAAATTGTTACAGGTTCTGCTTGCAGGTTTTGTTACTGTTTTGTGCTTACAGGTTTTACAGTTTACTGCTTTATTTTTCTCTGATTTAAACTGTTTTTTGGCAGGGTATATTTTCTGTTAAATTGTTACAGGTTGTGCTTACAGGTCTTATTATTGTTTTGTGCTTACAGGTTTTAGTTTACTGCTTTATTTTTCTCTGATTTAAATTGTTTTTGGCAGGGTATATTTTCTGTTAAATTGTTGTGCAGGTTGTCTTGCTGAAATGAAGAAAAGTATGCACCGGGGTGGTGGATCAGAGCTGTAGCTAATTGTTTCTGGAGGGCATGAGCTTTTGTCCTGCCCACCCTGCCCCTCACCCCACCCACCTCAAGTGCATCATATCCTTTTTACCAGGGGTTCTGACATCACTACCCCAAAAGGACAAAGGACATACACCTGTCATAACCTTAACAGCCCAGTATGCTGCATAGGGGCAAAGGCACACACACACACACCCACACACACAAAAATATATATATCTTTAAACAGGAAGGGAGAGAGCCATGTGGGGAGTGGTGCATTGCACTGGCTGTGGGGTTGCAGTCTTCCAGGAGATGTTCTGGAAGCTGCGATGCTGCCCTATTTGCAGGCACCTCTCTGGTGTGTGGAAGGAGGTTGCCCATCTCCAGGCTGACCTGACGAGAATTCAGAAAACCTCCTCCCCCACCCAGGAAACACCAGGGCCACTGCTGCTGCCTCAGAGGGTGCCAAGAAAGAGGAGCAGTTGGACTTTTTTGGGCTCAGGGAGGGTGAAGGTGGTGGAACAGACGTGCATCCCTCCAGTTGTACCTCTTCACAATTAATACGCCATTCTGACAGAGTGTGGTTCCTCTATAGAGGCATCCGCAGTGGAGACCAAGGAAGATGCTGGGAACCTCCACAAAGCAGACCCACAGGAGAGTGGCATAGGACCCCACAGGGGAAGAAAACAACTCCTGGTGGGGGACTCAATCATTAAGGGGTGGAACTGGGGAGGGAGGGGAGAGGGAGGTAAGGTGCCTGCCTGGCAGCATGGCTTGGAGGGACAGGAAGTGAATCTTTAGGATCACTGGAGCAGCTGTGCGGGAGAGGGAGCTGGATGTCACTGTCCACCTAGGGACAAATGACCTGGCTGGGAATGGGATCAGAGCAGTGCAGAAGGAGTTTGTAGAGTTGAGGAGGGGCCCTCAGATAAGTAACACACATGGTAACCTTCTCAGAGGTGCTGCCTGTCTATGGCATGGGTGATCAATGAATGGTTGAACAACTGGTGCAGTGCTCAGGATTGTAGCTTCACTGGAGACTGGGGGTCCACCTGGAGTGAAACAGGCCTATACTGGCATGATTGGTCTGCATCTGTCCAGGAGGGGAACCAGAATCCTAGGTGATAGGTTTAAATGCTTCACTGGCAAGCATTTAAACTAGCCAAAGGGGAAGGCACCGAAAGGGAGCATGGAAATCCCAGCCCCCCCCCCACAAAACAGGGCAGTTAGTGAGGTAAACACCAAGGTAGAGAAGACAATAGGGAGCAGAACAGGGGTAAATGAAACAAAAGGCAAAGGCAGTATGGTCAGGGATGGGGCTAAAAGGGGTAAGGCCATCAAAAAATGGAGGGCAATGAGTATCAATGCCCATAGTCTGGGTAACTGCTCCCTGAACTAGTGGCCTTGATGGAAGAGGGATGCCTGGATATCATGGCAGTCACATAAACATGGTACACAGAGAACCATGACTGGGATGTCAACATATCAGGGTACACAATCTATAAGAGGGACAGGGAGGGTAAAAGAGGAGGAGGATAAGCTCTCTACGTAAGGGAAGGGATTAAAGCAACAGAGCTAAAGTGTAAACAGGGAGGCAAGAAGGCACTGTAGGTCACCCTGGAGACAGGAAATGACACGACAATTTGCACTGGAGTTGTATACAGACCCCTGTCTCAGGGGGAGGAAATGGACAAGAAAATGACAGAAGGTATCCTTAGAATGGCAGAAAAAAGGGAGATATTGTTGATGAGGGACCTGAATATGCCAGATGTTAACTGGAGTACCTTCGCTGCAGCCACATCCAAGAGCAGGGTCATTCTCAATGCCCTACAGGAGGTATGCCTCAGACAGCTAGTGTTGGAACCCACTCGGGAGGGAGCAGTCTTAGACCTGGTACTCTCAAATGGGGACAGAGAGAGGGTCTCAGATTTAGAAGTGGGTAGCCTTCTGGGAACAAGCGACCACCAAACAGTGTGGTTCATGATAAACACAGCCGTAGAGTCAAGCCATACAAAAATTAGGGTATTGGACTTTAGGAGGGGCTGACTTTGGCAAAATGGGAGAGTGCCTCAGAAAAGCACTAGCAAATGGGCAAGAAGGAGGGGTGGTGGAACCAATCAATCAAAATCTTTATTTATCCAGGCGGGTACTATTGAGCAAGGCTCATTTGCAAAGTGGACCTGGTCATGAATATATCAAAGTACAGTACAGAAGTAGGTATACAAAAAGCAATAATATACAAGGAAGAAAAAGTATATACAGTGTATACAGTACAATACAAGGTTGAAATAAATAAAAAAAAACAGCATTATTTTACAATTGAAGAAGTCAGCAGATGTACAATCAACCATAGGCATACAGGGGTTATAAGCAGAGATCTTTCGAGTGAGGCAGGCGGCAACTACACATATAGGGGAAAGAGGCCATGTATGGGGTGGCAGGTTAGAGAGGTAAAGAAGAGGAGGGCTATATTACCGACGACTGGGGGAAAAATTGAGCTAAAACTACAGAAAGTGACGATGGCTGTCGTGTACTTGTTTATTATGATAATGACGGAGGAGGGGTAGATAATTGGGACACTACTATGGATGGGGTGGGACTTTAGCCAGGCTGGAGTAGACAGGGAAGGGTGGGTGCAGCAGAAAGAGTTAATAGGCAAAGAGTGAGAGCCAGGGACAGAAACATGGCGAGCATCAGAATGGAAAGGGGGAGTTGCGGAATTAGTGGGCTAGCAGTGAGGAAAACATTTGCAAGGTGCTTTCATGTAGCGATCGTAGAGTGCCTTGAAGATATTCAGGCTAACAGGGCAGCTCAGCTTCAAGTTCCTTTGTAAACTGTTCCACAATGTGGGTAAAGAGAAGCTTAGAGCAGCTTTGCCGAAATGAGTTTTGACCCTTGGAACTTGGAGGGCAATTAGGGAATGGTTTCTTAGAGCGTAGGTGCCTAACACACTCCGGGGAGTACAATCTGAGACATATGAGGGGAGCTTGTTGGTCACCGCTCTGAAGGCCCATAGGGCGGCATTTCTATTCCTTCTATAGTGAAGGAAGTCTAGCCTAACGATGAGTACAGGGAGCAGTAGTGTGGAAAGTGGAAGGCCAGTAATGAACCTGATAGCTCTGTGGTAGAGGGTGTCCAACTTAGCCAGTGTAGAGGCAGTGCAGTGGCTATAGAGCAGGTCTGTGTAATCTATTAAAGGTAGGAAGATAGCTTGAACCAGTTGAATCATGGCCCCCCTTTGTGAGCAGGTGATTAATTCTGTAGAATAGTCCTAATCTTTGTCTTAGTTTCTTCTGTAGTTCTTCGAGATGGTTGGTGAAGGAAAGTTTATGATCAAGCCAAACTCCTAGATATTTGAATTTAGCTACATACTCTAGTGTTTCTCCAAGAACAGTGGTAATTTGTGGGATAGCTCTCCCCCCCCCCCAGCAGGAATTGCTGCAAACAAGGAGGGGGAGAAGAGCATGGCTTTTGTCTTTTTTCGCATTGAGCAAAAGCTTTTTGTTTATGAGCTGGTATTGTAGAAGGTTCAATTCAGCTTGGAGGTCTTCACAGGCTGCTTCCAGCGTGGGACAACTCAAGTACAGTACAGTGTCATCTGCGAATAAGTGGAAGTTGGCTTTTTTGATGGGGTCATTGATGTTGTTAATGTAGACTACAAAGAGGATGGGACCAAGGATAGAGCCACGTGCTGCCCCTCAGCATAGGTTTTAATGGAGAAAGATCACCTTCAGCTTTAACCTGCTGTTTCCGTTCTCCGAGGTAGTCTGCAAACCAGCACATAGCTTTATGGTCCAGGCCTAAGGTGCTTAGGGAGGAAAGAAGCAGGCTGTGATCGACTGTGTTGAATGCCTTACTAAGATCCAAGAAAACAGCACAGACATGCTTCTTCTTGTCAAGGTCTAGGAGCCAATCATTGGTCACCTTAGCTAGGGCTGTTATGGTGCTGTGCTTTGCTCTGAATCCAGACTGAACCGGGTTTAACAGGCTAATGGATTCTAAGTGTACCCCTAGCTGGCCACACAATATTTTTTCTAGTAATTTAGACAGGATGGGGAGGAGGGAGATCGGTCTGTAATTATTTAGATCGCAAGGGTCACCTGCTTTTAATAGAGGGATGACAATGGCTATTTCCCATTAAGGGGGGAGGCTACCCTGGGAGAGTGACATGTTGAATAGGTGGGTGATTGGCACCGCAAGCACATGGTAGGCACATTTCAGATAGTATGACTCTATGAAGTCGGAACCTGCTCCCTTCCTGGTGTCCAGTTGCAGCAGTAGGTCTTTCACCTCTTTTAGAGAGACAGGCAGGAGGGAGAAGGCCTCCTCAGTAGAGGGGGACTCGTGGGTTGGTGGGCCCTGAGCTGTGCGGAGGTCATTGGTAGGAGAAGTATCAAATGCTAGCCTTGCCATTGCAAAATGGTTATTGAGGGCTTCAAATATCTCCGATCGGTTAGCGATCAGGCTGCCACCAGACTTAATTTTTACTGGAATGGAATTACCAGGTTCATGTCCAGACATGTCTTTTAATGTTTTCCAGAGCTCTGTAGGATTTCTTGAGGCAGAGGCTAGCTCCGAACGATAGTAGGCGGCCTTGGCTGCTCTGACCAACTTGGTGCACTTGTTACGTGCTCTCTTAAAAAGACACCAATCCGAGTCGTTCTTGCTTCTTCTGGCTTTTTTCCATAAAGTATCCCTTCCTAACAGGGAAGCTTTGAGCTCAGGTGAGAACCAATGGCAGGTGCTGCTCCTGACCCGCATCTTAACCAAAGGTGCATGCTTATTTAAAGCCTCACTTAAAATATCGTAAAAAATAGTATATGCCCTGTTAACCGTTTTGGCTAGGAAGAATTCCTGCCATCATGGTGAAAGTTTCAAGTCGAGGACATAAGCAAACAAATCAAAGTTGTGTTTGCACCTCTCGATAGAGAACTCTGCCACAAAATGTGGGTTGTGCATGGATCTAATGGTGGTGATTATACAATGATCGCTAATGTCTGAGAAAAATGTTCCGATATGAGAGAACAGGTGTGACTTGCTAACCAAAATTACATCTAAGAGGGAGCTGTTGTTAAGGTTCTTTTTATTTGGGTGAGTCGGCTCGCCAATGAGTTGCACCAGCCCTAGAGTGTCACAAAAGGATTTCAAGAGAGCTGATGCACTTGATAGCCAATCGTAGTTCAGGTCACCAAGAATAATGGTTTCCAAGGGAACTGAGCCCCAGTACGGAACTGAGGTGAGACAGGAGATGAGGCCCGGCAGAAGGGGGGGGCCTGTAGCAGCCTATTACATAGAGTGGACTGGAAGGAGGAAGTTCTATCTTTAGGGTCAAGCACTCGAATTCTTTGGGGGAGGATGATGCGTCTATGCATACGGCTGAGTATTTGTCCCCTTACATAAATTGCCACCCCACCTCCTCTTGATTGCCTATCTGCTCAGAAGAGTAAATAATTTGGGATATTGATTTCATTGTCTGGGGTGGCTGGCCTAAGCCAGGTCTCAGTGATCACTAGGACGTCAGGTAGGGTATGGCTCACCCAAGCCTGGATAAGGGTGAACTTTTTCAGCAACAATGGGGAAAAATCATAATTGCCATCACAGAGGCAACAAGCCTTTGTGTGAAGCAAAAACAAAACAAAACAAAGGAAAAAACCCCCACTGTGGTTCTCAAAAGAGGTGGCGGTGAAGGTTAGGGAGAAAAAGATAGCATTCTGGAAGTACAAGGAAACACAGGAGGAGCAAGACAGAGAACTGTACCAGATAAAGCAGAAGGAAGCGGGGAAGGCAGTCAGAATAGCAAAGGCCCAAACCAAAGAAAAGTTAGTCAACTTAGTTAAGAAGAGGGATAAAATCATTTACAGGTACATTAGGGAGCGTAGAAAGACCAAGGGAGGGACAGTGAGGCTTAATAAAGGGGAGGGCTGGGCAGAGAGTGACAGTGAAAAAGCAGGGATACTGAATGAATACTTAGAATCATAGAATCATATAAATTTGCTGGCAGAAAAGGACCCCATGGCCCATCCAGTCTGCCTGATATACCCCCCCACTAATTAATATTATGCCCTCCATTTCCTTACCCTCTCTCTCTTATTTAGCCCCATGTGGGTGTCCCAAGCTCTCTTGAATTTGTCCACAGAATCTACCCTCACATCGCATTCTGGTAGCCTGTTCCATGGCCCCACAACCCTCCCAGTGAAGAACTTTCCCCTAACGTCTCCTCTAAATTTATCCCCCTTCAGTTTGAGTGCATGCCCCCTAGTGGAGTTGTCCTCAATTATTTTGAAGGTGCTACTCACCCTCAATCTGTTTATTCCCTTCAGATATTTGAACAATTTTACCATGTCCCCCCTTTCCCTCCTCTCCTCCAGTGTGTACAAGTTTAGTTCCTCCAGCCATTCCTCATGTGACCTCTCATGTAGCCCTTGCACCATCTTGGTTGCTCTTCTCTGGACTGTCTCTAGTCTGTCCCTGTCCCCTTGTAAGTGTGGCCTCCAGAACTGGACCCCGTATTTTAGCTGTGGTCTGACCATTGTTTTGTATAGTGGCATGATCACCTCCCTTCTTCTGCTTGTGAATCCCTTTCCTATACATGCGAGCATTTTTTTTGCTCTCCCAGTTGCCCTGTTACACTGGCTTCAAGCCTTCATGTTGTTCAAAATTGTGATCCCCAGGTCCCCTTCCTGCTCAGTTTCCTCCAGTTCTCTCCCCCCCCAAGCCAGTATTTCACCCTTGGGTTTCCACACCCTATGCGCATAACTTTGAAGTTTTTTGCATTGAATTGTAGTTGCCACTTTGCTGACTACTCCTCCAGCCGGCCAGATCCTCCCTCATTCTCTCCACCCCTCCTGGTGTGTCCACTCCAGTACAGATATTCATGTCATCTGCTCAGTATTCACAAAAGAAGAGGAGGGGGAGGTACCTAAACCAATCAATAGAAGCACTCTGGATAGGGGGTTTGATACCAGTCCATTCACAGAAGAAAGGGTCCTGAAAGAACTCCTGAAACTGAAGGTGGACGAAGCAATGGGGCCTGATGGGATTCACCCTAGAATTCTAAAAGAACTAAGGGGAGAACTAGTGACACCACTGACTACCCTTTTTAACAAATCATGGGAGGATGGTGTGGTGCCTGAGGACTGGAGGAGGATGGATGCGATTCCCCCTCACAAAAGTGGGAGCAAGGCAGAGGCAGAAAAATACAGACCTGTTAGTTTGACCTCAGTGGTAGGGGAAAATGATGGAATCACTTCTAAAAGAAAGAACTGTTGAGTACCTAGAGGCCAGGGGGAAACAGGACCCAAGGCAGCATTGATTCACAGCGTGAAGGTCAAGTCAGAGGGATCTAATTGATTTCTTTGACTGGGTCACCAAAGTAGCAGACCAGGGAGGGGCTGTGGATATGGCCTACCTAGATTTTAGCAAGGCATTTGATACAGTCCCACACAAAAGATTAATAAACAAGTTAGCCAGCCTGGGAGTGGGTCCCAGGGTAGTAACCTGGGTAAAAAATTGGCTGGACAACAGGAAACAGAGGGTAATAGTAAACGGAGTCCACTCCGAAGAAAGAAACAATTACTCACCGAAGTAATATTACTTCTTCCAGGGTATTCTTTAGCATTATTGACAGGTGCAGTATACCAGCTGGGTTCAGCTGCCCCAGAGAGGAGGAGTCAATGCAAATGAGGAAGGCATTGGCCAATCAGGATACAGTTAGAGTAGAGTGCTGCCTGCAGTCAGCCTAAGGGACCTCAGAACACATTTCAGAGTTGAAAAAGAGCAAAAACTGTGCCCGCTAAGGGCAAAAGAACTGTTAACAATAACCCACTATATATTCTAACCCACTATTATGAAAACATTTTTTATTTTTATTTTTTTTAAAACACACGAATGAATGACAGTCGTGAAATTTGGCTAAATCCCCTAGCAGAGCCTTTAGACAAGGTTTCCAGGGGAGGAAGGGTGGGAGTGTCAATAATGCTAAAAAATACCCTGGAAGAAGTAATATTACTTCGGTGAGTAATTGTTTCTTCTCACCCCAGGAATTCTTTAGCATCTATTGACAGATGCAGACTTCGAAGCAGTGTAGTAGGAAGGAGGGCACAGAAACCTATTTAAAGAAGAGGCTCTGAAGTACCATCCTGCCAAAATTGGCATCCTATCAGACTACACATACAAGAAAGATCTTATTGAATGTGAAAAACAAATTTCAAATAAGTGGTTTGCACACTTCTGGTGAGGATATAGCCTTGAATGCTGCCCAAGAGGCAGCTGGTCTCCAGGAAGTAGGCCCTAAGCACGAGAAGGGCCGAATGTCAGCCTTACTATAGCAGACCCAAAATACGGGAAAACAGTCCCGTGGGAAAATACTCTTGGTCACTGGCTTCTCCTTTTCTGCAAAAATGCAGGAAAGGAAGGTATGATAATGACAGTACCTAAACTGCTAGGACTGCTGACGCAGACCGACAGGACTAACTCATGCCCCATCCAAGCAGCTTGAGATAGCCTAGACGGGACTTGCCTGAGAGCAGTACAGGCAGAGAAAAAGGGCTGATGAAGGTGGAAATGGTAGAACACTTGGGAAAAGGGTCTGGAAGTGAAATGGCCCCTTGCGGAATTCTTTGAAATGGTCTGAGAAATGACAGATTTCTCTTGCCTGACAGAAAAAGAATCCGAGTAACCGCTAGGTGTACTCCCAAAAAAGAGGCCTACTATCCCACTGTTGGAAGGAAAATAAAAACCTTTATATTTTTAAAGGAAACAAGTCACAAGACCAAACTAGTTCAAAGTACAAGACAGTAATGCCTTGATATGAACTAAATAATCCAGTCATGAGAGGAAAGATGATTGAAAATCTCTAGACTCTAGCCCTTGTACCAAGGGAAAAAAACACTTCCCCTAGGAAAATTGAGGTTTTCGTGATGCTAAAACCTTTTTTTTTTATAGACGTTCCAGGCCTTGTTTGGATACAGGGACTCTAGGAGATCTAGCCTCTCAGGAACCAGGCCTTGAGAAGAAAAGACTGGGAGCTGAGAAAAATACTACTCCTGTGCAAGAAAGGAAGTAGCTTGTGGAAACGAAAGCAGCCAGAAGGCTGTTTAACTGAAACTTTTTTTTTTTTTCAGAAAGTACCAAGGTTGTCCAGGGCCACCGGGATCATGGTGGCTGATACCTTAACTAGAGAGGTACTTAGGAAACAAGGGATATAAGGAGAGAGAAAACTTCTCAGGCCAGTCTTCAGATAAGAAAATCCATTGGATGGAACCTCGAGCTGGGGCCTGCAACAGGAAAAAAGGGAAAAAACTGTAGGTTAGGGCTGGAGCTGAAAATTGAGATCTGGGCCTGACCTTTCCCCCTGAATGATGTGGCTAGGACTTGTGTGCTGAGGGCTCACTTGCAGTGGCCCTGACTATTGCGGCTTAGAGGATCTGCCAAAGGGCCCACTTGTGGTGGCCCTGCCAAAGTTTTGTCCTTGCCCAACAGAAGGATGAGTGATTAAGACACCTCCAAAAAAGCCAACTAGAGATACAACTCGTAGCTATTGCGGGGAGATTGGAAGCCCCATGTCCCAAATGCTCGTTAGTGCGATACAGGGCAGGGATATCGAACTAAATGGCCTCTGGACTGAAAAAATGCAGGCCTGAAAGAGATGCTCTGAGATTCCAGGAACTGATGAAAGAAGGACTCTCTCAGAACCCAAGATCCAATGATGGAACCCCCTGAAGGGAAGCGCCAACCGGAAGGAAGCCTCTGTACCGAAGATTTGAAGGGGAGAGGTGTGAAGTTCACTGTTTCCTTACACCAGTCCAGCTTGTAACAGGGTTCAAGCTTCATGAAAAATTCTATTATTTGGAGTCTAACCTAGAGGCCTAGCCCCTGGGACTTTAATGACAAAATTATCCACCCCATGCAGGGAAAGAGCTTCCCCTGACAAGAGATGAACATTGCCCCCTAATAGTTGCCGAGATTTAAATAGTTAGGGAACTTTTTTCTAGTAAGTACAAAGAACCCTCGAGACTGTAGGAAACAAAATGTCAGACTTAGGGGTTGAAAACCAAAGTCAAGGAGAATTGGCTAAGGTTGGCCATGCCCCTGACAAGGGAAACCAGAGATTCCCTGTCTTCAGGGGAGAACCGCCAACCTACCTAGATACCTGGAGAACAGCCTGATTTTTACTTCGTATCTGAGAACACTCTGGAGGCAGTCTAAATGGCATGGAATAAAACTGCCTAAGAAAAAGCCCGTACTAAGGAACTGAGAACACAGAATGTATTGAAGGAGACAAGAAAAAATTCCCTACGTTTGCAAAAGAAGGACCTGAGTCAAGGAAGCATCCT
Organism: Neoceratodus forsteri; assembly: GCA_016271365.2. Classification (NCBI taxonomy): domain Eukaryota; kingdom Metazoa; phylum Chordata; order Ceratodontiformes; family Ceratodontidae; genus Neoceratodus; species Neoceratodus forsteri. The sequence continues at coordinate 965,810,636 of CM057459.1, forward strand.
GACCCCAGGTTGTGGAAATTGATAATGACTTGCTGTTCCCTATTTTCCTTTTAGATTCAGGTAATAGCCTGAGCAAAAAGGTCCAACTCCCAAGCAGGAGGAAACCCTTTCACAACTTTGACCCTCACGAGGTTCTGGTGCTCTAGTTACCACTGCTGACATGCTACTGAAGAACAACAGAGAATGCAGCATTTGGAGGTAAGCTTTAGATAATTATTTAGTTATCGTGAATAGATATACTGTATATATATTTAAATGTTAATATTTGCATACATCTATCTCCCTTTAATTATTTTTTTATTTATTTTTTTCACCAACCAAAGAAGGGGTAAAAACTTGAACCAAGAAGAAAAGTAACTGAAGAAAAAAGGGATTATCAGGAATGAAAAGAGCATTCCTGCCTAAACCCCTGGAAAACTTCACATTTGGAAATTTCCTAATGTGTTGGCGAGGGAAAAAGGTTAAAGGGAGAATAATTCCTACCCGAAGCCCCCCTTTGAGACTTCTGGGGAAGGAACGCTTATATTTAACTCAGTACTAGGAGAGTTAAACTTGTCCATACGTGCCTGTCAGCTTCAGTTTGCCATAAAGACAAACCAAAATTTGCACCAAAGCACAACCCAAAAGGCTGGAACTTCTCAGACAGGCAAACCTGAGAGAAATGACCTACGCCAAGACTCTGGAAGCTGTAACATTATGATTTACTATGAGAGCATAGTGCTACTAAATGCTCCTTGGGTATTCCAGCAAACCTCCTTGTGAATAGTGCTCCAGAAATGCCGCACTATGGCAAGGATAGTAAACATCAACACACTCTTAATATATAATAGCTTATGCTACAAAAATTAAAGGCATTGGCCCAGATATTCAAAAGGGTTACGCATGGCGCAACCCGCTGATGCGCCCCGGCACGATATTCAAATGGGAATTGTGCCTGGCACAAATCCTGATGCACCAGAGCACATCAGTAATGTATGCGGCACAGGTGGTGGGGGCGTGCCCATGCATACTCTGCACATCCCGATATTCAGCCCGGGATGTGCTAAGTCCACGCATGCGCAACCCCTACTTGCGCCGCACGAAGCTGATCCAAAAAAAAAGGAACAACGGCTGGCCACCCACAGGTGAGCTGCTATATTGCAGGGCGCAACATGGCAGCTGCCACCTGTGGCTCCGGCTGCACCTGGCAGTGCCCCCCCATGCCCGATCGCGGACATACATACAAAAATGACCCTCCAAACTCCCCGGTGGTCCAGTGGACCACTGTCAGCCCGATCGTGGGCATTTGTAAAAGAAATACAAATCCAATATCCCTGGTGGTCCAATGAACTGCTGTCAGCCCAACGCAGGCATTTGTAAAAGAAATATGAATCCAATATCCCTGGTGATCCAGTGGACCGCTGTCAGCCCGATCACGGGCATTTGTAAAAGAAATACGAATCCAATATCCCTGGTGGTCCAGTGGACCGCTGTTCAGCCCGATCGCAGATATTTGTAATATAAAAAGAATCTAATATCCCTGGTAGTCCAGTGGACCCCCTCCCCACCCGCCCACTGAGCCCCCCACCCCTCCCCAGTCAGCGGCGGGCAGCAGCACCCACCGCCTGCGCCCCGACTGACACCGTCATAGGCTGTGTGCCCACTGATCCACAGCGTGAGCCAATGGGCATGCAGCTCATATTATAAGACATTCCAGATATGTGAATGGATCCATTCACATATCTGGAATGTGTGAATGGTATGGGCTGCACGTCCATTGGCTCACGCCTAGGACCAATAGGTGTACAGCCCCACCGATGGTGTCAGTCGGTGGTGGCGGGTGGTAGGCAGGTGCTACACCCGCCCTGACCGGGTGGGGAGCGGGCGTGGGGCCAGTGGGCGGTGGGAGGGGTCCGCTGGACCACCAGGATATTGTATCCTTTTATATTACAAATGCCGCGATCAGGCTGACAGCGGTCCACTGGACCTCCAGGGATATTGGATTCTTTTTATTTCACAAATGCCCACAATCAGGCTGACAGTGGTCCACTGGACCACCAGGGATATTGGATTCACTTTTATTTTATAAATGCCTGCGACTGGGCTGACAGTGGTCCACTGGACCACCAGGGATATTGGATTCATATTTCTTTTACAAATGCCCGCAATCGGGCTGACAGCAGTCCACTGGACCACTAGGGATATTGGATTCGCTTTTATTTTACAAATGCCTGCGATCAGGCTGACAGCGGTCCACTGGACCACCAGGGATATTGGATTCATGTTTATATTACAAATGCCCACAATCGGGCTGTGGGCCACATTGCCGCGCTGCAGGGGGTGTCGGTCCCCGACGGCTGCTGCCTGGCAGGGCACCAGGCGCAAGTCGCCGGGGATCAGCACACCTGCATGCAAATAGGGCCATAATGACATGCAAATGGCCCCATTTGTGCCTTGCATACATTATGGCCCCATTTGCATGTGCACTTTTGAATGTCACGGTTGCTGCACATAGCGCAAAGGAACTTGCGCTTAGCGCATCCCCCTGCTTCACTCTGGCCACTTGTGCTGGCACAGTGCCACTGCGCCATGTGCACTGCGGGTGGCCAGGGTGCAATATTCAATGATGCTGTGCCATGGTGCAGCTGTTGAATATCGCCCAGTCAATGCCCCTGCGCAGTCAAGTTGCACTGCACCCAGGCTTGTGCCACAGCCTGGCGCAGTTTGAATATCCGGCCATTATGTAAAATTTCTTACACATGGTATATGATTATCTAGAGTCTAGCTCTGGAGGGAAAGCAGACAGTGGCACGAGGCTGAGAAGCAGGCCGCTGTTTGCACTAACTCTCTTTAATCTGAAAGTGTACAGATAAAAACAGCAGAACACTTACCGAGCTGGTAATTCATCTGAATGCTTCTGTCAACCCTGAAAGAGAAGGAGGGGTTTCCAGAACCTACCTGTAGGTGTCTTCAGAAAGTTGTCAACTTCTTTGGTGGAGAGCAACCACCAGATCTACGAAGTCATCATCCTCCACCTCTTTATCAGTGTCATCCTGGAGGGGAAAGTCCAAGGAGTTCACCGGACGAATTAATATATATGCCTCATTATACCATAACCTGAATCAACCTCAGGGTGACTGACTTGAATTAGTTGGCCCCGTTCATGAAGGAAAATTCTTTCCTAAATTACTAATAATAATTATAACAATAATATCCTTGGGCGTAAGGATTAACAAGGAGAGGAATACTCGGACCAGAAGGAGCCAAGAACACGCCCAGAAAAATAAAGTCTGGAATAATTGCCAAGCTCTCAGAAATTCAGTTGCAGAGGGCATAATTTTATCAACCCCTGATGTCTCCCTAAGTCCGCAGGAGGGAGGGTCAGAGGAGATTAATCTCTGTCTTTGTGCAGGGAAGAGGACACCCTGCCTATTTTCAAATTAAAGGCTTGGACAGAGAAACAGCTACTACAGAACCAGACTTGTAATAATAGAAGCCCCAAGAGGACTTCCATTTCTTTTGTGTTAACTTGAGGTACTCTCCTCAGCGTTTTTAGAGGAGGGGGAGGTAGACTAAAAGCCCAGATAATAATAGTTAGGCCAAAGCTTAAACAAATCAAAATCAACTTTGAAATGTTTTTTTTCACAAAGAGGAAAAAACAGAACCACCTCTACACCTGTTGTTAACAAAGCCCACTGCACAGCAAACAAGAGAGTCTCACCCCAAAAGAGAAGGGATTACCCTTCAAATATTAATCATTTTGAATTTAAATAGAGAAAAAAGAGTTTCAAGAATTCGCGCGGGTGCACAATAGAAAATGCGTGCAGACGTCATAAAATAAAATGAATGATTTTACCACAAAAGCGTTAAAAACCACCGATAAATACTAAAAACTAACAAATTAAATAAAAATGACACAATTTATCATGCACATGGGCGAATTTTACTTCAGAAAAAAATGCCAAGCAGGAAAATCCAGCAACTGCGCGGAACCCAGCGCAGATGCGGTAAAAATAGATAAAATGAAGAAAATACACAAAATACCTTAAAGCAGCACTCAAAAAGAAAGAAAATGGCACAGGAAGATCTCTGAAGAGAGAAGCTCCAGGGCAGTGTTTCCAGTTCAGTGGAGAAAAAGTTCTGAGGTCCCTCAGGCTGACTGCAGGCAGCACGCTACTCTAACTGTATCCTGATTGGCCAATGCCTTCCTCATTTTCATTGACTCCTCCTCTCCGGGGCAGCTGAACCCAGCTGGCATACTGCACCTGTCAATAGATGCTAAAGAATTCTTGGGGGTGAGAAGGGGGTTTACTAGCGGGGTACCCAGGGTTCAGTACTGGGACTGGTCCTCTTTAATATCTTTATAAATGACATTGCGGAGGGTCTAGAAGGAAAAGTATGCCTCTTTGCAGATGACACAAAGATATGCAACAGGGTTGATACACAAGGGGGGTGGAAAGGATGAGAAGGGACTTGGCAAGATTAGAGGAATGGTCAAAAGTATGGCAGCTTAGATTCAATGCAAAGTACAAAGTAATGTACCTGGGAAATGATAACCCAAGGGAAGGTACACGGGGGGGGGGGCAGTGTTAACAACAACAAAAATTGAAAGAGACCGGGGGTAGTCATATCAGATGACCTAAAGGTAGGCAAGCAATGTGAGAAGGCAGTAAGGAGAGCTTGGGGGATACTGGGATGCATAGGGAGAGGCATCACCAGTAGAAAACAGGACGTTGTTGTTATGCCTCTGTACAGACAGTTAGTGAGACACCCCATCTGGAGTACTGCATGCAGTTCTGGAGACCTCATCTCCACAAAGACATAGACAGGATGGAGGCAGTCCAGAGGAGGACAACTAAAATGGTGCAGGATCTGCACCGGGAGTCATACGAAGAGAAACTAAAAGAGCTTAATATGTATACCCTCAAGGAAAGGGGGAGGCATGATAGAAACTTTCAAGTACCTCAAGGGAATCAACAAAGTCCAGGAGGGTACCATCTTTCAGAAAAAGAGATGTGCAAGAACAAGGGGGCACAATTTGAAGACAGATGGGGGACGGCTCAGGGGCAACGTGAGGAAGTATTTGTTCATGGAGAGGGTGGTGAACGCATGGAACAACCTTCCTGAGGAGGTCGTGGGGTCAAAAACGAGAGGGAATTTAAGAATGCATGAGACAGACATAAGGCAGTTCTAGGGGGGAGGTAGGAGGAAGTAGACTGTTGGTTAACTAAGATCTAACTACCATCAAAGTCTATGTTTCTATGACAACGTTCCCTGGAGCAGCTGTACCTTTCCTTAGTTACTCTACTGTTAGCACTTCTTTCTATTCAACTGCCTAATTTGACATGGAACCTTTGTAAATGAGCTCCTGAGCTCAAAGGTGTAACTTCCGAAATATAAATAAATAAATTCCAACACTGGTCCCACCTCAGTTTCATTACCAATAGGAAATGCTCTCTGAACACAATCCTTAGGTGCATTTACCCACATGCTGGATTTTGGAACCGTTACAGCACCTATGTTTGAAGTACACTATTGTAGCCATTTTCCTGTGCATCAATGCACACGCATGCGTATATATACACACACACACTGTGGAGCAGTGCAGAAGATGTGGAAGTGGTACAGGTGGCTTGGTCACCCCCCGTGTTTTATTTGTGTCCTTCTGCTGGATTCCAATGCTATTATTATCTTTCTACCTTAATCCCCTCCTATCTTCTCCCCTTTCTTCCTCCTTCCCTCTCTGTAGTAATGTTCCCCATTCCATTTCTATTCCTTCCAGGTATCTACTGCTGATCAAGCTGCCTTGTCATATCACTTCCCTAAACTCTGGTCCTCTCTTCCCCTGTCTATCTGTTCTGCCTCTTCTTCCTTAAGTCTATTTTTCATGGCTTCTCTACTCCCACCTGCAATTGTCCATGACCCTTGACCTTAATTGAACCCCCCTCCTCCCTAAACACATTGCCCTGGCAGTATTGCCCCCTCCCCCGTTATGTCCTATTGAGGAAATTTTCCGTAGACTATCCAAACTAAATTGTTATCTGCTGCATACACCTTGTGTACTGTTTTCCCTTGCAATGTTTATTATTATGCACCTTTTGGTGTATTGTATTGCTTGTAATTACTATTACTTTTGTAAATCTGTTAATTACAATTTTTTTTCTCGTTTTGTGCTATCAACCATACTCCTCCCCCAGACACATCTGGAAACAAGCTGTCATCAACTCAGTATGTCTGTCCTGTCTTTTGAAATAAGTATACAGAGCATACCAGCGGTAAACAGAGTTGAAGGGGAAGATGCAGCAGCAGCAGCAGCTGGTCACCGAGGGCTGGACTACTAACTGGGGGTAAATAAAGATCAAGACAAAACTAAAAAAAAAGTAGTGCCTTTGTCCTCAGTGTCATTACAGGTACAACAGAGGATACAGAGTGGAAAAAGAAGAAAGAAAAGATGACACCAAGGAATGAAAAATCTCTTTGCACAAGGATTATACCCATGATGCTTTACACTGGTATGGACGTTTTAGAGTATTATGAGGTTTGGAGAGAATGCACAAAACCGAAACAATTTGGATATTTCTTCTAGCATTCTTTTATGGATCCTACACACCACTCTCCCTGTAAACATATTCATTGGTGTACTAACTCTGAGTGTACTGAGTGCCCAAAATCTGTAACAAGAAAAGAAATTGGCAGGCACCGTGGTGTTGAGCAGTTGGGGGCTGCTACGGCATACTGGTGACCTAAGTACGCACTCCGCAACTAAGATGTCAGGTGCAGAGACAATCAGGGAGAGGGGGTGGGTCAATTGCACACTGCTCTTCTGGGGTACCTGGGGGTGGCACAGTGGAGGGGGTGTGGGTGACCACATGACCTTGGGCACCCCATCCTGCCAGTTCACCACTTCCTTCAAGAGGGGGAGGGGAAAAAATCCCTTGGTGGTGTGATGAGAAGCAGAGTGTGAGCCCACATCCACTAGGTATGCCAACAGGTCTGTCCTCCCAGGGCCATTGGTGCTGCAATCCGTTGAAGCCCAGGAGTATGCTGTTGAGCATGGGGCTTCGGATGGAAAGTGGGCTCCTGCCTTGGGGGTTAAACCTAGGGCAAAGCCACATGCTCAGTCCAAGGAGCAGGACGGGGTAAGCAGAGTCCTGTGATGGGAGCTGAAACTGGTGCACCAATGGTATTGCACAATAAAGAACCAAAAGAAGAAAAGATGAAAAGAAGTATGAGCACTTGAAGAAGGAAAAAGCATCTGGTAACAGACATGGAACATCTCGTGCCTATGTTGCTTGACCCCCCTTCCCCACCCCGAGCTCTTTCATTTTTCTCAGGGGAAACATGCTGCATTATATCATACAGCCTCTTCGTCATGTCTCACATTTCCTGTGCCCTCTGGTTATTGACTTGAGAGATGTGGTATTCATTCAGTGGCCCATAGTGAAGGCATTCCCTTATCATTGTGGGTTTGCTACATCATCTGTATGTTGATTCCTGTTATGTACTATTCTGATGTATAGGGCTGGTTTAGTTTCCTTCCCACTTGTCATCCCAGTCACCACAGGGAAATAAATAGATACACTGTCCTCACATTGTGGTGGATGTGGTTTGTCTTTTGCTTTGCTTCTAATGCTGCATAGGTTGTATGGGATATGAAATGTTGCTTGTACTTCTCTGTTATGTGGTTCTTATGACTTCAAGGTCATTCCTTGTAACTTTCTGTAATTGTCAATTCCATTTAGGATGGTCATTTAATGTCATTTTAATTTATCAGTACAGCTTGGATCTACTGCTCTGTCCACTAGGCTTGTTGGCAGGCACTGTCAATAACTTTTGTGCCAGACATTTCTGGTGCCCAGTGGTACCTGTCTTCTTCTCTTATTCCCTTGCCAAGTAGTCCCTAGTGACCAATACCCCCGCATTATGTGGCAAGCAATCCCTTGTGTTCAGTGGTACTCCTCCATCTCTCCATCCCATGCAGACCTGTTCCTGGTATCCAGTGGCACTTCTCCATCTCTCCATCCCATGCAGACCTGTTCCTGGTATCCAGTGGCACTTCTCCATCTCTCCATCCCATGCAGATCTATTCCTGGTATCCAGTGGCACTCCTCCATCTCTCTATCCGATGCAGACCTGTTCCTGGTATCCAGTGGCACTCCTTCATTGCTCCATCCCATGCAGACTTGTTCCTGCTATCCAGTGGCACGCCTCCATCTCCATCCCATGCAGACCTGTTCCTAGTATCCAGTGACACTCCTCCATCTCTCCATCCCATGCAGACCTGTTCCTGGTATCCAGTGGCACTCCTCCATCTCTCCATCCCATGCAGACCTGTTCCTGGTATCCAGTGGCACTCCTCCATCTCTCTATCCCATGCAGACTTGTTCCTGCTATCCAGTGGCACTTCTCCATCTCCATCCCATGCAGACCTGTTCCTGCTATCCAGTGGCACTCCTCCATCTCCATCCCATGCAGACCTGTTCCTGGTATCCAGTGACACTCCTCCATCTCTCCATCCCATGCAGACCTGTTCCTGGTATCCAGTGCAGCCTTTCCTTTCTCCATCTCATGCAAACCTGTTCCTGGTATCCAGTGGCACTCCTCAATCTCTCCATCCCATGCAAACCTGTTTCTGGTATCCAGTGGCACTCCTCCATCTCTCCATCCAATGGCAAACCTGTTCCTGGTATCCAGTGGCAGCCTTCCCTTTCTCCATCCCATGCAAAGCACACTCTGTTGTTCAGTGGACTCTCTCACTCCGTGCTATGCCAAGCAGTCCCTTCTTTGTAGTGGCACCCCCTCTGTCATCTAATACCATGACAAGCAATCCCTGGTGTTAAGCAGCTGCCCCTCTCTCTCTCTCTCTCTCTATCTCTCCCAGCCCCAAATATTTCCTGTCCAGTAGCACTCCCCCTTATGCACTCCCACTTCAACCCTGTTACCTCCCCTAGAAGTGCATTATCACAGCCCCACCACCTACCTTCTTTGTCTTCTGCTGTCTAATGTTCATTATTGTAAATCACAACGTAATAAAATACTGGAGATGCTATTTCATTACATTCAGATTTTGTGATAATGAAACTCAGACAGTGGCAGTCATAGGAGATAAGAGGAGAGGATTTGGGGAGGTCTTTGTCAGCACCGGGGATGGGCTTCTAGTGATACAACCAGTATGAAGGGGAGTCTTCAGTAACACCATGCATTGGCCCCTAGTGTTGCAACTGGCACTTGGGGGGGGATCAGGGATTTTAGCGATGATAGTTGTGGGTTTCCAGTCTCAAATTCTTCTACTGGGGGTTGGAAGCAGTTCAACAGCACCAGGGATGGGGTTTCTGTGCCACGTTCAACAGTCTGGGGGATGTCAGTGACAGTTGAGTGGCACCAAGGAAGAACTCTCAGCATTGAAACTGACAGTCATTGGGGGGTTGTGGACTATTGCAACATCAGGGATGGACTCTCAGTGCCACATTCTTCAACTGGGGGTTCAGAGGCAGTTCAGCAGCACCGAGGAAAGTACTGCATTTAACAGGTGGGGCATCGGGGACTGTTTGGTGGCACTGGAGAGTGACTGTGGGCTCCCAGTGCCACATTTCACAATCGGAGGATTTAAGTGGCTTCCCGTATTGGCCTCCAGTGCCTCATGGAAGAGTGGAGGGAGGAGGAGGAGGAGGAGGAGGATGGCTGTGCACTTGCCTGTAGCTATATGAAAACACCTTATGAAAAATCCTTGAAAAAGGGTAACTGTACTGGGCTGTCATTATTGCACATGTGGGCTGAAGCCTCAGTCCCAGTCTGAGGCATCATGCTTACACAAATCCTTGCAGAAAACAGGTTGACAAGACTTCACCAGATTGGGCATCACCTTTTAAACAGGTTTGTGCATCTGATCCAGTTTATGCTGAGAATGGCAAACTACACATACAATGTTTCATCCTGTTGGGACTCCTAAGTTAAGCGTATTGCATTCATTATCTCAGCCAAGTACCCAGTCAGAACCCCAAAGATACTGGGCATTTAGTACAGGAGGAGTAAGCATACTGAATAGGCAGTGTAACAGTGATGTAGCAAGCAGAGACTTTTGGGGGAACCCTCAGGAAAAAAACTCAAGGCAAATGTAACCCCGCTGCCAAAATGGGGGCTTACCGACCACCTTGCAGCTCCTGTTCTTCCTCTCTCCAGAGCACCTCCGATTTGGCCTGCACTTTTTTTTCTGTCCCCTGGTCCTGTTTCTGCCTTCTGGTGCCCCAGTCTATCCCAAAAGAAGAAATTCAGCCCTCTGGGGCTCGAGCAGCAACCAAACTGCGATCTCTCACTTGAAGCATGCCCTTGGGGCAGTGGGGATCACGCAGGCGTGAGCAGCGCCTTTGATCTTCAACTTCTTGAGACTGGGATCATTCTAAAGAGTGTTCCTTCAGTCCCAAGATCTCCATGTGCTAAGTGGGACCTAGTAACCACTGACAGGGCCCTGAGCAGCCGCTTTTATTAAAATTAAAAGAGATCCACAAGGGAGTTTCGATCACAGCTCATAAATATTCATGAGCCTGAGCCCTGATCTATTTAAATATTCGTGAGGGTCTGTCTGCCCTCGGGAAAGTTTGTTCTTGGCTGCAGCTGAGAAAGAAAGTGAAAGAAAGAGAAATGTTTAAATATTGTAACTGCTGTATATTTAGGGGAAAAATGTTGACAGGGGAAAAAATGTTTAAATTACTGAATGCTTTACTCCTTGCTGCACCAGACTAATTTTGGGACTCAAATAAAAACAGCCTGTCTGCTGCTGCATGTCAGGGTGCTAAAATATCAGCAGCAGCGACAGGAAAACAGACTGAGCAATTTTTTTTTATCTGTGCAGCGACAGCAAGTATGCAACCAGGGCTAATGGACTGTGGGGCATTGGGGCAAATATTTTATGCATTCTGGCTGCACCAGAACTTTGATTTGAGACTGCACTTGATGTGCTTAGGAACTGTGGGTTAAGCAGCCATTGTAAGGAGCCACAGCCAATCAGAAAGCCAGGATAATAAAGCCATTAATTGTGGGACATTAGCCAAAGCTCATGGGAAAATACCAAGTACTCATGGGGACTTGCAGGGAACTAATTCTAGGCGCCAAAACAACAGACCAACTGTGCATTGAGTGAGGTTCATGCATAATTCATTTTCCTGACCGACAGGCCCTCCAGTCAATCGGAGGCCTTGCACCCAAAACTCTCAGCCAATCAGGAAAGCCCTATAAAAAACTGTGTTTTGCAGCATTTTGTCAGATTCGAGAGAGAGATCGAGAGAGACTCGAGCGGGAGCTCCCAACAAGGATGGGGGCTCAGCCCCCAGTAGAGTAAATAGACCTGGTAGTCCAGCTAAGCCCTCCATCCAGGAGGATGTTTTCTTGCAGTTTAAGTTAAAATAATTAGCTAATGTTGAAACTGCTTGCCCGGGGGTTGCCAGAAGTCCCCTAGGTGCTAGCCCTTCCTTCCATGTCGGGGAAAGATGTGGACCTGAAACAGGTGACATCACGCAGCTGTGAGAGAGTTGAAAAACCTCAGTCGTGAGAGAACTGAAGATCATCAGGAGCCTTCATAGCAGGGATTGACTGTGAGGAGCCTGAAAAAGTACTCTTGTACCCCTCAGTGCAAGAAAGAATGCAATCTTGGTAAATCTGGGCCGTCTTGCCCAAGTGACTGTTCAAGTGACCATGTTCCAAGGTCTGCACCCAACAACTGCACATAACCTTAGCCCAGCATGGCTGGACCTCTGTTAAAGTGTTTCTTCTGATTTGAGACTGTTCATTGGGTCGGCACCCTACTGCTACATATAACCTTAGCCCAGCGGGGGTGGAACTCTTTAGTAGAACTGTTTGATGACCGTGTCTGTTCGGGGGGTACCCAGTGAGAGCCCTGGACAGACAAGTGAATGTGGTGAAATGTACTTATGTTAATTCTCTGGTTGAGATGTCCTGTGCAGCCGCCCGCCATTGCCGCTCTGCCACACTAATGGACTGAGACCCACAAAGTTAAGTCGGACTGGCCGATACAATCTGGAAATGACAGTTTTCCACCCTTCTTAGTTATGTTTTAAGATACAAATGTACTGGATGTGACAAACATATGAATGTGCTGAATATTCAGGATTGCTAATCCATGTTCCAACCAATGTAACCTGACATGGTTACCTCCACCTGAATTGTTCAGTCTGCGACAAGCAGGACAATCCCTGCTCCACTGCCAAAAGCAGGGCAACCCCTGCGCTTCTGCCAAAAGTCAAAAGTTGTTGTTTGTTAAAGTGCTTTAAAGTTAAAATCCTTTTCCTTCTTTAAATCAAAGCTGCAACATCCACCAGGCCTGCAACCATCCAGGACTTTGGTAACTTGGTACCCAGGGTATAGTGTGAGACTGCAAGGTTTCACACATGTCTGGGACTGGTACCAGTGGTGGGGGAATTAAATGTGTTCCATCTGATAAATGTAGTTTAGATAGCCAGGGCTCTGGGTATCATTTCTGGTTAGTAAAATGTGATTTATTTTTTGCTAAATCTGGTACTTACCCGGCTGGAGGGTTTTCACCAGCACAAACCAAATCAATTGTATATTTTATAAATAACAGAATCAATGCATAATCTGTATTCCTCCTGTTTCCCCATCCTAACTCCTATGTATCCCCAAATAAATATTGTTACTGTTTTTGCAAATGGTTGTCGTGAGCATATTACTAGAAAGAGTTACCAAATGTTTGAAATGTGAGGAACAGTTGGGTCATGCGTTGGGGTGGCAAATGGTAATTGTGGGTGGTATAACATCCCCAGGGGTTGTACCAGGTAACAGCTAGCCCACTTTAAAGTTAAACTCGGGGTGGAGGCACTGCACATTATAGAACCTAATGGAAAAGCACCAGTCTAATTTAAGTTTGGGAATCCAAACCCCTCAGCCTACATCCTAAGTAGTAGGTAGGGGTGTAACTCTAGAGGTGCTTTTACACACAGGTTTATGTAACAGAATAACTGTTACGGAAACAGTATTCTGTTACATCCCTTGTGTGTAAAGTGCATTTGTTTCGTTCCCTTAGTGAACGTTCATCCAAACCGCAATCTCTGCTTCTCGCGGTTTGCATCAACGTGTTTCATTTCATCTGGTTGTGTAAAACAGCCATTCCAGTAGCACTGCAGAAACTGCCATTAGAGCAGCAAACTCTGGGGGAGCCAAAACAAATGGAGGCGGGATTGGCCGGAATACTCGCAGGGTGTAAAAGGAAACCCGAACGCAACAGAGTACAATGGCGCCACACAGGTAACGCTTATTTCGTTTTAAAAACCTGTGTGTAAAAGCGCCTTAGGAGTAGCACTGCCTAGGGGTTACACAAACAAAGTTTAATGAAACAAAATAAGTTGCTTTACTTCGCCACCAAACATAGGTTCACAACAGCTTGTTTTGGCAGAGCAAATACAAAACAAAATAATGTTTTGTTTCATTCAGCTCTCCAGTTCACAGCAGCCCTGTGCCCTCTCTCCAGCCCCCAAATCCTCCTTGCTTACTCTGGTTTCCTCTTTACTCCATTATTTTGATAGGTTTACCATATCATATTATATTGCTGGTTCTGCATGGACAACTTTCATCAACTGCTTAAGCACTACGTTTGGATTCTTTAGATAATGAATTCTTTATTCACGAACCTTGGGTGTTGCTGGGAATACATTAATCCCTTCTTATCCAAGACCTGCCAATCCCATACAATCTTAGATTTGTCAGACCAATTAATGTTAACATCACCAACAAATTAATGCTCTTTACCTTCACTACTACAGGATATAACTGATTGCAGAACAGCACACACACACACACACACACACACACACACACACACACCTGTGCGCTCAATCTCCTGCCCTAGACTGGCATCTTGAGAAAGCTAAAGGCAGGACTGAGACTGGTTCCTGTTCAGTTTCAAGGACTGCTTCCTAGAACAGCATGTCCAACAAGAAACTAGGTTTGAAGCCATCCTTGACATTGTTCTCAGCAGCAAGGAAGGAATGATCTGAGCAAACATCAAGGAAGTACTTAGAGGGAGGCAGTGTTCACAACCAGCTAATCTTCTCCCTAATGACAGGAAAGAATAACCAGGCCTCCAGACCACCAGCAACCAGAACTGTAGAAAGGCAAACTTTGCCAAGATGAAGGATCTGGCTGATAATCATACTTCCCCAACTGTCAGCTGTCCTCAGTTATCTGGAATGTCCATAATTCTGCCACAGGAATGTCCTTGGCCCCTCTTAAATTTACCTTTTTGTCACTGAAAAGGAGGACTCTGAAGCATAAAATATTGCATGAAAATAATGATAATTCTTCTTCAGAAAGGACTTTTCACATTACATCCCACAATATACAGTAGCAAACTCTATGAGCAGATATTTCCATTTTGTAAGACGTGTCCCTGATTTTGGCCATTTGTCCCAGATTTTATAAGCTCTGTCCCTTATTTTCAAGACAACAGATTGAGAGGTATGTCAAGGGTCCAGAGAAGCTGCATGAGGCTGGTAATGCAAGGCATATTAGGGGTATGTTGAGGTGCCTGAAGCAGCTGCAGAGGTTTGCACCCCTGTAAACAAGAAGGGGAAACTGGCCATGAAGTGCCCCCACAACTCCCGACTACTCACACAGGATCTAAAGCAATTGTTCCTACACAAAACAAGCATTTGTCAATGCTGAACGTTCGCTTGCAGGTATTTGCAGTGGTGTTTGGCATGTAGGGTGCTGTACCCTAATGCCCTGTGCGATTGCTGGTATTTGCACAATAAATTGTCAGCATGACCTTTTTGTTACCCCCATTGTGCGCTACACAGGCAGAAACACGTTTTGGGCAGGATGTGAAAAATGACAGCTGTACTGCTCATAAGGAAGTGTGGTAAAATGGCAATGTTGAAAATCTGGAGTGGAAATATTGAAAATTCGAAAACCTAGGAGCGTGCGTGGGAACTGTGCAATGCATGCTCATAGAACAGCCATTGTTAGGAATTTTTTCACCAAATTGTCAACATTGGCATTTTAAAACCTCTGCTAATGAACAGTGTCACTGTGATTGTCTTACTGTGTGCCATACTTTGATTTTGCACATGACTGCGCCATTGTGCACTACATGGGCGGAAACACATTTTGGGCAGGATGTGAAAAATGACAGCTGTACTGCTCATAAGGAGGTGTGGTAAAATGGCAATGTTGAAAATCTGGGTGAAAATATTGAAAATTCGCGAAACTTACGTACGCGTGAGGAACTGCATCAACGACGCTTGTAAAACAGTTATTTTAGGAATTTGTTCACAAATTTTCAACATAACCATTTTAAGATCTCTGCTCATGAACAGTGACACTGTGATTTTCTTTAATGTGTCCCATACACTGAGTTCTCACAGCGACAGCCATTGTGCGCTACATGGGCGGAAACACGCTTTTGGGCAAGATGTGAAAAATGACAGCTACACTGCTCATAGGAGGTGTGGTAAAATGGCAATGTTGAAAATGTGGAGTGAAAATATTGAAAATTCGCAAACTTACGAGCGTGCATAGGAACTGCGCAATGAACACTCGTAAAACAGTCATTTCTAGGAATTTTGTCACCAAATTTTCAACACAGCCATTTTAAGACCTCTGCTCATGAACAGTGTCACTGTGATTTTCTTAATGTGTCCCATACATTGAGCTCGCACACGGACTGCGCCATTGTGCGCTACATGGGCGGAAACACGTTTTGGGCAGGATGTGAAACATGACAGCTGTACTGCTCATGAGGAGGTGTGGTAAAATAGCAATGTTGAAAATCTGGAGTGCAAATATTGAAAATTCGCAAACGTACAAGCATGCGTGGGAACTGTGCAATGCACGCTCGTAAAACAGTCGTTTTTAGGAATTTTTTCACCAAATTTTCAACATTGGCATTTTAAAACCTCTGCTAATGAACAGTGTCACTGTGATTTTCTTACTGTGTCCCATACATTGATTTCGCACACCGACTGCGCCATTGTGCACTACATGGGTGGAAACACGTTTTGGGCAGGATGTGAAAAATGACAGCTGTACTGCTCATAAGGAGGTGTGGTAAAATGGCAATGTTGAAAATCTGGAGTGAAAATATTGGAAATTCGCAAACTTACGAGTGTGCGTAGGAACTGCACAACGCACGCTCATAAAACAGTTATTTGTAGGAATTTTTTAACCAAATTTTCAACATTGGCATTATTAAACCTCTGCTAATGAACAGTGTCACTGTGATTTTCTTACTGTGTCCCATACATTGATTTCGCACACCGACTGCGCCATTGTGCACTACATGGGCGGAAACACGTTTTGGGCAGGATGTGAAAAATGACAGCTGTACTGCTCATAAGGAGGTGTGGTAAAATGGCAATGTTGAAAATCTGGAGTGAAAATATTGGAAATTCGCAAACTTATGAGCGTGGGTAGGAACTGCACAACGCGACGCTTCATAAAATGTTTAGGGATGATTACCATTAATATGGTTTTTAACCCTTCTCATGAGTCATGTCGCTGTCATGGTGCTATTCAGTCCCAAAGGGTGATTTCGCGCAGTGACTGCGAAATCACCCTTCGGGCTCAAATAATGCCATGACAGTGACATCATTCATGAGAAGGGGTCCCAAAAACCCCATGTTGAAAATTTGGTGCAAAAATTCCAAAATGCCTGAGATATGCAATAAAGTTGAAACCCCCTATCTAGCCCATTATACAGCTTACGGCATTTCCTCAGTTCGGTCGCCTTTGAAGAGTGCAGACGTGTTCCCGGTCCACCAAAGATCATCGCGCGCGAGTCCAGAGGTAAGTATGGGGTGAGGGTGTGGGGAGGCTGATGCGCAGTGGGTGAGTGCGGGTTGTGGGAGGGGACTGGGAGATGCACCCGGGACCGTTTTCTTTACAGGTAAAAACAAAAAGCGATGGCGTGGGGACGCTTGCCACGCTGGTGGGCTCCCAGCATGGCAGAAGATGGCTGGGGCCGAGGAGCCGACGGGGATTGGGCACTCCGGCAAAACAAAGCGGACGTTTCCACGCTGGGGTACCAGCGGCAGCAGGATGGCTTGGGGCCGTGGAGTCGACGAGGATTGGCACTTCTTTGGCCGGCAAACAACGCTTGCCACGCTGGAAGCACGAAAGCTTTGGGGGGGCGGCGTGATGCGCGCGGGGAGGAGCACGTGATGCGAGGGGGGCGGCGTGACGCGGTGCTCGGTATGGCAGCGGTGGTTTTCTTTGAAGCAGAAGACCACCGCTGTCATACAGAGCTCCCGCACCCATTGATGCAGGACCGCCACGCCTGCTCAACAGAGCACTGGATTGAAAGGGAGAGGCACACCTCCAAAGTGTGCTACTCTCCCAAAATGTTCCTTGTGCATGCGCGCAAGTGAACGTAATAAAAAGAGGGTCTATAATGGCCGAGAACAGACAGGTTGCCTTTAGGCAAATAAGGATTATAGAGCAGCACTGAGGGACTCCAAAAAATAATTAATGAAGCCAAAGAGGGTCTGAAAACTAGGACAGCAGTAGAAGCTGCAAATAATACCAATGCATTCTTCCTGTAGTAAAGAGGAAGGTGAGCAAGCAGACTGGGACCCTGAAAACAACAGAAGGGGGTTGGAACCCATGCATGAGCCTGGGTGATGACTGAGATACTGAATAGATACTTTGCTTTGGTTTTCATCAAAAGGACCAAGGTGGGGAAGTGTTTACTGGGCAGTCCCATGGCAGCAAGGGTGACCAGGATATAGCCTGCAAACATTCCACCTGTCCTTCTCGTTGACTTTGTGACAAAGATCAAGCCTAAGTAGGCCGCTCCCAATGGGTGAAGACAGCAAATGTCACCTTTGACCATCAACATGTCCGCTCTGTAGTACCACAGGGCTCCATACTGGGTCCACTTCTCTTTAGCATCTTTCTTAACAATCTCCCTTGCTCCTGTTACCAACAGATCCTACTCTATGCAGATGATGCGGTCATATACACTAGCAACACTGACCCTGAACCACTGGAACACCAACTTCAACTCAGCTTTGGGGAAGTGGAGGACTGGTTCAGGAAACACAAGCTGATTCTGAACTAAAAAAAAAAGAAATTCATGTTGTTCAGCGGTGTTTGCAGCAAACATAGATCAGTGGCCTAACTATCAGGAACTCCTCTGGCATACCGCTTGAACAAATTCAACATTTCAAGTATCTAGGAGTAACCATGGATAGCTCACTATCATATGACCAGCATGTTGAGAATGTTGCCAGGTCTGCCAGTATCAAGATAGGGTTACTTCATTGACATAAACACAATCTAACGCCTAAAGCACTTATACTATCTATCTATAGCTCCATAGAATCCATTGTTGACTATGGTCTGGTTATCTACGGCTCAGTTTCCACCACTACCCTCCACAGAATATCAGTGGCACTCAGTAAAGCATGCCGACTTCTTACTGGAGCAGCACGCCTTACCCACACATGTGAACTTGAACTGTATGCGCAAATAGGTTGGCTTCAGCCAAATGGGAGGATTCACTATCAAACCTGCTTGCTAACTAAAAATGCACTTCTCGGGCTCCTGCCTTGGGTGTTATAAACTTACTCAACCCATCTTGCAGCTCCCAGCACATGCGTAGCTGATCATTTGCATATAGAGCACTACTATGGTTTAATGCGCTGCCCAGAGATATCTCTTCCTTACCAAAACTGGGACCATTTAAAGGCACTCTTCGTCAGCATCTTATAGCTAACAGTTCCTGTGACTGTTTCAACTGACATGACACTACCTCAGCAGTACTGACACATCCTTGTGTACCTACTTCTCCCCTTTTCTCTGCAAATAACTACTTTCACCCTAATGGCTCTGCCTTATTTCCTGCCTCCTTCCCCGGTCCTTCTTTCACCTCACCCCTCTCACTCTCCACCTTCTTTCCACTGTTAATCTTCACTTACCTGAACTTTTCTTCACCCAAATCTTCCTATACCTATTTGACAAAGCACCTTGGGCTGCCTCCTTTTATTAGGTTATTTTTGATTTCCTACCAATTCATAGTTTTAATTTTAGTTGCAATATTAATGTCATATTGTCATTTTAAATACTTTCTTGTCAATATTTTATGTAATACCATCCATTGTATGTCTGTCACCCTTCCCACTGACGTGGAACCTTTGTAAAAGAGCTGTTATGTGCTCAAATGTATTGTAATCTGAGAATGAATGAATGAATACATAAATAAATAAAATAAAATAAATATGTAGAGCCCATGGGGCAGATGGGATACACCCAAGTATCTTAGTGGAGCTAGTAATTGGTGGGGACTCATATGGTAATCTTTCAGGGGTTTGTCTTAACAGGTGTGGTGCAGGAGGACTAGAAAGTGGTCAGTGTGGTCCCATCTTTGAGAAGGGGGCATGGTCAGACCCTAGCAACTATAGGCTGGTCAGCCTGCTATCACTGCTGGGCAAGGTCCTGAAATCCATTAGCAAGCACAGAATAATGGATGACTTGACTGAGGTCAAGGTTCTCACCTGTCTAAGCGTAGCTTCATGAGGGAGCAAATCCTGCCAAACCAACCTGATCACATTCTTCAAAGGGGTAACCAGAAAGGTGGATGGAGTAGGGTCATAAACATAGCCTATTATGACTACAGCTTTCATTTGGTGAGTAGGTGTTGGTGAATTCTCACGCACTTCACAGCTTTTCTGGACATTACATTCATCTTGTTTTTCATTCTTTGTGTGCAGCCTGTCTAAAGGTTTAGATCCAACAGGCATTGCAAAATAAAGGTTAAAAAAACATGTTTTTATTGTTTACATAGATAAGTTATTTTGTTATTTAAAACTTGCTTGAGTTGCAGTTTGATATGGAAATGTACAGAATTAGCAATCCATCAGGACTGTTGGAATTGTTTCTACTATGAATGTTTATTTATTTTGAATAGAGTTCAGTTTGTGTATGTGTTTGTCCCTAACACTAAGCAAACTCCTGGAAAGTGACAAGCGTTCAGTTTTAAGTCTACATTATTGAATCTTTTACCAGAGATCATGTTTTGGATTCAGGATCCTTTGCACGTTGTTGTGATATCAGGGTGAAATGATAGATTTGAGTCCTTGCACTGTTCATAAGACCTTCATATTAAAAATGAAATATGCCCCTACCATATCACATAGGAATACAAAAATTAAAACAAACAATAAGCATTGTATAAGAATGAATCTTTCTGAAATGTTTAACAATTGCTGAGCGAGCATTTAAGGTGGAATTTTGGTATGTTTAAATGTTTAAGAAGGCAAGCTTAATTGGAATAGGAATACAGGAGATGGAATGTAAATAACTATATCCTGGATATTATTTGTAAATCCTGTCCACCCTGAAGAAGTGATACTTTACTCCAAAACCTTTGTGGTATCCAGGTTACCTCATGTTCTTGTGCAAGAATCAACAGTAGTGCATTTTTCTAGTGAATAATTAAAGCAGGTGTAAACAGGTCTATTTTTTTAAGTTCTTTCTGTATGGATGTTCTGCTTTTTCCTAACTGGAACTGACTATGCGTCTGTGCCCAGGTGGGTTGGATGTTAAGTTGGTGAGGGGAAGGCATGTGTCATTGTCTTTTTTTGGCAAGAGCTGGTATGGTGAGGGGGATGGTGGGAATGATGCTGCTGAGAAGGTGAGGGAAGGAATGCTTTTTTACTTTTTTCCAAGACATGATACGGACAGTGGGATTTAATGCTGCTGAGAGGGTGAGGCAAGCAGGTTTCATCATGAAACTGGTTGGGGCTGGAAAAAGAGAAAGGGATAAGGAGCTGTGGGAATGGTAACTTACTTTTTAAAAACTTTTGAGGCTTTTTTTAAACTTTTGGGGGATTTCTTAAAAAACATTCTTTGCACTGCAGACTGTTAACAAAGTGCATGTGTAGCACAAATTTTAGCACTTTAGTAATAATTCACCAGCAAAGTTAAACTTCATATCACTCCTAGCAGCAAGTCGTCCCCCTGTGACTGTTGGAGTTTGTTTTTTTCAGGCTCTTCAGACTAGAGTTGCCCAAAACCAATTCTGATTAAAACAAGCCAATCACACGCATATATTCTGGTCATGCCCGGTTATTACTTCCTTTTGGCAGCAAGTAATGAAAAGTCTTTACAAACTTATGGAGACAGATGCAGTCCTAATTCTGGAAATGGTCCCTTTATCTATTCTACCCCAGATATACGTTTAACATCTGGCTCCATGTTTTATATATATATATATATATATATATATATATATACACACACACACACATATTTTATATATATATATATATATATATATGTATATCTATATACACATGCTGGCAGCCAAGAAAGCAATTACATGCTTGTGCGAGCAGCCAAGAAAGCAGTTACATGCTTGTGCAACAGTCGTGCCCACCCATGTGAGCCCATTGGCATAAGATTATTAATGACATGTACACACAGGAATGGCTCATAGCGAGATGTAGGGGTATGGAAACACAGTTCGAGATTAAATGGAGGTCCTGGGTATTCTATTTTTCTGAAGAGGATGACTAATTCATCCCATAATAGGGCGAGAGATTAAGGGGTGTTGGGATAGCACAGCTGTTTGCCGGACTTCTCTGGGGATTTTGGAAATGTGCAGCCTGGGCCTTATCTTTTGGTCCTTGTCTACTGGGCTATTTAAGCATATACAATGAGTTTCCTATATGATTAGAGTTCATAAGTAGGATGATACACTGTAAGACCAACCAAACATACTAACATACTAATTGCCAGCAGATTAGGCCTTATGGTCTATCGTGTCTGCTCGAACCTCAGATCCCTAGTTGGGTACCGAGGCCTCCCGCCCCTTGTGTTTCAGAAACCCCTATCATCCATCCCCACCCCTTGGGCCAGGCCATCATCTGATACATCCACTTTCTGTGTCTGTCCCACCCTCTCTTGAAGCCCTCCACTGTGGCTCTCTGAACCAGCTCACCAGGTAGCGTGTTCCAAGGATCCACCACCCTCTCAGTGAAAAACTTCCTCTTCTTTTCGTCCCTCACCCTTCCACCTTCCAAATTCAAACCATGCCCTCTGGTGATACCTCCCTGCTTTAGTCTAAAGATGCCCTCCGTGTTTACCCTATTTATTCCCTTGAGGTACTTGAAGACCTCAATCATGTCCCCCTTGTCTCTCCTCTCCTCTCAGCCAATGAAAACAGGCCGAGCTCCTCAAGTCTGTCCTCATATGTCAAATCCCCTAGTACTCGTATCATCTTAGTTGCCCTCCTCTGTACCCTCTCCAGAAGCTGTATTTCCCTCTTCAAGTGTGGTCTCCGGTGCTGTACACAGTACTCAAGGTGTGGTCTAACCAGTCCATTGTACAGCGGCAGAATCACTTCCCTGCTCTTAGAGGCGATTCCCCCTTATGATGCATCCCAACAACCTGTTTGCTTTGCTAGCCACTCTTCTGCACTGCTCAGAGTTATTCATACATGCATCCACCATGACCCCTAGGTCTTTTTCCCCTGTTGAGGCCTCCAGCACCTCCCCTCCCAGGGTGTACCTGTGTTTAGGGTTTCTCTGCCCAAGATGTAATACCTTGCACTTGGTGATATTGAAATTTAATTTCCAGGTGTGAGCCCACCTTTTCAGGGTGTCCAGGTCCCCTTGCAGGGCCAACCTCCCCTCTTCTCCCTCAACTACTCCTCCCATCTTGGAGTCATAAGCGAAGAGACTCATTTTACACCCATTCACATATCTGGAATGTGTAGTACAGTATGGGCTGCATGCCCATTGGCTCACGCTGTGGACCAATGGGCGTACAGCCCTACCTACGGTGTCAGGCGGCAGGCGGGTGGGGTACTGCCGCCCGCCGGCTGACTGGGGGGGAGCGGAGAGGTGGGGCTCAGTGGACGGTGGGAAGGGGGGTACCGCTAGACCACCAGGGATATTGGATGTAATTCTTTTTTTTATTACTAATGCCCACGATTGGGCAGACAGTGGTCCACTGGACCACCAGGGATATTAGAATCTATTTATTTCTTTATACTTAAGCCCGCGATCGGGCTGACAGCGGTCCACTGGACCACCAGGGATATTGGATTTTTTTTTGTTTATACTGAAGCCCGTGATCGGGATGTGGGGCACATTGCCACGTTGTGCAGGGGGCGTCGGTCCCCGACGGCTGCTGCCTGGCAGGGCACCAGGTGCAAATCGCTGCAGATCGGCGCACCTGCATGCAAATGGGATGATAATGACATGCAAATGGCACCATTTGCACCTTGCATACATTATGGCCCCATTTGCATGTGTAACACCCTCCACCCCTGCCTTTTTGCAAATGACAGGTGGTATGCTGTTGAAGCTGACAGCAGTACCTGGTGGGGACTGGGTTCGGGGAGGACTAGGTTACTTGGCACAAGGGGCCTAGGTTTGGCTACTCTGCACAGGGGTACCCAAGTAAATCCAAACACAGGAAGCAATAACTGTAATGTCCTATACCAGAAATGGGATTCTAAAGTGTGGCTTTTATTCACATCCAAACTGAACAAAGCATAGACGGCCCCCCACGGGGATACATTCCTGGTAATGGAGATAAGAGATACAGACACTTCTTCAACACTTCAGCCCTTAGGCTCTGAACCCACCAGGCACACAGCCCAGACTTGCACGCAGCTTTGGGTACACAGCCTGACTTGTACACTCTGTTTTTTTTCTGGCCTGACTCCCATGCCGGCCACCTGGTCTCTGTCCATATGGCAATGGACACATTTTCCGTTGGTGGTTCCCCAAACCACCTTAGAGCCTTCAACTCCTTAAGGGAAATTTCCTTTCAATCCCACATCTGGGTACTTCTCTCAGCACTGGCCAAGTGCCTGAGGCAAAGTAGAAATCCACAGAGCAAATCCGTAGAGGTGGACCTGGTTACTAAAGATGGGGGGGGGTATCCCACCTCCAGCTTCCACAATCCATACCCAGCCATTTCTCTGGACATTAAACAACTCTTTTTGAAAGCTTGGCAATGTAGATTAAAGGGTAAATGTATAGCGCATCTCCTCTACATGTCTTGACTTTCCCCTTGTACTAAACTCGAACATACTTAAACATCTCTTCCAGAAAAGCTTGTCAATGTAGATTAAAGGGTAAATGTATAGCACATCTCCTCTACATGTCTTGGCTTTCCCCTTGTGCTGGACTTGAACATACTTTTACTTTGGCTAAGCCTATTCCTCTATGCCTCCCACTAATTCAGCAGTCCAATCCCCACTTTAACACAGTTCAGGTGAAACATAGGCCCTTTGACAAGAGCAGAACTCACCCTTTGGTTGCAGGTGCCCCACAGGTGGATCTTGACAGCTTCTGGTACCACAGCACACTCGGAAAAAAATAAGGCAGCTTCTTCTCTAGCAGGAACTAGGGGGTTGCCCCTGGAATAACAGGCAAGCCTTCCACACCCATCCCCTCAGGGATGGGGCACACAGACCAGTATCAGCGGTCTCCACCACTTCAAGAACAGCTTACCATGATCCTCTTTAGGCAGAAACACACACCTTTCCCTAAAAGTAGCTCTATATCCGAGCTTAGGCTCCAAGAGCCTGTGCACAGACTGCTGTGCTCCTCTTTTCAAGACTGCTCACACACAACTGCTGCAGCTCACTGTTCAAAAATTCCCAACATTCTAATCTAACTCCCACCTGCAGATTCCAATGTGGCTCATGCAGCTGCTATAGTTCTATGGTGATATCATCCCTCAGTCTCAGCTGAGACTGAGAACAGAGTGAGACAGTGTGAAATCCATTTAACTGGAGTTTCACAAGCTGCCTTCCCTGCCTACCACTAGGTCTTACTGGGATTCTAGTATACCTGGGTAACAGGGGGGTTACACGCGCCCTGGCCCAGGAAAATGACTGTCCACAGTCATTATTTACCTGGCTTAGGCCATCCCACCCTATGTGCTACCTGCGGAGAGGGGGTGATCAGGCCCCCTCCTACCATGTGTGAGCACAGGCAGGCAACACTAAGGGCCTAGAGGCCTGTGGCTGACATATCAGCCTCTACTCTACCCACTTACTATGGGTGCCTAGTGGCTCTGGTAGAACTGTCCAGAGCATAGCCCTAATAGCTCAGCACTGCAGTTCCTACGGCCATTCAGGACCACAGCCTGTCTATCCCCCTAGCTCTCTAGGGAAAATCTGTCTGCCTCTAACTTAATACCCCAAAACAAAAACAAACCAGGGACCTCCCCGACCTTGGGCACCCTGCAACCACACACCAAGAACTAATACCATACCATTACATTACATTACTGCCTCCCACTCCCACAACCACACCTGTGGAAGGAAAGGGTTACTACAGTAACAACAACAATAACAACAACAGTACTTTAATTTACTATACACTAAAGTACTAGTGAGGAACTCCAATGAGCCCTTCCTCCTCTTCTTGTCTTCTCTTCTATCTTCTTCAGAATCACCTGCAAGAAAAAAGAAAGACAATACACACTCCTAATCTGCAAACACAGTCTATCTAAACCCCTACCATCAAAACACTGGAGAATCCCAAAAATATTTTTTTAGAAAAGGTCAGAAAACAGTATATACATTAGAAAACAATAGAAAAACAATGATGTTATTTACAATACACATTTGGGGGATGGAGTGCCCTAAATGTCTCATCTAGTGACCACAGTGCCCGAAGGCTAATCCATTAAAGAGTCTCTCCTGGGCCGGAGCCCAGTGAAGCACAGTTCTAGCAGGCCAAAGTCCCGAAGGGGAGAGTCTTTGAGGACAGTTCACACATTCTGGAGTCTGCTAGGGTAGGGTGTGTATTGCAGTGTCATAAGGATAGAAAAGTTTGGACTTACCAGCCCCTTGTAGAACGTAAAATCGGCACCGACCTGCTCCTCAGCCGAAGACTCTCCCTGGCAGCATTCTTCCGATACAGCTGGGCGGACATCTTCCGGGAACTACAGGAGGGCACATCTGGAAACTGCTGGGTTGATGTCATCTCTGGAGATGGAACCTTGAACAGGAACAAAAAGGAAAATGACTGGTCTGACATCATCCGATTACCAGGCGATGGATCAGGATACAGCTGGGCTGGTGTCCTCTCTGGATCTGAAGTCATCTGGTGGGCCAGTCAATGGATTCTGGAAAGGCCAGTACACTGTAGAACTGATGAATGTGGGGCACCTGAGTCCTGGATGTCCATACTGGCGGAACAGCAAAGGCACTGCAATGGCTGGTGTGGCAGTATTGACTACCACTGCTCTGCTTTCCATCTGGTAGGCATGGGCACATTTGCAGGGAGGTCCTTGCATTGAGGCCAATAGTACCGGGGGTCAGGAGCTTGAATTATCACCCCATCTGGGCGCACATAATTCGCACTGTGGAAGGTTTCACGTCCCTCTCTATCCACTACTCGAACAGTGTCCATAAACAGAGTCCTGCCTCTTTTCCACTGGGTGTATTTTTCATGAAACAGTCTGTTCCTGACATGCTTGTTTGTACCAGGATGCCCACATTTCATTGCTTCGGCCCAGATCCAGAATTTCCTGCTGTTCTCAATCTCCTCCCAGACTCTACCAGGAAAGGTAGGAAAGGACATCCCATAGATTTCATTCACCTTTCTATGAACCAGTCTCTCTTCTTTACTAGCTTTGGTCAACCTGAGACTGCTGGCCTGGCTTGGGGGTGGCCAGTCCTGGTTCTGCCAGCTACGCATTCTCAACGAGATGAAAAATGGATCCCTGACTTCTTCTTCTCCTTGCACAGCCAGGGCAGTGGCATCACCACTCTCTTCCATGCATTCTTCTGAGGCAAGAGCTTGAGGCTGTGTACCCATTCCTTTTTCACAAGGCCACATAGGTTCCCTCTGATCTTCGTCCTCACTAAGAATCTGTGTCCAGGAGTGAGCAGTCATCCTCACTCCTGAGACTATCCACTCATCACTAGGTGCGGAGGTCGACACCTCCCATTCAAAGGCCTCCCTCATCTCATCTTCTGCTATGAGACTTGGGCTAGGCCCCCCCCAAGGGTCTACTGATGCTCTGTCTGAATTATCCTTCTGCGATCCAGCATCCGAAACATCAGCATACAGTTCTGTCTCTAAATCTGCACCCTCTAGCTTTGTGCCACACTCTCCAGGCCTTCAACAGACTCCACCTGGTGCGTGTGCCAACTACAAATTCTGAACTTTCATCCATGTGGGAGCCAAACGAATCTTGGGCACTTTATACAAGCCGTATTTCTCTAAGCACCCTGAACAGTGAGGTACCATGAAGACGTCCCTTCCAGCATTTAAGCATATTAGACACACTTGCACTGGATATCCAGGAATCGCCACATGAGAAGGCAGTTGTCCTCCATAATAACACCTTTCAATGTCCCTTAACCTATTTACTTCTGCTGCTACTGCAGCCCGGACATGATCCGGGTAGCGGGCTGGTCCTGAGGCCATGACTGCAGGGAAAAACAAATGCTCACTGTTACTGAAAGTCCCACTTCACCGAACACTTTCTTTCATTTTTAAAATGGCTGCTCTGCTGCTGTGTTTACTTTACTACCCCACCCTGTAATGGCGGCAGCACTCCTGTGCATCAACATTCAGAAACTGGGTCAAGCCACTGCGCATCTGATTTACACATACTACCGATAACTTTGCTCAAAACTGCAGAAACTTACACTGTTCTTTTCTAACATATTTACTGTATATGATTTGCCATGGACTTTTCACTTGCTGAAAACATTTATTTAGCTCACAGTCCCTTAAAGCCTCAGGATTTCAAGCACAGTATTGCCTGTAACTGGTGCTGCATATTTTGCTACAACTCAGTCTCTCTCTGGCTTTGAAACTTTAAGCTGACGCTGAACTCATAACCATGCTCACAGTCAATGGCTTAACAGACTTCCTTTAGTTGGTAAAACTTGACACAGTCTTTATTTGCAAAGTGACTACACTGCTGCACACATATTCAGCTGGTTTTTGGCAGAAAATCACTGTTTGAGCAATTATTACAGTTGGTACTCACTGTTATCAGTAGCTGTTTGCTGCGATGGAAAACGGCCTGCAGCCAGTCTTGGAGGCCTCAGAAAGGAAGCAGGTGGGTGGTCCTGCCAATCATCTCTCTGATCATCACACTCACAATCCAGTCAATCAAGATGCGGGTTGAGCCCGATTTTAAACAGAAAAGTCTATTTTTAGTACTTTTACAGCGCTTTTTAATCACTGCGACGCTGCTCCACCAAGCCAGTACATGCACTCCACTCACACTTCCTCTCGAATGCTGGGCAGTCACTATAGAGCTGGCTGGGGGCGGGACTCATTGCAGCCTCACCAATCACATGACGCCATGCAAATGAGCCTCTTTCCCTCACGAGTGCTCTTCTCTTCACGGCGATCATCTAGCATGCAAATTTAAACTGCAGAAATCACTTTTTTTATTCTTCAAACTGACTCCATGGCGACAGCCCATTTCAGCCATTTAGCATGGCCATTCACACAAGTCTCTCAGTTTACTCAAAAGCATTTCCAATGTCCAGGGCACAATTTTCCTGTTGCTACCCCTAGTCTTCCACACTTTTCTTTATCACAACAGTTCTTTAAAAAGCATTTTCAATGTCCAGGGCACAATTTTCCTGTTGCTACCCCTAGTCTTCCACACTTTTCTTTATCACACACAGTTCTTTAGAAAGCTGTCAAAAACGCTGTAAATATTTGTTGCAGGACAAGGGCATACATACTCTTTCAGCTTTACTGCTCCTTGGTAAACAGTTGGAATTTTAACAGCAGCATATGAACCACAGCACACAGCGACACATTAGTTAACCTTGCTTCAGCTTTTTGGGCTACCCACTGCCAGATAACCAAAACGCTAGCCCCTTGCCCAAGCACCTTTCCTCCCTAATTTAAAATCCAAAGCGGTGCCTCCATTTTGTAATGCCCTCCACCGCTGCCTTTTTGCAAACGACAGGTGGCATCCTGTTGAAGCTGACAGCAGTACCTGGTGGGGACTGGGATCGGGAAGGACTAGGTTACTCTGCACAGGGGGCCTAGGTTTGGCTACTCCGCACAGGGGCACCTAAGTAAATCCGAACACAGGAAGCAGTAACTGTAATGTCCAATACCAGGAATGGGATTCTAAAGTGTGGCTTTTATTCACATCCAAACTGAACAAACACAGCATAGACGGACCCCCACGGGGCTACATTCCTGGTAATGCAGATAAGAGATACAGAACACTTCTTCAATGCTTCAGCCCTCAGGCTT
Organism: Neoceratodus forsteri; assembly: GCA_016271365.2. Taxonomy (NCBI): domain Eukaryota; kingdom Metazoa; phylum Chordata; order Ceratodontiformes; family Ceratodontidae; genus Neoceratodus; species Neoceratodus forsteri. The sequence continues at coordinate 965,839,855 of CM057459.1, forward strand.
CGAACCCACCAGGCACACAGCCCGGACTTGCATGCAGCTTTGGGTACACAGCCTGACTTGTACACTATATGGTTTTTTTCTGGCCCGGCTCCCCTGCCAGCCACCCGATCTCTGTCTATATGGCAGTGGACACATTTTCTGCTGGTGGCTCCCCAAACCACCTTAGAGCCTTTGACTCCTTAAGGGAAATTTCCTTTCAATCCCATGTCTGGGTACTTCCCTCAGCACTGGCCAAGTGCCTGAGGCAAAGTAGAAATCCACAGAGCAAATCTGTAGAGGTAGACCTGGTTACTAAAGATGGGGGTATCCCACCTCCAGCTTCCACAATCCATACCCGGCCATTTCTCTAGACATTAAACAACTCTTTTTGAAAGCTTGGCAATGTAGATTAAAGGGTAACTGTATAGCACATCTCCTGTACATGTCTTGACTTTCCCCTTGTACCTTCCCCTTGAACAGCTAATATTCTTCAGGTGAAGCTACCTCTGGCTGGAAGCTGCAATACTGAACATAGGATTTGCAAGAAAGTGGGTTGTGCTCACAACAGAGGGAGGTGAACCTTACAATTGTCTTTGGTTTGTAGCAGATATTCTGCAGGTGGAGGCTACTTCCATCTGAAAGTTGAAATAAGGAACATAGAATTATCAGGAAAAGATAGTCTTTCAATCAACAGAGGGAGGTGGATCTAGCTTTACTTTTGTTACAATTGTTAAGATTTTCAGTGCAGGAAGAGTTTAAAGCACAGCTGACTTATTTTGGGGCTGACTGCTTTCAGAGCACAAACTGCCAGGCTGTTTTGGGGCTGGGGAGGTTTACCTGTGTCTGACTTGGATGTCTGGATTTTTCTCTGTTTGATTAGCAGGGTGTTTTCTCTGTCAATTTGTTGTGTAGGGCATCTTGTTGACAGGAAGGCACTCATCACAGCAGTGGGTCAGAGCTTAGCTGATTGTTTCTGTGAAAGACAGTTTAGGCCCAACCCTGCCCACCCCTCACCCCACCCACCCCTGGAAATAGTTCCTTTATACCTGGGGTTCTGACATAATTTCCTCAAGAGTGCAAGGTGCATATCACTGTCATATCGTCTCTAGCACACTGCACTGACAATATAAGCATACACATTGTATAATATATATATTTCTATATAACAAACCAATCACACACACACACACACACAAAAGTAGATAAACATGTGGGGAGTAGTGCAATGTAATGGCTGTGGGGCAGCAGTCTTCCAAAAGTCTTTCTGGAGGCTGAGATGCTGCCCTATTTGCAGACAACTCTCTGCCCTGAGGGAGGAAGTTGCCCATCTTCAGGCCACACTGAACAGTAGTAAGGGAACCTTCCCCCAGGCCACACTGGACAGTAGGAAGGGAATCTCCCTCATCCAGGGAGCACCAGAGCCACCACCACTACCTCAGAGGTTGCAAAGAAAGCACAGCAGTTGGACCACAGTGGGCTCAGGAAGGGTGAGGATGGTGGAACAGAGGCACACCCAGTCAGTTGTTCCACTCCACAATCCATACACCATTCTGGGAGCATAGCCCCCATGGATGCACCCGCAGAGGAGACTAAGGAGGCTGAGGACAACTGTCACAAGGGAGGCCCACAGGAAGGAGGCAGAGGACACCACAGGGAAAGGAAGCGCTCCTGTGGGGACCCAGTTATTAGGGGATAGAACTGGGGGAGCAGGAAAACTGAAGTAAGGTGCCTGCCTGGTGCCATGGCTTGAGGGACAGGAAGCGATCCTCAGGGTCGGTGAGAACAGCTGATGGAGTTTGAGTTGACATCATTGTCCACCTAGGGACAAATGATTTGGCTCATCATGAGATTAGAGCAGTGCAGGAGGACTTTGTAGAGTTGGGAGAGGCCTAAGACAAGTAGCACACAGTATCCTTCTCAGAGGTGCTGCCTGTCAATGGCATGAGTGAGCGGGTACTTTGCACCATGCAGTTTAATGAATGGTTGAAAAATGGTGTGAGCACAGGGTTTGGCTTCATTGGGACTGTGGTTCCACCTGAGGGACACCAGCCTATACTGGCAGGATGGTCTGCATCTGTCCAGGAAGGGAACAAGTCTTTTGAGCAATCGGTTTAAATGCTTCATTGGCAAGCTTTTAAACTAGTCAAGGAGGGAGGCACTGATAAGCAGCAGGAAAATCCCAGCCTCTCCCTACAAAACAGGGTACTAAATGAGAAAAAGACCGAGGTAGAAAGGTCAGTGGGGATGCTGCAACAGAAGGTAAAGCCATCAAAAAATGGAGAGCAGTGAGTACCAATGCCCGTAGTCTGAGTAACAAGCTTCCTGAATTAGTGGCCTTGATGGAGGAGGAACATCTGGATATCGTGAGTCACAGAAACATGGTACACACAAAACCATGACTGGGACGTAAACATAGCAGGATACACTATCTACAGGAGGGACAGGGAGGGTAAAGAGGAGGAGGAGGAGTAGCTCTTACATAAGGGAAGGAATAAAGCAACAGAACAAAAGGGTAAACAGGGAGGAGAAGAAGCACTGTGGGTAAATTTGGAGACAGGCAATGGCACCACAATCCGCATAGGGTTAGACACAGACCTCTTCTCAGGGGAGGAAATGGACAAGGAAATGATAGAAAGTATACTTAGAATGGCAGAAAAGGGAGATATTGCTGATGGATGATCTGAATTGCCAGATGTTAACTGGAGTGCAGTTGCAGCAGCCACTTCAAAGAGTGGGTTATTCTAGATGCCCTACAGGGGCATGCCTAGACAACTAGTATTGGAGCCCACTCGAGAGGAAGCAATCTTAGACCTGGTTTTCTCAATGGAGATGGAGAGAGGATCACAGATGTAGAAGTGGTAGCCATCTGGGAACTAGCTGACCATCGAACAGTATGGTTCACAATAAACACAGCAATAGAGTCAAGCCATACAAAGGCAAAAGTACTGGACTTTAGGAGGCTGACTTTGCTAAATGGGTGAGTGCCTAAGAAATGCACTAGCAAATGGGCAGGAAGGAGGGTGGAAGAACAATGGAGAATAATAAAAACTGCCATCACAGAGGTAACAAGCCTTTGTGTGAAGCAAATAAACAAAACAAAATGATGTAAGAAACCACTATGGTTCTCAAAGGAAGTGGCAGTGAAGGTTCAAGAGAAAAAGAAAGCATTCAGGAAGCACAAGGAATCACAGAAGGAACAGGACAGAGAACTGCATCAGTTAAAGCAAAAGGAAGCTGGAAAGGCAGTCAGAACAGCAAAGGCCCAAACCAAGGAAAAGATAGCCAACTCAGTTAAGAAGGGGGATAAAACCTTTTATAGGTACATCAGGGAGCGAAGGAAGACCAAGGGAGGGATAGTGAGGCTTAATAAAGGGGAGGGAGCGTGGGCAGAGGGTGACTGTGAAAGGCAGAGATACTAAACAAATATTTTTGCTCAGTATTTATAAATGAAGAGGGGAGGCACCTAAAACAAACAGTAGAAACACTCTGGATACAGAAGTTGATACCAGTCCATTTACAGAAGAAAGGGTTCTGAAAGAACTCTTAAAACTGAAGGTGAACAAAACAATGGGGCTTGATGGGATTCATCCCAGAATTTTAAAAGAACTAAGGGTAGAACTAGTGACACCACTGACTACCCTCTTTAACAAATCATGGGAGGATGGGGCGGTACCCGAGGACTGGAGGAGGGCAGATGTGATTCCCCTTCACTAAAGTTTGAGCAAGGCAGAAGCAGAAAACTACAGACCTGTTAGTTTAACCTCAGTGATAGGGAAAATGATGGAATCACTTCTGAAGGAAAGAACTATCAAGTATCTAGAGGCCAGAGGTGCACAGGACCCAAGGCAGCATGGATTCACAGTGGGAAGGTCATGTCAGACGAATCTGATAGATTTCTTTGACTGGGTGACCAAAGTAGTAGATCAGGGAGGGGCTGTGGACATGGCCTACCTAGACTTTAGCAAGGCATTTGACACAGTCCCACACAAAAGATTAATATACAAGTTAGCCAGCCTGGGAATGGGTCCCAAGATGCCAGCCTGGGTAAAGAATTGGCTGGAGAATAGGACACAGAGAGTAATAATAAATGGAGTCCACTCTGAAGAAAGGGGGGTTACTAGTGAGGTACCGCAGGGTTCAGTATTAGGACCGGTCCTCTTCAATGTCTTTATAAGCGACATTGCAGAGGGACTGGAAGGAAAAGTATGTCTCTTTGCAGATGACACAAAGATCTGCAACAGAGTTGATGCACACGTGGGTGGAAAGGATGAGAAGGGCTTGGCAATGTTAGAGGAATGATCAAATGTATGGCAGCTTAGATTCAATGCTAAGAAGTGCAAGGTAATGCACCTGGGAAACAAAACCCAGGGAAGAGTACAATGGGGGTGAGATACTAACAACAACAAAATGGAAAGGGACCTGGGGTAGTCATATCAGATGACCTAAAGGTGGGCAAGCAATGTGAGAGGGCAGCAAGGAGGGTTGGGGTATACTGGGATGCATAGGGAGAGGCATCACCAGTAGAAAACAGGAAGTTATTATCCTCTGTACAGACAGCTGGTCAGACCCCATCTGAGTACTGCGGCAGTTCTGGAGACCCATCACCGCAAAGACATAGACAGGATGGAAGCTGTCCAAAGAGGGTAACTAAAATCGTGCAGGGTCTGCACTGGAAGACGATGAAGAGAGACTTAAGGAGCTAATATGTATAGCCTCGAGGAAAGGAGGGAGAGGGGGGACATGATAGAAACTTTCAAGTACCTCAAGAGAATCAACAAAGTCCAAGAGGGTAGCATCTTTCAAAAAAACAGGTGTGCAAGAACAAGGGGACACAATTTGAAGATAGAGGGGCGGCTCAGAGGTAATTTAAGGAAGTATTTTTTCACAGAGAGGGTTGTGGGTGCATGGAACGGCCTTCCAGAGGAGGTTGTGGAGTCAAAAACGGTGGAATTCAAGCATGCATGGGACAGTCATAAGGCAATTCTAGGGGGTGGGAGTAGGAAGAAGTGGGCTGCTGGTTAACTAGGATCTGCAGCTTATCCATTAGGTAGGGAAATGGGCAGACTGGGTGGGCCAAGCGGTCCTTATCTGCCATCAAATTCTATGTTTCTATGTAACTAAACTCAAACATACTTAAACATCTCTTCCTGAAAAGCTTGGCAATGTAGATTAAAGGGTAGATGTATAGCACATCTCCTCTAAATGTCTTGACTTTCCCCTAGTGCTAAGCTCAAACATATTTAAACATCTCTTCCTGAAAAACTTGGCAATGTAGATTAAATGGTAAATGTATAGCACATCTCCTCTACATGTCTTGGCTTTCCCCTTGTGCTGGACTTGAACATACTTTTACTTTGGCTAAGCCTATTCCTCTAGGCTTCCCACTAATTCAGCAGTCCAATTCCCACTTTAACACAGTTCAGGTGAAACATAGGCCCTTTGACAAGAGCAGAACTCACCCTTTGGTTGCAGGTGCCCCACAGGCGAATCTTGACAGCTTCTGGTAACACAACACACTTGGAAAAAAAATAAGGCAGCTTCTTCTCTAGCAGGAACCAGGGAGTTACCCCTGGAATAACAGGCAAACCTTCCACACCCATCCCCTCAGGGATGGGGCACACAGACCAGTATCAGCTGTCTCCACCACTTCAAGAACAGCTTACTGTGTTCCTCTTTAGGCAGAAACACACACCTTTCCCTGAAAGTAACTCTATATCAGAGCTTAGGCTCCAAGAGCCTGTGCACAGACTGCTGTGCTCCTCTCTTCAAGACTGCTCACACACAACTGCTGCAGCTCACTGTTCAAAAACTCCCAACATTCTAATCTAACTCCCATCTGCAGATTCCAGTGTGGCTCATGCAGCTGCAATAATTCTATGGTGATGTCATCCCTCAGTCTCAGCTGAGACTGAGAACAGAGTGAGACAGTGTGAAATCCATTTAACTGGAGTTTCACAAGCTGCCTTTCCCTGCCTACCACTAGGTCTTACTAGGATTCTAGTAACCCCAGGTAACGGGGGGGGTTACACATGTGCACTTTTGAATATCGCAGTTGCTACGCATAGCGCAATGGAAGTTGCACTAGCGCATCACCCTGCTCCACTCTGGCCACTTGCACTGGTGCAGTGCCACTGCGCAATGCACACTGTGGGTGGCCAGAGTGCGATATTCAACTATGCTGTGCCATGGCGCAGCTCCGTTGAATATCACCCAGTCAATGCCCCTGTGCAGCCAAGTTGCACTGCGCCCAGGCTTGCGCCACAGCCTGGTGCAGTTTGAATATCTGGGCCATTGTGTCCCCAAATTTTCAACATGGCCTTTTTTAGGACCCCACCTCATGACCAGTGGTGGTGGAATTATGCAAATCAGGCCTGAATGGTAATTTCATGGCCGCACTGTGAAATCACCTTTCAGGCAGGACTTGAACATTTTCACCAACCTTGTTCATGAGGTGGGGTCATAAGAAGGCTGTGTTGAAAATGTGGGGTCAAAATATGTAAAAATGACAAAGTTATGAGTTTACATTGACATTTTTCTACACTCGCTCATAACTTTGGTAAATTTAAATATTTTTACCCCAACATTTTTACATAGCCATTTTTTCACACCACCTCATGAATGTGACAGCTGTCATTTTTCAAATCCTTGCCAAAATGTGTTTTCAGATCTGTGGTGCGGAATGACGTATAAGTGGTGTGGAATCACAGTTCCATGGGGACTTGAAAACCTTCACTAATGGGGTTCATGAGGTGAGGTAATAAGAAGAATATGCTGAAAATTTGGTGTACAAATACAGTAGCATATCCAGGTTATGACACAATGTTGCTATACTTCAACGTTCACTCATAAGTTTGCTAATTTTAAATATTTTCACTCCAAACATTCAACATACTCATTTTTCCACACCACCTCATAAATGTGACAGGTGTCATTTTTTTAAATCCTGGATGAGACGTCTTTCCACACTTACTGTGCAAAATGACATTTCAGCCAATATACTATAAATGCTACATGTCATGTTTCTAAGGGCAGTCATAAAATGACTATCTTGAAAATTTGGGGTCAAAAATAAAAGACTGAATGTGTCGAATGAATGTGTGAACAGTTAATGTGTGAAAAGTGAATAAGTACTGAATGTGTGAAGAGTAAATATGTGTAGAATGAAATTGTACTGAATGTGTGAAGGGTGACTGTGTACTGAATGTGTAAACACAGAATGTGTAAAGAGTGAATGTACCAGGCCCTGCACTTCTGTAGGTAGATGGAGTCTTCCCATAGCACACAGCCCAAAGCACCCTGCTCATCTGCACCTGTTCACACATCAATGACATCATCAGCTTCCCTCAGGTCTGAAGCAGTCTCTCACTTTTTTTTGGCTGCATCAGTACCACCATTTGCAGTCATATTGGCTCTGACTAGATTTTGTTATGTTTACTAATTGGTCTCAGAACCCATGGCATCAGTGAAGGGGGGCCCTACACTGAAACTTGTATTGTGAGCTACCCTCAACTAATGTCACTGCATTTTGGAATTAATCAATTACTGGTACTTACAAAACTGAATATCAGGGTGACTTCCAATCAGGCTGACGATGAACTAGCTGCGTGAAAAGTGAGCTTGAAGTGGCAAGTTTAATAAACACCTTGCATTTCAGCATTTTTGTGAATTTCGATTACTAAATTGGCAAGAGATGAATCACTAGAATGGGAGGATCACAGCATAAAAATAGAGACACAAAATCTAATACCTGAGCCTACTGCCATGATGGGCTCTTTGAGCGGCCCTCCTTCACTTCAGTCCTGCATGGCATCTACCCCCCACAGCCAGCAAGTCGTTGACCCACCAGAACTTTCTAATTATCAGCTACTGCATGAGCTGAGGACATACAGAGCTGAAATTAAAAAGCACCTTTCCTCGCTATTTTCCCTCTTCAAGTTTAACAGATAGGAGGTTTCCTTACCTGAATGAGAGTTCCTCCATACCAGTTTTTAAACATTATGATTTGCCCCTAAGGAAGGGAAGAGATCATATTTTGCCCCCAAGAGGGCTAGCTGCTTGATCCCTTCCACTTTCTGAGTCGCTGATCTGTCCCCATGCTCTGACATTTTGTGATGTCACTATAGGGCCAGCGCAGGGACGTGCTCCATACAAGTCTATGGAGCTTCATTTTAAAAGCGATTTTCACGATTTTAATCAGATTTTTGATACAGATCGAAGCCAGTATTCAAGTAACAACTCACAGCAACCCCCCAAGCACTCATGTCACCTCCTGTACATACTATATAAAGTCCCCCCCCAACACCAGTTCATGACATACCTCTCTAGCACTCACAGGCACAGCACATAGATGAGGCAGCACTCACAGCAGCCGCTCCTCCCCCAACACAGAAAGTAGTAGCACCCCAGCTCATGAAATAACCTTTCAGCACTCACCAGCACAGCACACTGCCAGCACACAGATGAGCCATCACTCACAGAAGCACCCCCCCCCCACACACACACACACACAGAAAGCAGTAGCAACCCAGGGCATGACATACCCTCCGGCACTCACAGGCACAGCACACTCCCAGCACATGATGAGCTATTGAGCCAGCACTCCCAGCAGCCAGCCCCACACAGAAAGCAATAGCATCCCAACACCAGCACACAAGATACCCTTCATTACCCAGACTTCCACATGCCAGCCAGCACAAAGCACCCCCAGTACCAAACAGAGAAATGCAAACACTGCTGGCAGACAAAGACCATTGGTCCATCCAATCTGCCCTGTTTTATTCTACCCTACCAAGCACTGGTGGAGAACTACAGACCACTGTAACCAGCGTAGCCACTAGCTAGTACACTACGCCAGTCACGCTACTTAGGATTAGGGAATGGGTGTGATTTTTTTTTTAATCAACTTGTTTAACTTAGGGGTTCTGCCCCATCCCAACCCATTTTTTTTATTTCAAATGGGGTTAAACAAATTGTTTTTTTTTTGATAACTAGTTTTGCTGCTGTTGATGGCCAGGGCACGTTCACCCCATGCTCCACCTTGTACACAGGCACTCAGCTTGCCTCACCAGACAGCCTCCACCATGGATGCATAGTGGGAAGGACTGTGGCTTACCCCCCCCATGGAGGGGAACCCGGCAGGAGATGAACCAGGGAGAGAGACCTCATCACCCTTGGACCCCTGCCTTGACTTACTTTGGACTTTGTCTGGCTGGGGGGAAAGGTCGTCCATCGTAGGCATCATTGTGCACGTCTTGAGGGAATTTCTATCTTTTAGATTTCCCTAGGGCGTGTATGTGCAATGACATCCAACGCGTTGCGAGCACACTTCTGTGCTTGCCCTCATGACATCCACCGCTGTCCAATCCCTGTTATGAGGCCCCCGCTGCTGCAACTCTAGTCTTCACTGGGGTCACCAAAGTGGCGGGTGCACACCCCTAACCCTCCCCAGGAGAGGAGAGCAGTCCTTCAGATGCTCAATCCTCTCCTCCCCTGCCAACCCCTGACAGCCCAAGTCCATTCCCAAACCCGGGTCGCCAGTGTGGAGTGAGGTGTGGCATCCAGTGCCTCAACCCTCAGTGCCACTGGGCCAGCTGAGGGTTAAACAAATTGATAAAAAAAATCACAACCATTCCCACTAGCTAGTAGCATAACTACAAACATACTGTACTGGCCATGCTTGTTATGGTGGTCCGTAGTCCTTCACTATCACCCCTTACCCTACTCTGTGACCTGTTCTCTAGTTGGAGTTGTTCACTCAGTCTCTAACATTGCACATTACATAAAATCCCACCCCCAACATCCATACATATAGTACCCTCCAGCACTCACAGTACCCCTAATACATAGAAGCCCCAGCATACAACACTGAAAGTAAGCCTTAGCCCCCTAGCTCATGTGAAACCCTCCAGTATGCACAGTACCCCAGCACTGCAGCACTCCCCAGCACACAGTGCTAAAAGTGCCCCCACCACGCCAGCACACAAGATACCCTGCACTCATTGCACCTCCTTTCTAGCACAGTAAGTACCCTCAAAACCAACACAGGAGATACTCTCCATCACTCACAGTCCCTTCCCATGTGTCAGCTAGCCCACAGAACCTACAGCACTCATAGAATGCCTCCACACACAGCACAGAAAGTTCCCCTCACACCAGTACATGTGAAAACCTCCAGCACTTGCAGCACTCCAAACACACAGTAAGCAGCCCTAACCCATCCGCCACACGAGATGCCCTCTTGGGGCAAACTGGTCTGTCCCAGACTCAGCCTGTGTTACTGTTACCAGCTTTCTCTATACTTCAGTGGCTGCCACCACTAGGCTTAGACACTCTTTTGGGATACCTACAGTTTGCGTCCCTCCAGAGCCACTGCTCACACAGTACAGTGCTCACTGCTCAAGGTAACATGACCCACTCCTCTCTGTCACAGCTGAGAACACCTTACTTTTAAAATAGGATATGGTAATGGTAGCTTTCTCCTCAGTGGTGGAAATACAGTTACTGGTAGTCGTAAGTCAGTTAGCTGTACCCCCAAAGGATTCAGTCACAGAAACATGAAATATATCAAAATAATATTTTTATTATTTCATGAAATTTACACATGTAACCCCCTACAAATGGGGGTTCCTGAAATGTTTTTCTGGGCTTGCCTAATGCCCACTGCCAGGCTGGTGTTCTGTGTTCTAACAGCTTTAAAAGTACTTGCATGCGAGTGCCCTGTTAGCCTCCGTGCCTGTCTCTTTAAGAGTCATGATTTTTGTAGTGTATAATTAATCTGGCTGGAGGCCGAGTGTTTCTAGGCTTGAGTCCCACCTGGGCTGCAGTACAATTGCTCTATTCTGCCATCGCTGATCGTGCAGAGGGAGCTCTATTTAGAACTGTGACTGTTTGCTCATTATCTGCTCTAATAAGAATAATATTATAGTTTGTCTAACGTGCCTTCCTTTGCAGCTTGGACTTTCTGTTAGTCACCACCATCTTGGTTCTGGACTGCCAGTCTTGGCCAATCAGTACCTTTGGGGACGCTAATGGAGAGTGTCCCCAGGGGCTTTGCGGGAGTGAATTTCTGTAGGAACTGTAGTTTTCACCCTTTGGTCCTTTGGTACCTAAATGGACCTGGAGGGGGAGCTCTAGCTGTGACAGACAGATGAATCAATGAATCGAACTTTGTGGGTCACTTGGCAAAGTCCCAGGCTGCCTGCAGCAGTGGGTCAGTGTGAGATTAGAGATGAGAAAGTGAACAGCTCGAGTGATTCGAGCAGCAGCTCCTGTGTGGTGTGCAGGGGAAATCGGAGGGAAGACTGTGTCTGGCCTGCCTGCTACCATCTTCCCAAGTGAAGAGTCCTTGAGCTTGAAATCGGACTATTCGAAATTGTAGCTTTTGTGATCGGAACCTGAATTGTGACAAAGTGAATTGAGCCTGAAGTGGACAGAAGATTTGCCTAGTAGCAATCAGCCTGTCAGGACTTGAAACCTGTTGCAGGATGTATGGTTTGCACAGAGACACTGTGAATAGCAACCGGACTGCCATCCAAACTGTGGTATTGACCTACTTTTACTGTAAGTGTGCTGAATGTGAAGTGTGGGTCGCGGTTTGGTTCCCCACCTCGCTGATTGTGTCATGCTAGCTGGAGGCTGCATCCAGTAACCTTACCGGACCGTATCCGATTCAGTTATCTGGTCTGGGCCTCACCATCTCAGCCTAGTCCCGCCAGGGGATTTGGCTCCCTGCTCAACACCAACGGGCAGGAACAACCACCACTGTGCATCGTGTGGACCCTGCTTCTCCTGGCAAACCAGCACTTCATCCTGAGGTCTCCATTTCATCCATCCTGCATCCTGACCTGGGTAGCATGAGTAAACACCAGGGTAGCTCCCTGCAACAAAGCTCAGATCAAAGTGGCACCTGATTTAATTGTTTTTGCTAATCATTTCGGACTGAGCCATCTGGCTTTGGATTACAAATTAAGGGTTAAAGTGCATGTTGTGTTTTCTTTCTTCCACAGGGCCCCAACAACAGCTGCAATGCCGGCCTACCCCAGGCAACACTTCAGGTTTGTCTGTATTAACAACTAGGTACCCAGAGTGTGTGTGACTGTTTTACAGGGACCTTTGAGTGCATGCCTTATAACCTGAACCATTCAGATCTCAAATCAATCACTAAATTATTGCCCCTCCCTTGTTCACATCCTCCTAATAAACCAGATCTAAATCTTTTTGCATCTAAACTGGTTGTCGTGTACCTCTGTGTGGGGAATACTGTATTGTTGCATTTATCGATTGCAGGCCTTATTTTACAGGGGGTCTCCAGGGCCATTGCAGCTGATCTAGCCCTGGTGGTAAGTGTGTTCAGTGTGGGGTTAACATTGCATTCCTGTGGTGATTACCACTGTCTTATTGCAGATCCATACAGGCCACTAGAGGGGTTACGGGGGGGTACCAGTGTCCTGGAGGGCTGTACCCAGAGCAACTACGCTACCCTTAAATCTACCCTCCGGGTGGAGGCACCCTTTTCACGAGCTCAGGCCCCTCAACATGCAGTTAATCACGCAGGCAGGGGTAGTATCCCCTGGGATAGCGCCACCTAGGGGTTACACACAGATAATACAGGATACTACACTCACAGACTATGGAGAACAGTTATTCTACAGAAATATAACAGAAAATGTTTTATGCACCGCAGACAGGAAAATCCTCTCTCCTCTCTCTCTCTCTCTCTCTCTCTCTCTCTCCCCCTCTCTCTCTCGACTGGCTTACCACAAGACACTTTGAATCAGAGCAGATACAAATTCTTAGATGGCAGTTTGCTCATAGTTCCAAGCCTGACTGACTGTTAGGCCCTGCCAGACCTTCCCCTCCCCCAGCTGTCCCCCAATGACATGTCATCCAGTATGTCACTCTGACATCACAGATTCAAAATCCTTTGCCTAGACAGCTGGGTACTCCTAAAGAACTGGTTTGCTCTAGCCTCAAATTTGGTATATAAAAAGACATCCAAAGACATTAGTTTCTTGTGCCAAGCGCTGTCTAGCACAGCAAAGGGTGACTCCTCTAGGAAACATAATGGTGATGCTTTCAGCTTCAGCTATCCCAGTAACTGACAAGAGTGTTATCTCTCACTGGAGCCCAGTCATGTATTGTCCAGGGAGTCCTGCCCAGATAGTAAACTCCCTCCCCCCAGAAAGAAAATAAACACATCTTTTTAGCAGCACTAACTGATTTTTTTTTTCATGTGAGCCGGCTGGCTTCATCTGCCATGCCTTCAGTTCACGCTTTGTGTGAACCCCACCTTAGTTTCTCCTAGGTGTCTCCTACTTAAGAAAAAAGGGCATTAGCTATTGTCTGGACAGCCTGTCTGCATTACCATGCTGTGACCCACTGCGGTACCTAATGTCCATATTATAGGATTGCAGCACCAGGCTCTATCTTAGTCATTTTAAATTCTGGCCACTGGTCCTATGCAACGAGGTAAGGGGTTTGTGGTCAGTAACCAGGATGAACTCCCTGCCATATAGGTAAGGTTGCTACTTCTGCAAAGCCCAGACAATCCCCAGTCACTGTTCAAGTGGTGGTGTAAAGCGCTTAAGTACCGGCACGCCACTATAGCACATACACAGTCTTCATCTGCTTTTTCATAAATGTTCATTACTTTATTTGCAGAAATAGTGTTTCATTTCTCACCGGTATAAAGGGTGCAAACCACATACCACCACTATATATCTGGCTGTCTCTGGGCATGACAGTAGCTCTGATGAAGCCATGATGTCACGGCAAAATGTTAGCTTCTCTGTGCACGTGCCAGAAATCAGAAGGAACAGCTCTCCATACAGCTGGTGTATGTGCAACTGAGACTGGTGAAGGAGCTTAGAGGAGCCCAAGCAACTTTAAATAACAGCGGAGGAAAACAAGACAGCCAGATACATTGTGGTGGTATGTGGTTTGTACCCTATATATTGATGAGAAATGAAGCACTATTTCTGCAAATAAAATAATGAACATTTATGAAAGAGCAGTGATTAAGACTGAGTATGTGCTAATGAGATGTGCTGATACACAGATGTGTTGCACCACCACTTGAACATTTGCATGTCCCTATACTGAGAACCTGAAGAGGTAGTATCACTTCAACTAATAACAGTGATGGTCACTTGCAGCTTGCTTGTTCTTAATCCCCAGACTCTCCTTTTCCATTGTGGCATAGGCTTGCTCTCTGGGCAGCAGCTTCCTGCTCAGGTACACAACTGAGTGCCCCTCTCCGCAGTGTGTGTAACCTGACTCAGAACCGCACCTAGCCCATGATCAGATGCATCTACATGCACAATGAATGTAAGATAGTAGTCCAGACTGGCAAGAACAGGTGCCCAACACAATGCCTCTTTCAGCTTGCAGAATGAAGTATCACATGTTTCCATCTACTGAACCTTTTCTGGCATTTTCTTCCTGGTGAGATTCAACAGGGCTTTGGCTGTGCTGCTGAAATTCAGCACAAAGTTATGATAGTACCCTGCCATCCCTAAAAAGACCTGTACTTTCCTCTTGGTTGTGGGCATGGCCCACCCCTGGATGGCCTCAATTTTCACTGGCTCAGGCCAGATGTACTCACTCTTCATCCTGTGCCTAAGTTTTGACATTTCTGCTGTTCCTATCTGCCACTTTTTCAGCTTGACTGTCAGCCCAGTGGGTTGCAATTGGCAGAACACTTCAATCACATGCCTGACATGATCCTCCCAGGTCTGACTGTAGGTGCCAATGTCACCCATGTATGTCAGAGTGAAGTCTCCTACCTCCCACAGAATGTGGTCCACGAGCCGCTGGAAGATGGCTGGTGCATTCTTCATCCCAAATGGCATTACCCTGCACTTGAATAATCCAAAGGGGATGATGAAGACTGACATTTCTCTGGCTTCAGGGGTACCTGCCAATATTTCTTTGTCAAGCCTATTGTGAACAGGTAACGGGCTCCCCCTAACCTCTCTAGGACTTCATTCATCCTGGGCATGGGGGATCCATCCAACTCTGGGCAGCTGTTACAAACATACGAAAATGCCAGCTAATTAGGCCTTGAGGTCTATCACGTCTGCACGAGATGCAGCTCACAGTTTGATAACTGCCGTTGCTCCCCACTCCCCTCTCCCTTCCATCCCTCCCCTGATTTCCATTCAGAGTCCCCCTGGTCTCTAACCACCCTACTAATACCCTGCCGATGTATCTATCCCATCCATTCTTAAAACCTCCCACTGATTCCCTTGATACCAACTCCTCAGGTAACGTATTCCAAGGCATCACCACCCTTTCTGTGAAGTAATGCTTTCTCAGGTCTCTTCTATACTTCCCACCAACCAGTTTCAGATTATGACCCCTCGTGGTCCTTTCCCCCTTCAGTCTGAACTCCTTCTCTGTGTTTACTCTATTAATACCTTTTAAGTACTTAAAAGTCTCGATCGTGATCAAGCAGTGGCTCAGCAGGTTGCACACTCGCCTCTGAGGCCGGAACATCAGAAGGCTGTGGGTTCTATCCCCAAACCAGGCACTTGGGTTCAATCCCAAAACTGACACTGTGGTGCAGCATTGGGGGTGCTGCACTCCTGAGGTGCCATTTGTCGGAAGAGACATTATACCGAGGTCCCATCTGCCTGTTCTTGTGGTAGCTCAGGTGGATGTTAAAGATCCCATGGCACTTCTCAAAAAGAGTAGGGGAAATTTTTATTGAACAACTGTCAAATCATAAACAAACAATCATGTTACATCACACAAAGTAAAAGACATTACAAAAACATCATATACAGAAATCAACTCAGCATTCCCCACAGTAAGCCCGAGAAAAGAAAAAAAAAAGAAAATCAAATACTTATTTTAAAGCTCAACTAAGAGAAGTGTTTTATCACACTTAAATCATAAAAAATCCCAAAGCCATTATTCCCATCTGACATATTTCATTTTATAAACCAAAACTAGCCATATTTTCAAAAAAGGAAAACCTTTCCACCAAGCCTGTACCCGTTTCTTAGGGTACAGTCGTGCATCCACCATGTATACCTCTCTCAAAGCAGCTTCCCACAGTCTACATATAGAAAGATAAGGCATTGTCTTTTGTTGGAAAATTAATTGATTCCTAGCTCGCCACAGATAAAATATTAAAATTGTGAAAAAAACATTCAAAGTAGTATCCATCCCACCAGCCACAAGGCTTGAATAATTCCCTAAAGCCAATTGTTCATATGTAAGTGTTTTTAACCACGTTAAACATCATCTGTTTGCTAGGAAATTCCATAAACCCCTGGAATAAGGACATACCAAGAGAAAATGATCCATTGTCTCTGTTTGGTTCTTGCATTCAGGGTATGGGCAGTTTCTTTCATCCAAAGTCTTGTGTTTGTTATTTCCTTTGACCCCAAACCTCCCATGTGACACCATGTGACACCAACCATAAAACATCCCACATCCTAAGTGGTATCCTTTTGTTCATAAGTTGATTAACTACTAGAGCCCTGTCAGAAAGAGGGCAACCCTTGAAATCTGCCATACGTGGTCCTATGGAGTTCAGAATGTGGTAATACAAAGCCTTCCTTGATTTTACCCTATAAATGTGATCTACAAACCCCATGTATGCAATTTCTGTAGTGTGGGTCTATAACACTCAGAGATCTGCCATCTGTGGTTAAACCGCACAGGCAATTCACCCCATATTTCCAAAACAGGTCCAATGTGATTATTGATATCTCATGTCCTTTTGCACAAGTGATTTGATATGTATTTGTATATGTTTTCTTGCTCTTGACACAACACAAATTGTTGTGTTATCTATGTAACCTTTTGTACTGTACCTAATTGACGTGGAACCTTTGTAAAAGAACCTCTGGCTCAAAGGTAGTAATTCCTAGAACAATAAACTAAACTAAACTAAACAGGTTATTAATCAGCCATGTCTTAACTACTGAATCTGTATCTTTCACCACCACCTGCAAGGACCCGGACCAAAAAATGGTATAAAAAAAAAAACTGGGTTAATCATATTTAAACCACCTCTGTTTGAAAAAATAATCTTAGCAGTTTTGTTTCCCATTTTACAGGTAATGGTATACAGTACTGATATACAGAAAACAAGGCATTGTATAACAGGAAATATTCGTGATCCAAAAATATTCGCCATGATAGCTGGTCGTCTTACCGTAATTTACTGATGTAATATTTTCTGGTATTACACAGCATCCAACATTAGCCATAAAGACATTAGCCATAAAAACCTTACCGATCTTAGAGATGAAATAACGCACTACTGAACATGTTGGTGCTACAATTTTCTTTATTTGAATCACATTCTTGCACCACAATAAATCAAAGGTAAAAAGAAAAGTTTATTTGTGTCTCTTGTGATCTTGGGGTCTTGCTACTCATCCAACTGATGCTGATGCTGATGCTGCTGCTGCTGCTCGGATTGGCTATCTGCAAATAAATAAAAAAGAGAGACCTCACTATGACCTAAGACCTTGCAGTGATACAGTAGTACAGTACTTCAGATTGTGCTTGTAAGGTAGCATAAAGGATACTTACAAATGGGGCGATCAAGGCAGTTCTCATGTGCTTCTTGTATCCCAGCTTCTATGAAACCACGGACGCAAGCATCTCTCTTCAGCTCATTATAGCTGCATTCTAGCCAGCGAGCGCGCTTCTCTTTCACAGCACTCATTTTAAAGGTCCATGTTGACAGTTTCTGCCCCTTCATTCATTTGCTCAGATATCAGCCCAGCATACCAGTCAGTGAAAGATTGCTTCAACTCATCTTTGAACAACTTGTTCAGCGAGACATCTAGTGGTTGACGGAGGTCTGTGCATGAAGCAGGTACAAAGACTGGTCTAATCCCGACCGTGTCAACTGCTCAGATGACAGATTGTCAATGTCAACAGTGTATTCCCTTTTTGTAGCTTTACCAGAATTTAGCCACTTCAGGATGGACATGTTCACAAACCAGCAGCAGCTCACAATGTGTTCAAACACAACACAAGAGAAAGGATGCTGCGCATTAGGTATGTT
Source organism: Neoceratodus forsteri (assembly GCA_016271365.2). Taxonomy (NCBI): domain Eukaryota; kingdom Metazoa; phylum Chordata; order Ceratodontiformes; family Ceratodontidae; genus Neoceratodus; species Neoceratodus forsteri. The sequence goes on from CM057459.1 coordinate 965,857,865, forward strand.
TTTTCTTTATTCAGATGCCCAGGTAATTAACAGCTATAGCAACTGAACTTTGACAGACAGTGTCCAATTAACAAAGATGTCAGATTGAAGTTGGGCAGTGTCTATTGGGAGACCACATTAGGCTGGACAATACAATACAATATTGTATACAGCATACAATGTTGTATGGGGGTAAACCGCGAATATTATCGGGTGCGAACAACTTTTAGGTAGGCAGAGCGCCAATATTAACGGGCGCCAATATATTCTGCTATACAGTACCAGAAATTGTTCAATAATGTAAACTCATTTTAGTTTTGAGAATTTCCAATGTTTCCATCTATTAACTTTGCTTTCACAGGTCATGAGGCTATTTTCCCAATTTCTACTCACCATATCCCCCTCCCCAAACCATACCCCTAATATTTTATTAGGGTCATTTGAAAAAATGATTCCTCCTACCTGAAGAGCCCCCACCTCCCTTTTCCCTGACCGAAGTCCTCTGAATTTCTGTAAGTTTAAACAGGACACAGAAAGGATACCATATGTCTTTGTTTCCTGTATCAAATCTAAAATGCTGTCTTCATTTCTAAGAAAAACGTAAAAATCATCGGTGTAAGCCATCAGTTTCATTTCCAGAGGCCTATATTCCCCTAAAATCACCTGTACTTTTTTATTTAATAATATTCTTCTAATTAAAGGGTCCAGCACAAATGTATACAGCAACGGGCTCAGGAGGCACGCTTGTCTGACCCCTGACTGAACCAGTATCCATTTCCCTTCTTTACCCACAATCAGTGGTGTAACCATAGCTTGTTTGTAAACCAATTTCAAAATCCCTATAAAGGAGTCCGGAATCCCATAAAACTTAAGTATTACAAACAAAAATTCATGACTGACTTTGCCAAAGGCTTTATTCTGATCAAGTGAGACCACATATCCCAGGTGCCCTCGTCTATTAAAGTAATCAACCACGTCCTGATTATGGAAAGGTTTTCCTTGATATTCCTTCCAGGAACTGAACAGGTCTGTACTGGATGTATTAATTGAGGTGCCATCCTCCTCAGCCTTTTCTGCAACATACTCGTCAAGATCTTGAAATCCGAATTTAAAAGACAAATTGGTCTCCAGTTGTCTATATTTCTTTTGTCCCCTTTTTTATGTAACATTATTATCAAGCCTTTTGAAAAATCCAGATGTATCACTTTCTGCGTCACCCAGTATTTTAAAACTTTGGCAAAACAGGGAGCCACCAAATCCCCATATGTTTTATAGAAGGAATTCAAAATCCCATACCTCCCAGGAGATGTATCATCTTTTAAAGATTTAATAATGTCTTGGATTTCCTGTGGGGATATATCTTCCATTAACATTTCTTTTTCCTCTGTATCTAAACCTGGCACCACTATTTTGGTTAAATAATTAGTCATCCATGTTTTATCTATGTCCCATGGAAGATATAAGTTTTGTAAGAAATGTTTCACTTCCTGCCTAATTTCCCACGGAGTCCTTACTATGCTCCCCTGTGAATTCTGTAGTTCTAATATACAGGAATTAGTTCTTCTTTCTTTGCAAGCCTCACAAGGATCTCCATACGTTTTTTTTTTGTGTTCCGTAAGAAAGTTTAGTCTGTAAAGATCTGGACCGATTATACTGTAATTCCCCCATTTGCTTTTTTAAAACTGTAATTTGTCCTGCATAATCCAAATTTAAAGTATAGGCTAATGATAATAATTTTAATAACTATGTCCTTAATTTAAGGTAGTGATAAAATCTCTCATTTGATGAATTTTTCCCATAGCATTGGAACCAATCCGTCAAATCCTGTTTAGTCTCCATCTGCCAAAGTCCCAAATCTTCATATAAATTCATTACCGAAACCCTTGCTAAAAATATTGATGTGATATTATACCCAAGTATCTGATCTTTAAGAATAGAGGTATTGAGTCTCCATCTAGTGGTGACCATTGGAAGTACCCCTTGTGCTGAAATAGTAGAATATACCAATAAATGATCTGTAAATTCTAAAGGCAAGACTCTGGTTGATCTCCGAGACAGTTGTTTAGAAATGAAAATGTAATCGAATTTAGATGTGAGATTGTTTTTCACAAAAGTATGCGTCACTAGTGGAGTAGCAGAAATGGATACATCCAGTAGATCAGCTGTATTAATTAATGTCTGGAAAGCTATGGAATCACTGTATGCCTTTTTCCCTGTAAGTCTTCTACTAGCTGTCTCTAGGGTGTAGTTAAAATCCCCTCCCATTACAATGGCTCTTGCTGTTGCTAAAAAAGGTTGTATTAAGTTGAATACTGCCACTCTGTCAACCTTAGTCTGGGGGGGCGTATACAGTCATAAATCTAAATGGAACATTTTGCCATATCCTGTCTATTAACAAAGCTCTCCCAGGCATGATTTCTACTATTTTTTGTAATTTAAATTTATGACCTGAAAACAAGATACCCACCCAATCCGCCTGGTCCTGTCCTGAGGACCAATAGAAGGTGCCCCAAATCCAGTTGTTTTTTTTGTACCTAACAAACCAGTATGTGACCTCATCCAGGTTTCCTGTAGAAAAAGTACCTCATATTTTAATTCATAAAGCAAAGCAAAAACCATTGATTGTTTCTTCATATTTCTAATACTGTGTATGTTACAGGAACCTACTGAAAAAGAAGCCATATGTTAGCATTGATTACCCCCAAGATCGTCCCCTAAAACCCTCATGAAGTTTTTTTATGGCTTTTTTCTTTTTGTCTTTTTTGCCTGTTTTCTTATCCTCTGCTGGTAAGTCCAAAGTCCTGGATTGAGAGGACCCATCGGACATGCCCTCTTCCTGCTCAGCATCTCCCCAATTTTTGGGAGCCAGTATTGAAAAGAAATGTTCAGTTTCCATCTCCTCACCTGTTGCCTCAGCTTTAGCCAATCTCCTATTCCTCCATTGTGTTTCAGGCTGGGACCAAGTTTCCTGTCGGGGGGGGGGCATGGATGCTGCCTCTAACTCTTCCTGCAAAGATGGATCTCTGCTATCCTCCCCTGATTGTCCTGCCCTCACTTCCCCTGTTTGTGATGCTTCAGGTACCTGCTGTGGTACCGGAGGGGGGGGGTATTGTCTCATCCTCTTTCTTCCCCCATTTGAGAACTAGGATCCAGGTCCTCATCAGAATCACTCCTTCTACCAGGTGATTGCTGGTTCTGGGTAGTGGGCTCTGGGGCAGAAGTAGGAACCTCTTTTTGTGCCCTAGAAATTAGATCATCAGGATCCACAGTACTTGATTTGTTTCTGGCCGCCCAAGGGCATTCTAGGAATATGTGTCCATGATCATCACAAAGATTACACTTTGTGAAGTTTGTGCACTAGGAACTAGTGTGGTTAAATTCCCAGCAGATGCCACATCTCAGTTTATCACACACATTTGACAAGTGTGTATGGGACACACATTTATAACAGGCCTTTGGTTGGCCTGAGTAGAAGCATGCCCCCGATTTTTGCCTACGAAGAAGCTGTTTGGGATAGGGGCAATTCCTTCTGCAGTTTGTCTTAACTTTATTCGAAATCGCCAGTCACCAGTCCAGAAGGCTTCTAAGTCTAAAAGTGCTTCAGGGGCACTTAACACCTCACACTGCTGCTGTAACCAGTGGTGTATGTCGCAGATGTGTATACTTTCATTCCAAAACATCACCGTTACCATCTTTATTAGGGGTTTTGAAAGAGGGATGGCGCAGAAAGGTGTCCACAGTGGGGCAAATGAACACTGGTTATACAACATCCAAAACCTTTCAAGCCCAGCTAGTGTTCTGAAGCTTATGTAATAATTGTCCTCTCCTGATACGTGTATCAGGGCATAGATGTCTTGTGCAGTGAAACCAAGAGAGTTTTTTAACAAATTCTTGCCCACATACAGTCTATCCGGGTGCATCTCTAGACCCCCTTTATAACAAAGACACACCGCGTTTCTTCGTGGAGTTGGTTCAAGATTTATTAAAAAGGTCCGAAAACCTTGGTCTGGGGGAGGGGGGGTGCCAACCCTCCTGTTGACTGCTGTTCTCTTGTAGGTGTCTGCTCTTCTGTTGCAGAAGCCCCCTTGTTTGGCTGCCTTTGTGAGTTTGGAGATTTATGAACATATGGCACAGACTCCTCTCTTTCTTCAGGGACCCCTCCATGAATATGTGTTTCTTCATTTTTATTCTCCTCACCCCGCAATTTAAACTCTGGGACCACAGGATTTAAATTGTGTCTGACCCCCGGTAACTAGTGTATGTCTCCATTCTGCCCTCAGACACCCTCACTTGTATTTTGTGCAGTCCTGACCTGCCGTTGTTCCAGCTGTTCTCAGTGCTGTATTCCTGGCCCATTATTCATGTTCCGGACATCTTGGTCATTTCCATCTGACCCCAAATCCCAGATGCCGGTTTCAGGTGTCTCTCGGTTTTCAGGCCTTCTCCCCCCTTGTGTAACTTGCAGATTCAGTTTTTTACTGTTATCATTCACCATAACCTCGCAGTCTGAGGCATCCTTGTTAACCAACAGCACAGTACAATTGGGACTATCGCTCACTTCTGTACCGGGAGAAAGCTCTGTTTGTGTTAGTACCTCGGCCTGTTTTTTTACTTTTAGGGGACTTTAGATTTGAAGACTCATCAGAGTTCACCCTGGATTTTTCGGTCGCTGGGTGCTTTATTTCACAGGAATCCTCATAAGGAGGATCTGGAGTCCAAGTCCCATTTTGATCCTGTGACCACCCAGCCTCCCCAAGCGCTCTGTCCGGGGACCAGTCCTCCTGAGGGGTAAATGTTTGTGTCAAACCAAATTATGCAGCTACTAGTTGAAAAGTACTTTTTGCTATATTAACCTTTTTCAGGTTTACAGTTTGTACAGTCTGTTCCATCACTAACCTTTGAGCAGGCAGGTTTTCCTCTATTTGTTGAACCTCCAGTTGCCTTTTATTTAAGGCAGTTTTCCTTTTCTCATTTCATTCTTCATCTTCTGCCAGCACTGTAAGCAATACTGTTCAACGTTCAACAATGTCTTTTTCCAACTGTGCAGCAGCAGCTGCAATATCAGTAGTGTTCGAAAGCTTCTCGGTCTCATCCTGCAACAGGGGTGTTGCAAATCTAGAATCATCCTCCTCACCCATTGAGCTACCAAAATCGTCCTCATCCACTTCCACAGTTCGTCTTTCAAAGTGACATGATAATCCATCCACCTTCTCCTGCAGAGCATCCACCTCCTTCTTCTCCAAATCCACCATCTTGGAACAACTAGGGCCAACAGTGCCCTCTTCCAAGAGTAGGGGAATTTCCCCAGTGTCCTGGCCAAATTTCACCCATTGACTAAAAATACCACAAACATCTTAATCTGGTTCAGTGTCAGTTGGCATTCATCTGTATCCCCCTCTCCCAGGACAAGATAGGCAGAATTGTCTAGTCCTCCTTTCCTGGTCAACAAAAATGAAATAAATAAACAAATGTCCCCTCTGTCCCTTCTGTCTTCCAGGGACTACATTTTTAGCTCCCAAAGTCTTTCCGCATAGAGCTTGTCCCCCATTCCAAGGATCATCTTAGATGCCCTCCTTTGGACCCTCTCGAGAAGCATAATGTCTTTCTTTAAATAAGGGCACCAGAACTGCATACAGTACTCCAAGTGTGACCTCATCAAGGATTTGTACAGTGGCATTGTCACAAGTCCACTCCAGTTGGGCAGAAATTCCCTGAGCTACAGTGTATCCCCTTGTGATCAGGGTCAGGGATACTCCTCCTCTATCCTTTTAGCATGTTCGCTATTTCACAACTGAATGTTCGCCAAAGAATCCCAGGGCTCCCTCTCTCCATGTGAAGGCATTTGTGGAGAACAGTGGACGGCTTGTGCGCTTTTCTGAAAACTCCACATACTACAGTAGGGCCGCAATCGCACAGGCGTGAAGTCTAACATCCTCCACAGAGTTGCACAGTTGCAGTTAAAAATTAAAGAACACATTAACACAGTAGCAGATAATTCTTCTAATGTGTTATTTTACTTTTATCAACAAGAAAACAATTTATTACACCACCAGCATCCAAACTCACATTTACACATTCTTCAATAAACACCTATATCCTGGCCCCAGCATACAGGACACCACTGCTATTTGGGGTCCCAAATGCACAATTAGAGATCAACTCTGCCCTTGCAAGGTTTGCCCATTAACAGCTCTTTTCTGTAATTGCAGTGTAACTGTGCTGAACAAGTTTAAGATTTTTCTCCATTGTATGTGTGATGTGTCAAGTTCACTGTTTTGTGGTGTGAATGCTCAAAGCAATCCCTTTTTACTTTGATGTGCTCGTCCACACCTATATTTGTGCTGCATATACTGCTAAATAGTTGCCTTCTGGTATCTATAGCATTGTATTGTTGTAATTACAATAATTCAGATCCCTTTAATGTTTTGTTATATTTCATGATATTATTCGTTCTGTGGGGGCGCTCCGCCCCCCACACCCCCAGGTAAAATACAACTTCATCGGGTAAACCCAGGGGTGTGGGGGCGGGCCTCTAGAAAAAAAATATGTGCTGAAGTATAACATAATATATACCATAATATAAATATAATAGGAGATAGTGGAGATTACGGACCACCAACGGACCTACTCTATTAGCGCAGGATCAAGTTGCTACTTTCTCAAATCAGTCTTTGGGTTATTTTAGTAGTTTATTTGAGTTGCTGGGCTTCACCCTAACACCCTCATAAAAAAGGTATGGGGTAAAGTCAACTCAAAATAAACTTACACAACCAACATTAACAGTAAGCACAAGCAGACGCTGTATTCACGAACGATTTATGCTACTTGCGTAGCGCTGGTCCGATAATCACCACTAGTGCCACATAATAATACAGGTATACTGAAATACATTAATGAAAATGATAACCCGGAATAATGTAACTGCCTAACACAGACAACAACAACAATTACAATAATTCACGTTTGTTCTGTATTATTCGTTCTGTGGGAGCATTCCACCCCCCCGGGTATAAAATAGAACTTCATCACAACTTAATTCTCATAGCTGTGCAAGGCTTACAACACTGTGCTTCTCACGTACGCATAGATCCGCTCTTGGTGACGCTATGGGTGTCTAATACCGTAAGTGACCTAATACGCACTCACCGTCCAGCGTTCTCGACAAATGCCCATGTGAAGGGGTGCAAATACAAGTCTTGAGTCTGTGTTCCTGGGATAGAACCCTCTTGGCCACTGCAAAATGAACCAGAAAGCCACAGGTGCATACAGGCCCTCGGGGAATGCCCTATACACCCTATTATGTATCTTTCCCCAGAAATGCAGAGACCGGTTCAAACCCCCACAGACCCCTCCTGGAGACATTTTGTATTTCCTCCCCGGCTTTCATCCACAGAGTCCCTTGTGGTACTTTACTTCGGTAGTGTTTGGCCCTTAAGCAGTCACACAGGCATAGTATAGTTTGAACAACCCTTTCCCAAACCAACACACACAAAATACACTGGCAGAATTATCTTAAAGTACTGTAGAACTTGATTTATTACTGCAAAAAAAATATCGCTATTATCACGCTGTACCTTTAAGGCATGACATTATGTTTACCGCACTTATTGATGTTCTCTAAGCGACCACGTGATGCTGCTGTAACTCGGCAACAAGAACCCTCAATTCGGAAAAAAAACCCAACATGGACGCTAGTGCTTATTTTTTTTTTTCTTGCTGCACAAACAATCCCATAAAACCCTAAATCACCCGAAGTCTACAACCCTAATACATTGTTACAGTAACTTCTGTAGCCTTAAGTCGAGAGTCATTATTGGACGCCATCACTGCTGTCATCGTCAGCGTTGTTACCAGGTACAGCAGTCTGAAAAAACAAAACGAAACATTGTTTAGTCTCTGGATAGCAAGTGTGTTCTAATAGTGTAGGTTTGATTTGTTTACCATCACTTCAGTTCTCTGTGACGGTGCCGGTAGTGGTCTCATGATTCTCTCCAGTGTCCTGGTTCTCAACCTGGGTGTTCTGTTAGGGAGAAAGGTAGGTGAGTAGCGGTTAACAGGTACATTTTAGATACAGTAAGTAGATGTCAAAAGAACAGCAAAATGATTATTACTGTACTGTCGAGGCAGTTGTTGTGTGCCTGTAGTATGCCTGCCTGCTGGAAACCCTGGATACACTCCTCAGTTCGTGTGTACAAGCTAGCCATGCTTGTCGCCAGCCACTGTGCGTGATGAGACTTTAATGTTGCGGATCTCAGGTCTACCTTAATCTACGAACTGCTGCTCCCGACCTGAAGTTGGTCAGAGATTTGTTGTGCATACCAGTCAGTGAATTGTATTTTCAGTAAATCTTTAAATATTTTATTTATGGCTATGTCCAAAGGTTGTAACAGGTCGGTGCAAGACGCAAGTACGTAAATTGGAATAATGTTGTTGGCCTCGAAGTTTGCAAGTACATCTGCAGTTGTATGGCCTCTAAACAGATCCAAAATCAGTACTGTGCGCTGCTCATCAGGGAGATTCATTTGTGCTTTTACTTTATTGATGTATGGGACAATCACTTTGTTGGTGTATAGCACAGTGGTGTTACAATTAGCCCAATGATTTTCAGTATGGGTAATGCTCCAATCAGCAGGGAATGAGAAATGTGGGTGGCATTGATCAGTTTTCCCCTGGTAAATTACCTGTGGAGGAAGGTAATGACCAGATAGGGAAATGCATAACACCACAGTGACTTGTCGTTTGTCACCAAGACCAGACACTTCAATTTGCTTCTTACCGATACTGTCCATTGTCCATTGGGAGCACGGTATCAAGTTTACACCTGTTTCATCTAGGTTAAGAATAAGTTCTTTTGGTACAAGTTCTTGCATTGCTGCGGTTGCAATTCGCTTCAAGAATTGTGCCTTTAAGTCTGGGAAGTCAATAGGGGTTTTTCGTGCTGCTTTTGTGCCCTTTCTTTTACTGAACCCCATGCGGTTAAGGAATAACCAGGACCACTGCTGAGAAAATGAAAGGGGGCCACCATTTTCAACGAGCATATGTGGGTGTGTAGTTTTTACAATGCCAGTCGCTATTGCAGCCAAAACACGACCATCAACTACAGCACCCTCTGCTCGGAGAGACTTAATGATCACTCTCAATTCTTTTTCCACGTCCTCCATAAGGAGTGGTGGGTGACCTCGGGATTTAATGGGCAGACTTTTCTCTAATGTATGGGGGTCAGGGTTTTCTTTTAGCTTCAGCAGGTAGTCTCTTTTAAAAGTTCTTACAGTACTTTCATTAATTTTAGATTTATACTTAGTGTCATAAAATCGTACTGCATTCATTACCCCATGCTGAACTGCGTATTGGCCAACCTCAAAACGGACTTCAGGGGGATACATACAATGCACCATTTTCCTTTTCTTTGGAGGGGGAGATGCATTAGCAAGCTCCTCCGTGACATTCTCTGCCATGAGCCTTGGGACACCAGCAGTAACACTCAGCAACTCAGCGTCAATGCTATCTGTATGCAGTGCTGAGTAGTCACGCTTTGTTGATTTTTTTTTTAGCTGGAGTGTATAACCACTTGAAGAGAGACATGTTATGATGCGCTGGTCAGTAATCCAAATGAACGGGCAACAAACAGAGCTACGCTGACCACAACATACTATTAGTACTGTATGAGACAGCTATCAGATGAAAGCTAGCTGTCAGCCAGTAGCGGAGCGCGATGGTAATTTGACGTGCTACCACACAAGATAGTCAGACCATGATATAAACTCGACACGATATTAAATAGTTTTACAGTAAGCCAAAGGCTTTACTAATTAATTACTAAATTTAGTAAATAATAATTTTAGACATTGGTTATAGGATATGGAAAAGAAAATGGAAGTATACAATAAAACCTACACTTTAAAATTCTGAGGTTAAAGTGCCACCTCAAGTCCTTGGTTGCTGGATTTGAAGTGCAAAGTGTCCTTAGAAGTGGCAGCTGAAATCTTGGTTCTTGTGATCCAGGAGAATTTCTTGAAAACGAAAATGTCTCTGCTCTTTCTCAACAAGACAGGGTCCCAAGTGCAAACAGTTCCTTCACATGTAACTTGAATTGGCAACCGGCAAAAAGGCAGCAGACAGAAACAGAAAGCAAAAATGCACTGATAAAGTTGTGCACCCCTGTTTTATGGGGTTTCTCAAAGGGCAGGTCCAGTGATACTGACTTGCCTGCGGTTGGCTAGCATTCCGTCTCCATTTCTACACAACCAATCAGGTTTTAATATTTTATTACAAAAAAATGTTCATTCCTGAGCAATGATAACGTTTTTGTTTTCTTCAAGCTAGTTTGAATAGCCTGGGGCTAACATTAGCCTCCCCCTACCCTCCCCCCTTAATGACTGTAATTAAGCTACACTTAGTCCAGCCATTTAAATGCTAGTCCATTCAGTTGTAACTAGATTAACTCAGGGTAGGCCTTTAGAACAAAAGGTCCCCAAACATCTCGATTGCTCTGGAGGCCTGGGCCTTTCACAAGTAAATTGGGATACCTGGCCTCCCACCTATGCATAATTAGACCTTTTGTTTCTTTTAAATGAAAGTTTCTGCCCAGCAACAAGAAATTACATAATTTCAAGGGCCTATGTTTTCTTTTGTACCCATGATCCCTTGAAAGTTAGACTGGGCCACCATGGGCATCTCTAATGTATTTCACACATAAAATGACATGAACTATGACTAAAACAAGGTAAGGATTTATAGAAACATAGAAACATAGAAGTTGACGGCAGATAAGGACCACAAGGCCCATCCAGTCTGCCCATTTCTTTTTCTACCTTATAAATGTGCCATCGGCCTTTGCTCTGTCAGTGGCCTATCTATTCATACTCATTTGTATTGCTCCCATATGCCTATCCCATGCCTGTTTGAAGCCCTGCACTGTATTCATAGCCACCACTTCTTGAGGTAGACCATTCCATGCATCCACCACCCTTTCTGTGAAAAAGAATTTCCTCACATTCCCCCTTAATCGGCCCCCCTCTAATCTCATGCTGTGTCCTCTTGTCCTGCTATTTTTCTTATATTTAAACATGTTAGACTCTTTCACCTTGTTAATGCCCTTAAGGTGTTTGAATGCCTCGATCATATCACCTCTCTCCCTCCTTTGCTCAAGGGTATACATATTGAGCTCTGTTAATCTGTCCTCATATGTCTTCTGATGCAGTCCCTGCACCATTTTGTTGCCCTTCTCTGGACTGCCTCAATTTGGTTAATGTCCTTGTGAAGGTGTGGCCTCCAATACTGCACGCAGTACTCCAGATGGGGCCTAACCAGTGTCTTGTAAAGAGGGATTATTACCTCCCTCTTACGACTTGTGATACCCCTACTAATACACCCTAACACCCCCTAGCCTTACCTACTGCTTTAGAGGTCTGCTTGGATGATTTCAGGTCATCAGTGATGATGATGCCCAAGTCTCTTTCTTCCTTTGTGACTGCTAGCAACTCTCCTCCCAGCCTATAGGTGGCTTCAGGGTTTCTCTTCCCTATGTGCATGATCTTGCACTTCTTTGCATTAAATCCCAGTTGCCTCTCTTCTGACCATTTTGCTAGTTTATCCAGATCTCTTCTCATTCTGCCCACCCCATTTGGATCATCTACTCTGTTGCAGATCTTGGTGTCATCTGCAAACAGACAAGCCTTACCCTCTAGTCCATCTGCAAGGTCACTAATGAAGATGTTGAAGAGGACTGGCCCCAGGACTGATCCCTGAGGTACCCCACTTGTGACTTGCATGTCTTCTGACTGTAAACCATTTACCACCACTCTCTGTTTTCTGCCCTCAACCAGTTTGCCACCCAGTTGACCAACTTGACCCACCCCGAGACTACCCAGCTTATTTATCAATCTTCTATGTGGAACAGTGTCAAAAGCTTTGTTGAAGTCAAGGTAGGCGACATCAACTGCTCCCCCTTGGTCCACCACTCTGGTTACCCAGTCAAAGAAATCTATGAGATTAGTTTGACAGGACCTTCCTTTTGTAAACCCATGCTGTCTTGGATCCTGTGCCCTATGGATTCCAGGTGTTGCACTATCCTTTCCTTAGAAGTGCCTCCATCATCTTGCCACTACTGAGGTAAGGCTGACTGGTCTGTGAGTTCCCTGTCCTCCTCCCTGCTACCACTCTTGTGGAGGCGGGATCACATAAGCCCTTCTCTAGTCTTCTGGGACCCTCCTGTGCTCAGAGACTCACTAAACGGATTCTGCTAATGGCTCTGCTAGTTCCACCTTTAGCTCCTTGTACCCTGGGATGTAGCACCATCCAGGTCCCCATTGCCTTATCCACCTAGGAAGCAAGCTCTTGTAGGACCCTTTCTTTTGTGAAGGGAGTAGTGCTCACCTCCCTCCCTCCCCCTGTGTCCATGGTGCTGAGCTGTGGGCCCTGCCCTACCTTCTCTTCAGTAAATACTGAGTGAAAATATCTATTTAGGATAGATGCTTTTACATGGTCCTCCTCCTCACATGCTCCCTTTTCTCCATTAAGCTTAGCAATACCCCCTCTGGACTTTCTCCTTTCACTAATGTATCTATAGAAAGTCTTGTCACCTTCTTTTACTGTTCGTGCTAGTGTTTCCTCAGTTTGGGACTTTGCCTGCCTTACTGCCTTCTCTGCTTCCCTTAGGGTAGTTTGGTATGCCTCCTATCTTTATCCGCTGTGTTCCCTTATATTTCCTGAGGCCAGCCTTTGGCTCTGACCTTTCTGCTACTGTATTGAGAACCAAAGTTGTTTCCTTCTTCTTTTTGCACTTCCTTTTCTGTCTAACACAATGGGATGTTGCTTCAAGTATTGTATCCTTAATGCTTGCCCACTTTGCCTGTACCCCCTCACCTGTGTTTCTTTTTGCCAGGGCTAGCTTAACTCTGTTGGCCATCTTATCAAAGTCAGCTCCTCTGAAGTCCCATATTTTTGCCTTGGAATGGGATGATTTAGATGTAGTAGCCACTACTATCCACTACAGCCACTATCCCGCTACAGGCAAAATGATCTCCTCCCTTCTCAAAGTGATCCCCCAGCAGTGCACCCCAGTATTCTGTTTGCCTTAGCCACTGCTTTTCTGAATTGTCCTGAGTGATTCATTTTCCCAGTGTAACCCCCCCCCCCCACTGGCCCCCCTTGTTTAACCAGCAGGGCTTCTCTTCTCACCACAAACATCTAGGGGCAACAGAGAGGGGTGGGGGTTTACATGAATTAGTACAAGACATAAAAAAGAGAGAAATGGCCACCATTAGACTCGGTGGACCAGACTGTTATACAAAAACAGTCAGCCAAGTGTGGCAACTACCTGGCACACACCTGGTGGGACCATTTACCATGGCCAGCAACCCAGGTCCCTGGGAGAAAACGTTTGCTCACCATTATGCTAGGTTTGCACTTCTGGACAGGGGCACCCAAGTAACTCCAGACAGAGGGAAGCAATAACAATACTGTTCAAATCAGGTTGGGATTCTAGAGTGTGGCTTTTACTCATGTAACAAAGTAGGAATAATCACAAAGCAAAGATGGACCCCCACGGGGCTACACATACTGGTATTGCAGATTCTCCAAGGTACAGAAATTCCTGAATTCACATTTAGCATAGGCTGAAGTAACACAAAACAGCGAACACTCTGGTTCAGATTTGGAGATTGGCACACACGGCCAGATGTAGTACATTTCCCATCGACTAGGCACACATGGCCAGTACTAGGACACGTTCCCATATTTCATGAGGAATGAAGGTGGTACACATGACCACAAAGGAGCACATCCAGGCTCAGTACTTTCAGAACCCACTAAACTGGGGTAAACTGAGAGAAAACAACCCACATACAGGAGTAAACACTTTTTTCAGGCATTGGCCATTTGCACTGAAGAAACAGTAAATGGTGCCTTTCAGAACCCGTAGAGGTAAACTGGTTACTCCAGGTGGGGGGGTCTCCCACCTTTGTTTCCAAGCTTATACTCAGTCATGCATCTGGTTAATACCACACAACTGTAGAAACACTGTAGATGCTGTCTTGAAATGTATATCACACTTAACATACTACTTTCACACACCTCGAAGTGTCAGAAATTAAAATTTCTGCACTTGGACGGTCACATACTGGACTCCAACGTCGGCAGACACTTTTAAACAGAAAGTCTAGGTGACAGGGTTCCTTTGTCAGAGAACTTCACCCCTAGGTATTGCAGATGCACCTGGGCTTACATAGAGAAATTGTACTCACAACAAATAAAGATGTCCAAGGCAGCTTCACCAAACAAGTGGAACAAGAGGATTGCCCCTGAATCCTGGAGTTTGCCCCATCCCTTCTGGGATGGGGCAAAGAAACCTTACTGGCACAGGTCTCCACCACTTCAGAAAAACTGTCTTATTTGTTCTTCTTCTAGGGTGAGAACAAACTACCACAAAAGCAAAAAGGGTAGCTCTTTGTCAGAGCTAAAATGAGGAGCTGCCCAGCAGCTGCAGCCTCCTCCTACTTGAACTCCTACAGAACTAACTCAACATTCCAATTCACTCTAAAGCCAGCTGAACAAAGTGGCTTATGCTGCTGTGAGAGTTCCATAATTACATCATCACTCCAGCTCAGCTGATACTGAAAACAGTGTGTGACAGTGTGAAACCCATTTACCTGGCATTTCAAAAGCTGCCTTCCCTGCCTGCCACTGATTCTAACTGGGATTCTAGTAACCCCTGAGAACAAGGGGGTTACACCAGTGATCACTAATCCCAGATCTTTTTCTTCCTCAGAGACTGTTAATTGTACCCCCACCAATTTGTAGCTGTGCCCAGGATTCCTAGCTCCCAACTGAAGTACACTGCACTTCCTAACATTAAACCCCAGCTGCCATGTGACTGACCACTGTTCTACTCTTTCTAGGTCTTCCTGGAGTGTCCTCCTTCCCTCCTTACTGTCCACCTCCGCACCTAGTTTGGAGTCATCAGCAAACAGGTTCACATTATTCCTAACTTCAACTGCAATGTCTGAAATGAAAGCATTAAATAACAATGGACCCAGAACCAAACCCTGAGGAACCCCACTAATGACCCTTCTGGGTGTTGACAGCTCCCCCCTACCACCACCCACTGTTGTCTGTCACTTAGTCAGTTCCCAGTCCACCTCACCAACCTTTCACCCACCCCTAAGTAACTCAGCTTGCCCAGCAGTTTCTCATTCAGCGCCAAGTCAAATGCCTTACTGAAGTCTAGATATAAAACATCAACCAGCCTACCACCGTCCAGAGATCTTGTCACCCAATCAAAAAATTCAACCAGGTTAATCTGACAAGATCGCGCCTTGGCAAAACCATGTTGCTTGATATCCTGATGTCCACTTACCTCCAAGAACTTCATCAGTCTTTCCTTCAATATACTTTTCAATGGTTTCTCCACTATGGACGTCAGGCTGACCGGGCTATAGTTTCCCAGCTCATCCCTTGACCCACTCTTATGGAGGGGCACTATGTTTGCCATTCTCCAGTCCAATGGTACACTTCCGGTTTGGAGGGAGGAGTTGAATAACTCCTTTAGCGGTGCTGCCAGGACATCCACCAACTTTTTTAGGACTCTAGGGTGGATCCCATCCAGACCTGGGGCCTTGTCTGTCCTTAACCTAAAGCCCTCCCACACTCTCTCCACTGGTATCTCATCACATGTTAGTGACCCCCCTTCCCACCTTTTACCTTAACACCCCCCTGTGGAATTGGACCATCCATTTCCCTCGTAAAGACAGAGCAGAAGTACAGTACTCGTTTAGTAACTCAACCTGCTCCACTCCCTCTTCTGCCCACCCACCCTCCTGTTTCTGACCTGGTGATCTGCCCCCTAGACTTCCTCTTCTCCTTGATATATCTAAAAAATTCCTTCTCCCCCCTCCTTGATCCCCTGTGCCATCCTTAGCTGTTTGGTTACTTTGGCTGCCCTTACCACCCTACTCATCCAAGATTTCAATCAATCAATAAATAAAAATAAATACTCACCTCCTTTGATTTCATATAGTACATTTCCCTGTTGAGCTTACAGTAGTCAACTCAGAACCTCATGGTCCCATCCTTTTTGGAAATCAGTACCACTTGGGAGGCCCAGAGACTGCTGGAGTCCTGGATCACCGGACAGCCAGCATCTCTTTGATCTCCCCCTCTATAGCATGTCTTACATCTTCTGGGATTCTGTAGGGTGGCTGTCTCAGCGGGGCTTGGGACACTGTATCCACATGGTGCTCTGCCAGCATGGTATATCCTGGTTTTCCCCATGAATATTTCACCAAATGTATGCAGCACCCCACTCATTTCAGCAGCTTGGGCTGGTGTCAGCCACTCCAAAAAGCTGACAGCATCCACTGAGGATTCTTATTTCACCTCTCCCAGGAGATCTACACGTGGATCTGCTTTTGCCCCCTCTTCCAGAGAGCTACACACAGACAGCACCATATCATTCCTGTCATGGCAGAGTTTCATCATGTTTATGTGGTAAACTCACTGTGTGCACCTCCTTTCAGGTAGCTCTACCACGTAATTAACATCATTCACTCTCCTGGCCACCGAGTAAGGCCCCTCACAAGCTGTTGATAATTTGTTCTGCTACAAGGGAATAAGCACCATCACCCACTGCTTGACTTCATACTCCCAAGCTCTGGCCCCACAGTCATGCCATGTCTTCTGCCTCTTCTGTGCAGTGGCTAGGTGTCCTGGGCAAACCCCATGAGCTCCTTGAGTCATGACCGGAAATTCACGACATACTCCACACTAGATTCCCCTTGGGGAGCAAGCTCACCCTTCCATTCATCCCTTGCCAAATCAAGGGGGCCTCTTACCCTATGGCCAAACAGGAGCTCGGAAGGTAAGAACCCTGCGGACTGCTAGGGGACTTCCCTATATGTGAATTGGAGACGGGATAGATACTTGTTCCACTCTCTTGCATGCTGGTCAGAAATACCCTTAACATTGTCTTAAGGAACCCACTGAATAACTCGACCAGACCATTAGACTGGGGGTGGTATGGTGAGGCCCTGTGCATTCCTACCCCACACTTCTTCCAGAGACTAATCATCAGATCAGACGTGAAGTTGATGCCTTGGTGCAACAGAATCTCCTGGGGAAAACCCACCCAGCTAAATATCTCCATCAGTTCATTGGCCACCTTCTGAACCTCAATGGAAGACAAGGGCACTGTTTCTGGGTACCTTGTGGCATAATCTATGACTACCAAAAATGTTGCTTGCCAGTACAACTCGGGGTGCTAAGGGGCCCCACAATGTCCATGGCAACTTGCCAAAATGGTTCTTCATTAACAGATAGGGGAATCAAAGCTGCTTTAGTCTTGTTCCCAACCTTTAACACCCTCTGGCACTACGGACAAGTTTGGCAATAGTTTGCCACATCTTCGGAAATACTATGCCAGTAAAAATTATTAGTCAGCCACCTTTCTGTATGGCTGACCCCTAGGTGTCCTGAAGAGGGTATGTCATGGGCTAAGGCCAGAAGCTGCTTCCTGTACTCCCTAGGAACCATCATCTGATGGAGTACGGCTTCCTCCAGTTCCCCCTTAGGAACCCACTAATGGTACAGAAGCCCATTCTCCCAGTACACCTCTCTTTTTCCAACACTCACAGAGTCACCTTCCCCACTGGTGGCTAACTCCCTTAGCTTTTGCAGGGATGGGTCAGCTTGCTGTGCTCCCCGTAGCTCCACATTCCTGACCTTCCCCAGAATACACTCTGCTGTAGGAGAGCTGCCAATGGCTGGGCTCTGCCCAGTCTGTAGCTATGGCTCAGAACTGCTGCTCCCAGCTCATTATTTAGCTGCAACTTCTCCTATTGCTGAGGTAGGGGCTGCTTCCTTGTGCACTGCCCCATCTATGTCCTCAGGATCTGGTTCCTTCACCTTACTACAGGTAGTGACACACACATCATTGGCCCTACTACATGACTACATCCACAGGCAGGTCTGGTACAATACCCACCTCCCGTATGCCATGGCCATCACCCCACCTTAGAAAGATGCAGGCCAGTGGCGCTGAGATTGCAAGATCCATCATTCCTCTAATCCTAGAAAACTGGCCAGGCATGATCTGTTCCTCTTGAATCAAATCCTGCTCCACTAAAGAAATGGAGGCCCCAGTGTCCCTCAATCTCTGGGTCACCATCCCATTAACACATGCAGGGTGCATGTGTGCAGAGGAGTTCGAGGGTGCTGCACTCTGTGTACATACTACTACCTGCAGAGAGCTTCTCGAGCTACCCCCTCCAGCTGCACTCACACCTTTTGTAACATTTTTCAGACAACTGCAAGACAAATGCCCCGGTTTCTGGCAGATATAGCACTTGCATTCACCCCTACCTGTGCTTTTGAGAACATGGGTTTTTCCTTTTTGTTTGCGCATAGGCTGGCTTCCTTTAAGCTGCCCCCTCCAGTTCCCCTAAAACCACCTTATATCCCTTCCCCATTTCCTTTTCAGCGATAGGATGGTTAACTGGCTATGAACTGATCAGCCCTCTTGGCTGCCTCCCTCGCACAGCTTGGAGTTCTTTCCAACAACCATATTCTCAGATAATCAGGTACAGTTTTTAAAAACAGTTCCAGAAGAAATAAATATTTTATCTCCTCTACAGAGTAAGTTTTTTCACCTTCTGCCAGCATTCTAATAAGTTACTTAGCTACATACACATTTCAGCACAGGTATCTCCTGGGGGCTTTCTTAACCATCAATTTTTGCCTGTAGGCCTCGGGGGCTTAACTCAAAATGCTTTAGCAAGGCATTTTTCACTTTATTATAGTCCATGTAATCATTAATGACCATTCAGGCAAAGACTTCTAATGCCTTGCCTGTACGCCGTGGCAAGAAGCCCTGCCCAATTCCAGTTGCCCACAGATTCTTTCAAAAGATCTTAAAAACAAATCAAGATCACCCCCCTCCTGATATCTGGGAAACATTTTAGAATTCATTTTGGCTTCCCAGGTCGAATCCCTTGTGCTGTTACTCGCAGTTTCTGGTGATGTCCTCTGCTACAGCATCTCCGTTTGTCTCTCATGCTGACACTGCCTCTCTCGCTCCTCTCGCTTTTTCAGCTGGCCCTCATGCTGGCACTCTTTCTGTCACACCTCTACCTCTGACCTCATCAGCTGTAGATCATCCTCTGCCCTTCGCCTCTCAGTTTCTGCCTTCTCCCTAACCAGGGTGAGCACCAGCTCCAACACCAGTACCTGGTCTGCTTGTTCAGCTGCCCCAGTCAAAGGCTCTGGCCCGTCTGCATTCTCCCAAGCCTCGGTCTCACAACTTTGGCTAGCAGTGACCACTTTTGCACAGCATTCCTGGTCACTTCTTTCGAGAGTGGTTATCAATTCCACCCATGTTTGGCCCTCCTCATAGGCCATTTCTCTCTTTTGGCACAGCTCCTGCAGTTGTAGCAGTAAGCACCTCTCATATGACTGAAGCATAATGTATTCATAATGTATTCTAGCTACTCCTGCATAGCAAAAAAAACCAAAAAAAATCTGGTAGAATATACAATCCCCTTTTATGTATTCTGTTTTGTGACTGGACAGATAACCTTTATACTGACAACACTGTTTCACATCCTAACCCACTGCCACCAGTTTGTGGCAAACTGCTCCATCCCAGACTCAGCCAGCATCACTGTTACCAGCTTTCTCAATACTTCAGCTTAGACACTCTTTTGGGGTATCTCCAGGTTTGCATCCCTTCAGAGCCACTGCTCACACAGTACTGTGCTCCTTGCTCAAGGTCACACAACCCACCCCTCTCTGTCACAGCTGAGAACACCTTACTTTTGAAATAGGATATACTGTAGTAATGGTAGCCTTCTCCTCAGTGGCGGAAATACAGTTATTCATTTCATTCATTCATTTTCATTTTTATTTCACATAAAACCGTTTAGGCAGAGCCTACTTTCAAACAATTTAGTATTGAGAATACAACAACAATACTATCAGACATATTACATAACAGGTACAACAGAGATTAGAGTAGTACAATTTCCAGGGTGACAATCAACAGTAGTCTGAGCACATCTCTAAGTCAATTCTGGGCTGATGCAGCATCAAAACATATAATTATTTAACTACATAATTTACAGTAAGGTGCTGTGACAGGAGATAGGCTTGAGGTGTGGAGGAATCATATCAGATAAAGCAATGACTAGGCTCAGCAGGGGAGAGTAGGGAGAGTAGTTTAGTCTTAAAGAGATTGGCCGAGGGACAAATTTTTAGGGAGACAGTTATAAATCGGTTAGCAGTACCCAAAAGGATTCAGTCACAGAAATGTAAAATATATAAAAATAATATTTCAAGATATTTACACAGATAATACAGGATACTACACTCACAGACTATGGACAAGAATCATTCTACGCAGTGGCGGCTCTACACCAGGGCCCGCCAGGGCACGTGCCCTGGTAATAAAATGCTGTGCCCTAGTTGGTGCCCCATATGGTGCAGAGATTCCCCCATAGTAACAATATATAAGTGCCCTGGCTACCATCTGTTGTGCCCTGGCTGTGGCCTGGTAACCATTTGTGGCTAGAGCCGCTGCTGATTCTACGGAAATACAATGGAAAATGTTTTGCACACAGCAGACAGGAAACACATGAAACATTCTCTCTTTCACAAGGTATATTAGCTTATCACAGACACTTTGAATCAGGGCAAACACAAACTCTTAGATGGCAGTTTGCAGTCTTAAGCTTGACTGACTCTGTTAGACCCTTCCAGACCTAAAAGCCCCCGAGTTGCCCCCTCCCCCAATGACACGCTATGCAGTATGTCACTTTGACATCATAGATTCAAAATCCGTTGTCTAGAGAGCTGGGGGATTTTAAACTAGGAAGGGGGTGACGAGTGTGCAGCTAGTGTGCAGGACCGCTGGGTAGGGGAGCTATATGAGCTGACCCTCCAAGACAGAAGAGTTTGCAACAAGGGGGAGCTGAGGGGGGAAGTCAGGTGGAGGGGGCATGAGGCAAGGAGAATGTGGGAGCTGGGTGGAGGGTAGTCTCCCTGAATGCGAGGAGCCTGGAGAACAAAGTAACTGAGCTCCAGGCTCTCTTAAGCATAGGAAAGGTGGACATTGCAGCCATCATGGAGATGTGGGCCAGACAACATCAGGATTGGGATCTAACGATTCCCAGGTACAGGGTGTATGGGAAGGACAGAGGAGTGGGAAATGGGGGAGGAGTGACGATTTGCGTAAAAGACCTGATCAGGTGCACAAGGGATGAGGAGGATAAGGGGAGGATGGAGGCACTGTGGATGCAGTTCTAGGACCCGAGGGGTAGGAAACTGAGGCTAGGTGTGGTGCATAGACCACCAGCACAGTGCGAGGAGTTGGATAAGGAGCTGGTGGAACAGATTTGATAGGTGTGTAGCAGGGGGAGCATGGTGCTTGTCAGGGACCTCAGTCTACCTGGGGTGGACTGGGGAACCCACACCACCTCTAGCACCAGGGAACAGGTTCTTCTGGACGCATTCCAGGATAGCCACCTGGTACAAGTGGTTGGTGAACCAACCAGACTGGACAACATATTGGACCTGGTACTATCAAACAGGGAGATGGTGAGGGAGCTACAGGTGAAGGAACCATTAGCAGGGAGTGACCACCTTTCAGTGTGGCTCAGGCTCAGCATAAGCAAGGAGGCAGGGGGGTCAGCAACTAAGGTAGTGGACTTCAGATGGGTGGACTTTGTGAGGATGAAGGAAATACTGAGGAGGCACCTTGGGAGAATTAGATCAGAGATGGATGCACATCAAAAGTGGGACATCATAAAGTCTGGCCTAAGGGAAGCTACTGTAGCATGCACCAGGACCCTGAGCAAAAAGTTAAGAGCGAAGGTGCCATGCTGGATGACCAGGAGGGTGTTGGAGGGGGTGAGGGCCAAGAGAACTATGTTTAGGAGAATAAAAAGAACTGGGAAGTGGGAGGACAGGGAGGCGTATGCAAAGAGGACCAAGGAAGTAACCAAATTAGTAAGGGAGGCAAAGGCCACCAAAGAGCTGAGGCTGGCTCAGGGCATAAGGAAGGGGGAGAAGGAATTCAATAGATATGTGAGGGAAAAGAGAAACTGTAAGGACCGGATAGTGAGGATTAGGAAGGGTGGGGGGGTGGATGGAGAGGGAGGGGGAACAGGCAGAGGTATTGAATGAGTACTTCTGCTCTGTGTTCACAAGGGAGGTGGGAGGTCCACTACCTCCACAGACAGGAAGGGTGGGGACAAGAGGGAAGAAGTGACTGATGCAGTGGTTCAAGAAAGCAGGGTATTGGAAGGTCTGCAGGCACTTAGGGTGGATAAGGCACTGGATCCTGATGACATTCACCCTAGAGTGTTGAGGGAAATGGTGGAGGTGTTGGCTGGGCCGCTGACTGACCTACTCCACACCTCCCTGGACACGGGGTGCATGCCGCAGGACTGAAGGATGGCTCATGTGGTGCCTATCCACAAGAGCGGGCCAAAGGATGAGCCGGGCAACTACAGACCTGTCAGTTTCAATTCCATAGTGGGGAAACTCTTGGAAACAATCTTGAAAGAGAGACTGGTAACCTTCCTGGAGGTCAATGATCTATAGGATGGATGGCAACATGGATTCATCTTAGGGAGATCTTGCCAGACCAACCTAACTGAATACTACGATTGGGTGACGAGGGAACTGGACAAGGGCCATGCAGTGGAAGTCCTATTCTTGAACTTCAGCAAGGCCTCTGGTTCAGTTCCTCATGGGTGACTGGGGGCAAAGCTGGAGCACATAGGGGTGGGGGCTAAGATGTTTCTCTGGATCAGGAATTGGCTCAGAGATAGATTGTAATGAGTGGTGGTAGTGGTAGGGGGGGGACTCTCATCTCCAAAGCCAGTGACCAGCGGTGTACCACAGGGCTCTGTGCTGGGGCCAGTGTTGTTTGGTCTGTTTATATCACATATTGCACATGGGATTGGGAGCAGGACCAGTCTGTTCATGGATGACACCAAGATGGGAGCTGTAGTGGACGATACAGAGGAGTGGCAGAGGCTACAGGGTGACCTAGCCAGACTCGAGGAATAGTCAGCAAGGTGGCAATTGGGTTTTAACACAAAGAACTGCAAAGTTATGCACTTTGGGGCGAGGAACCCGAGGAGGGAATACTGGTTGGGTGGTGAGTGGTTAGGGGTCATGTAGGAGGAGAAGGACCTGGGGATCATAGTAACAGAAAGCCTGAACAGCTCTGCTCAATGCAGGAGGGCCGTGGCTAGGGCCAACAGGATGCTGGGATGCATTGCCTGGGGATTCTCATCCAGACACAAGGATGTGATCCTGCCCCTGTACAGGTTGCAGTTGAAATACTGCATGCAACATTGGCGTTCATACCTGAGGAAGGACATCAAGCTGCTTGAGGCAGTACAGCACAAGTTGACAAAAATTATACAAGGGATGGAAGGTAGATCCTACTAAGAAATGCTGAGTCACCTGAGTTTGTTTACCCTGGAGGAGAGAACGGATAGTGGGGACATGATGGAAACTTTCAAATATTTGAGGTGGATCAACAAATCAGGCACAGAGGAGCTGTTAAAGCTGAGGAAGGGAAGGGACATCAATGGGCATGGACTAAGATTGGAAGGGGGCAGATTCAGGAGAGAGATGAGGAGGCATTATTTCACTGAAAGGATGGTGCCAAAATGGAACACTCTGCCAGAGGAGGTGGTGGCTTGCAGGATGATGGGGAGCTTCAGAGGGGCACGGGACAGGGCAAAGGGGGCGCTGGGTGAAGGACACTGTGCAGTTCCAGAAAGTGTACGGGGGGTTGGGAGGAGGGGCAGCTACAATATATTGTGCTAGCTGCACATACAAGCAGACTTGATAGACCGTGAGGCCTATTTCTGCTGGCAAATTTTGTTTGTTCGTATGTTTGAACCAGCATTGCCTCCCTGGTTTAACCCCCAGGGTGGGGCATGGAGTTGGATCGGACACAGCTAACGATGGGACTAGGTCGTCGTTAGAGCACCATGGTGGGTGAACAGTGCCAGAGGAGCGGGGCATCATAGATGGCGGCCGCTAATTTTACTATGACATGCCTCCCCAATAGTTCAGTGCCAGCTTACTGCATCCCCTGGTTTCTGCCAGAGGTCAGTCATGTGCCAGACACTCACCCACCCTCCCCCAGAGGAGGAGAGCAGTCCCTTGAGCATTCAATCGTCCTCACCCCGGCCAGCCCTCCGATTCCACAGGTCGGTTCCCAAACACAGCAGGCCAGCTGAAGGGGATGCTTTCTGTATCAGCTATCCCAGCAACTGCCAGAGAGAGTGTTATCTCTCACCAAAGCCCAATCAAGAATTGCCCAGGGGGTCCTGCCCAGATAGTGAATTTTCAACAGAGTCAAATGGTCTGTTTTCTTTTCAGACATTGCTAAGAAAGCTTGATTTTCTTTTCAGAGACATTGGTAAGAAAGCCTGACTTTTCCTCAGCATCTGCTAAATTCAAACTGTTACACTTGAAGAGTTACATAAAAAAAGGAATACATACAAGTATACACAGCAACTGTTACATCCACCATCATTCACAGCCCATCCCCACATGCCAGCCATGTCACAGAACCCCCAGCACTCACACAGCACCCCCAGCACACAGCACAGAACATTCCCATAACACCAGTACATGTGAAAACCTCCAGCACTCACAGCACCCCAAGCACATAGTAAGCAGCCCCAAGCCATCCACCACAGGAGGTGCCCTCCAGCATTCACAGCAACCCATTATGATATAGCAGCAACACACCAGTGCTCAGTAAACTGCCCATTAAAATACAGAAGCACCAGCACATACAGTGATCCTCCGTGCAGCACAGAACGTACCCCACAACACCAGTACACAAGATATCCTCTATCCCTAACAGCAACCCCTCACCCAGCCAGCAGTTCTCAGCAAATCCCCAACAAATGCATGAGATGCCTGCGGCTGCCCAAGGACAGCAATGCAGATCTACAATTCCACTCAGTACTCTCCCTCCCAAAATTAGTGTATAGTAACTGAACTTAATTTTTTCCCGTTTTGCCATCCACTGATATTAATATTGCAGCTCCCCCCTGAATCACAGCTTGCTGACTGTTAGAAAGGCATGTCAGGAAATTATACCATCCCCAATTTCCCCAGCATGGAAACGGCCAGCTGAAAAGCTTATCTAAAAGACTGTAGGGGCTGGCATTACAGCCGCATTGGGCACTCTGCTGGAAGTTTGGTTGGGCGTCCCATCAACGGCTTTGGCAACGGCTGCTGACTGCATTTCTTTTTTTTAATAAAGAGTATGGGGGGATGTTTAGAAGTCAGAGAGGTTTGTTCTGCCTTTC
This sequence comes from Neoceratodus forsteri, assembly GCA_016271365.2. Lineage (NCBI taxonomy): Eukaryota > Metazoa > Chordata > Ceratodontiformes > Ceratodontidae > Neoceratodus > Neoceratodus forsteri. The sequence continues at coordinate 965,883,181 of CM057459.1, forward strand.
CCGACCCCTTAAACTGAAAGAGAGTTTCTCTCTTTCTGAGAGAAAGTGCTGGCCACAGGAAACTCGATCTAGCGGCTCCTGTGGCAGCACATCGAAGTTGCTTGATGTCTGCTTAAAATCTAAATGTCCATTAAAGCCGTTGAGTGTGCTTCTGCTGGGGGGGGGGAGCTCGAGGGCTGAGTAGCAGGTCTCGATGCTGATTGGTTGTGCAGTAACGTCCTTGATTTTCATAAGCAATCAGCATTGCCCCCTTTCTCAGCTAGTCAGGGAGCCCCCTCCCCCCCCCAGGGTAGCCATGCCCCCTCCCAGCAGCATAAAAGAAGGCTGCCAGGAGGGTTCAAGGATAGTTCATGGGCAACTCAAGGGGAGTTCAAGGAGAGTTCAAGGAGTTCGCAGGAGGGTCAGAAGAGCTCCAGTCTGAAGTGACCCTGAAGAAAAGACCCAGGGATAAGCTTTGTGGAACCTGCAGAGGCAGCTGGCAGAGCCCTCCCAGCTTGTTTGCTCTTTTAAGGGCTTGAGATCTGAATAACAAGAAAAGGCAACGGGGGGGGGTGATGCCAGGCAGCCATCCACAAAGCTTTGCAGGTGTCCCTGGGATTGACTAGCAAGTTGGCTAGTGGCTGAAGGGCAGCAGCCTGTCACAAGGGGGCCCTCAAGTGAACTCGGCTAGCAGGTTGGCTAGCATTGATAGGGGGAGTGGCCTGCACCAGGCATCCCCCAATCAGTAGCCCAATAGACTTGGCTAACAGGTCAGTCAGCGGTGGGGGGAACTAGCATAGCAGAAGTGGGCCCGGGGCAGGATTGGCTGGTGGACTGACCAGGTGAGAAATGGTGACCTGCCTCCAGGCATCCTTGGGACACTTGGATAGCAGGTCAGCTAGCAGCAAACAACCAGGGGCAATTGGCTTGCAGACTGGCTAGCGGCAAAGAGCCAAGGACACTTGGCTAGCAGGTCAGCTAGTGGCGGAAAGCCAGGGACACTCGGTTAGCAGGTCAGCTAATGATGAAGAGCTGGGACACTCAGCTAGCAGGTCGTCTAGCGGCAAAGAGCCAGGGACACTCGGCTAGCAGGTTGGTTAGTGGCATACCATATCTATAAACAGTTATACAAAAAAAAGTCCATAAAGCAACATAGACAAATGCTCTGATGAAGACTTCACTAGTCGATACGTAAGCACGTCACAGCTCGTCGTTTGTTGTCTCTTCCTGTTCTCCGTGTGTGAGGCAGCGGCTTGAAGTTGCGGCGGTTATGGCGAATGCGCTTGTGTGCCTGGGCGTTTAGATACGGCGAGTGGTATGATTTTCAATCCAGTTTTTTGCCTCATGCTGTCCCTTAACTATGTATTTGGTACACGCCTTTTTGCATTGGATTTTTAGTTGAACAAGCATTTTTTCACTAGCTGTATACATGTTTATTCGCTTCTGACTTTTGGTCGATTAGTGTTTTTCACTATGGCTGTTGGCCTTTTTTGTGAAAGTTGTTCACACTATATCGCTATGTTGGTCTTTTCCTTAATAGTTTAAGCTCTGAAGAGCATTTGCAATGAGATATGTGCAATTTTTTGGGGAGACCGTACATTGTTCAATTTAACTGTGATGCCTTTTTATCGGTGATGCTTTTGTATACAATAAAAAGCCTTGAAGTGTCTTAACACCTGAGAAAAAGTTTTTTAGTGCTGACCCCACCTACAATTATTTATATCCATATCTATAAACACTTGTATCTTTTTGCAAAACTAGCAGCAGACCCTGTTGGCGGAGGCGTTGCACCAGGGGAGGGAGTGCTGGGGAGGTGGTGTGATGTAATGGGTACCAGTATTTCAGGTGCCCTTATCTTAGTGCTGGGGCAGACTAGCAATTTACCCCATTCATAGTCAACTGGCTACTGGGGCTAAAGCTCCAGGGTGGGTCTGATCCCTCATAAAAGCCTTTTTCAGGGCTGGTAATTGCCGTTGCCGCTAGAGGTGGCTTTCAGCGTTCCCGGGGGGTGGGTAGAGGTAAGACCTAAACCTCTTGTTTTCTTCCTTCCTGAGAGCTTTGGCGGGTGGCCCTAACTGTTGATGTATACAGTAATAAGCATTTATTATTAATGTTTAGAGTGATAAGCATTTATCATTAATATTAGAGTGATAAGCACTTGTTGCCATTAGAGTGATAAGCTTAATTTTTTTGAATTTGCCAGTTGCACTGACAATTTTAATTGCCATCTGTACTGAAAGTTTTGTCAGCTGCACTGGATTTTTATTCTTAGTGCACTGTTATTTATAAGCTTAAGTAAAGGTTATTTATTCTATTTAATTCTGGCTGTCGATGGTTATTTTTAGTAGATCTTGGTTCCCCTTTTTAGTGTGTTCCTCTGGGTGGTGGCAGCTATATTGTTTCTGGGTGAACCGTACCTGCCCCTTATTAAGGCACTTTTTCACTCCAGCCAGTGGCTGGCTCCGCACCACGTTTGAGCATCCAGCTGTAAGGCTGAACAACCTGACATTATCACCTCAGCCAGTTTAAGCCCGTTACCTTTGATTGAGGGTGGCGCCATTAAGAAAGCCATCTTGGTGACGTCCCTGACACAAAGGGAGACAGTCGCACACTGTGACTGTCTTGCTGCTAGTTGTTTTTCACACTGGTGGCAGCCATGGGATTTTCAAGCCCACGTGGGGGATTTTCTGTCCAGAGGTCTTCCCCTTTTTAAGTTTTTATTCCCAGAGAACTGACTAGCCAAGACTCTAAAAGTAGCTGTCTTTCTATTTGGTCAGTATGGATGACCTGGACCTGGACCCACTCAGAAGTTGAATGGTTCCAGTGGGTGCAACACTTCCAACAAGATGGGGGAGGATGCCCAGACCTGTCTATGTGCCCGAGACATTCACAGGATGTGATCATGAATGGTCACATTGGGTGGACCAGTTCAAGTTGGCAGCTGAAGTGAACAGCTGGGACAAAGGTAACCAGATTTGCTTCATGACACTGCTGTTCAAGGGACAGGCTCGTGAGAAGTACCAGGGCCTAGCACCTGAAGAGCGCAACAGTTACCAAAGACTGAAGCAATGAAGCAATATTTGCAACTGTCCATGCTAGAAGACTAGTGTCTGGTCATCTTCCTGGGCCATAGGAGACAGGAGAATCAGACTTCCCGTGAACTTGGGATTGTTATCCACTAGTTGTCAAGGTGTACCCTGCAGCAGACCTGGCAACCCAGGACATGTTAGCCTGAGATCACTTTGTAAGCAATGAGGGGAACTCAGATGTCTGTGTGCAGCTCCATAATGTAAAGCCAAGGACACTGGAGGAAGTGGTACACCTTGCGAGTGAGTTTGAGGCAATCCGTGAACTCAAAAAGCCACGACATTCAACACCCCATATCTGAGCATGTGGTGTGCCAGCTGAGGAAGCCAAACCAGATGATGCTATACAGAAGATAGTGGGTGCTGTGGAACAAAGGAGATGGACACCATGAAGATCAGGACTGATGTCTCATCCTTCCAATAATTCCAATGGGATCACCAAGCTCGAGGACAGAAAGAAAGATGCCCAGGCAATAAATGAGCAGGACCTTGAGGGGAGGGAGGAAGGAAGTGACAAGAGGCCAAAGGAATGCTGGGGGTGTGGAGGTCCAGACCACATCCTTCAAGAATGTCCACAGAAACCCTTAAACTGAAGGCAGCAGAGGCAGAGGGCCCAACACCTGCCAGGAAGATGGAGGCCCACACTAATCCACGATTGACATTTAATACTGTGGAAGAAGGTGTAGATCTCGCAGGAAGGATAGGAGGGATTCTTTGTGAAGTACTAGTTGACTAAGGAACACAGATCTCAGTGGTCTATCGAGATGTGTGGGTCAGTGCTACCTAGAATCCTAACCCGGAGCTCCAACCTTACTCTGGCACTGTGAACATGGCCAACGGACAGGTCTTGAGGATTCTGGGCATCTGGGATGCTGTCTTTGAGACTGGAGACTTCCAGGTACAATGGGAGGTACCTGTCAGCCGTCAAAGTCTATATTTCTATGTTTCTATGTGAGGCTAGTGCCCGTGCTCTGGTTAGTACTGATTTCCTTACCAAGTCTGGGATCACTGTGGACCTGAAGAACAATGTGTGCTAGGTAGCTGCATGGCAGCTACCCTTGCTCTTGAAAAGACAAGATGGAGGTGTCCAACAGGTTACGGTGCCCAATAAGTGTGACCATCCCTGCATGAAGTGAAATTATTATAACTGGTGTCTTCAGGAACTAGAATAGACCCTAAGAACTAGCGAGGCTCAATGAGCCATCAGAAAGCATGTGTCTGGACTGATGGTTAAGCGAACCCTAGTAACCAGCAGAGATGGACAAGTACCAGTGAGAATTCTGAATATGGAGCCAGACGTTTGGACCCTGGAGAAGAACCATGTTGTTGGCGCATTTGAACCCTGGGAGGTTAACAATGTCCGTGGGACAGAGAGGAAACTACCAGAGCCTGAGATTCCTGCAGCCACCTGTCCTTGGACTGTAGATGAGCTAAAGGATGAACTGGGACTTTTCACCTGTGGTCTTCAACCTTGTGACAAGTGTGCTGTGAGAGGGATCCTTCAGCAACATCTGTCCACATTGAGCCATGGAGATGACCCTGGCAAAACAGACTTGACATAACACCATGTAGACACTGGAAATGCAAGACTGTGGAAGTTGGGCTTGAGGAGGGTCCCCATGTACCTGCAAGATGAATCCCAACAGCACCTAGATGACATGAAGAAGCGGGGAGTGATCCAGCCCTCCACCAATCCATGTGCTGCCCCGGTTGCTCTTGTCCACAAGAAAGAATGGTGAGTTGAGATTTATGTGGACTACCAAAAACTGAACGAAGTTACCGAAAAGAACGCCTGCCTGTTGCTAAGAATTGATGACACTCTAGACACTCTAGTCAATGCACAGTGGTTCATGACTGGACCTGGCCAGTGGCTACTGGCAGGTAGAAGTGGCACCAGAGGACAAGCCTAAGACAGCATTCATCACCAAGGGATCCATGACAGTCAGTCGACAATTTAATTGTCAACCAATGTTACAGCGACTCCCTTATGTCAACCACATTTGCGGTCGGCATAAAGGAAGTCACAGGGCCCACTGTTTTCTTCAGGGGGCTTTGTCCCCGAAGCCCCCATGTGGGGAACTCTGCCCCCCGCATCCCCTGCTACTAAAATAATCAACTCCAAGTCAGAGTTGTTTTGGGGAGTGGGTGCAATACCCCCAGAAATCAGTGCCAGGCTCCCGTGCCAACACTACAGCGACCTGGCGCTATTGTCGCTGCAGTGTTGGGCACTGTAGAACTGTCACAGTAGCGTCAATATACCATCACCAAGCTGGGGCTCTACTAGTTCAATGTGATACCTTCTGGACTCTGAAATGCACCGGGGACAATCCAGCAGCTCATGGACCTGGTCCTAGCAGATCTCCAGTGGACTACCTGTCTAGTATATCTTGATGACAATGTAGTGTTTGGTAGAACTACACAAGAACATTTCACCCAGCTGTATGAAGTGTTCTGTCACCTGGAGCAGGCCCACCTGAAGGTGAAACCATTAAAATGCAACCTTCTGCAGACCCAAGTCAGATTTCTAGACCACATCATCTGTGCAAAGGGGATTGCTATGGACTCTGAGAAGGTAGAAAGTGTGAGGAGTTGGTCCATTCCGAAAACAGTGACTGAAGTACGGAGTTTCTTGGGCCTGGCTCCCTATTACTGCAGATTCATACAGAACTTCTCAAAAATTGCAGAACCCCTGCACCAGTTGGTCAACAAAGGGGCAAGGTTCATCTTGTCTGATGCATGTCAGAAGGCTTCTGATGAGCTAAGGAAACTTAACGATAGCACCAATCCTGACTTATCCAGATCTTGAAAAGACTTTAATTCTAGATACTGATGCCAGTGACCAAGATATCGGAGCAGTGCTGTCTCAGATTGATGGGGAGAAATAACGAGTCGCTTATGCCAACAAGGCCTTCTAAAAGACAGAGTGAAATTATGCTACTACTCAAAAGGAGCTCCTAGCTATGGTGGTCTTTGTGAAATACTTCCAACATTATCTCTTGGGCAAGAAATGTATACTCTGGATGGACCGTGGGTCTTTACGTTGGCTCCACAATTTCCAGCAACCTGATGGACAGTTGGCCTGATGGTTAAAACAGCTCAGTCAATACAATTACGACATCATACACCATGGGGGAAAGATCCACCAGGATGCTGATGCCCTCTCCCGCAGGCCTCATGAACAGACGACCAGCCCTTCAGAGTCCCCCACAACCATCATGCCCGTCACAGTGCCAGAGGTGACTGAGGATGAAAATTGTGACATTGGCAGGTTCCAAGATGAAGATGAAACCGTCAGTCAGTTGAAGACTTGGAAGGCAAGTGGCAGGTCTAAGCCAGACAACAGGACCTGAAAAGAGTCTGGTTGCCATGACTTAAAATGTGTCTGGGATGAGATGCACATATCCAGGGATGGACTGTTGGTTCACAGTTTCTGCCACACTCACATTGGCAGGCACTTGGAACAAATAGTTTTGCCCTTTTCTCTGGTTCCTCTAGTCCTCTCCTCCCTCCACAATGACAGATGTGCTGGACACCTGGGAATTGAGAAGAGGATGGAGAAAGTGAGAACCTGCTTCTTCTGGTCTAACTGGCAGCAAAGTGTACGAGACTGGGTGAGAGCATGTAGAGGCTATGCCTCCAGGAAACTCAGTGGGTGGATCCACAGAGCTCCCCTGGTAACCTCTCACACCAGTCGTCTGATGGAACAAGTAGCCATTGAGATCCTGGGTACCCTCCCATTCACCCAGGACAAGAACAAGTATGTTATGGTCGTAGCAGATTACTTCACAAAGTGGGCAGAGGCTTATGCGTTACCTGACCAAGAAGCTAAACTGTGACTACTATGCTAATGACTCAATTCATTTGCAGATTTGGTGTCCCACGGTCCATCCATATTAACCAAGGCAAGAACTTTGAATCTGCATTTTTCCAAGAACTCTGTGAATTGTTGGAGATAAACAAAACCTGTACCTGCCCCTACCATCCCCAGTCAGATGGGCTGGTTGAGCGTCTGAACAGAATGCTCCTGGATATGCTGGCTCTTGTTGTAAATTCGAATCAGGACAACTAGGACACCTTGCTGCCATATGTTATAATGGCATACCACAGCAGGGTTCAGGTGTCCTCTGGGTTCAGCCCATATGAAGTAATGTTTGGCCAGCCCATGACTCTCCCAATCAACCTGGTGTTTGCGAGGGTTGCAGATCCAGCAGCCACCTTTGTTGAGTTTGTCCAGGAGACTACAAGGTACCTCAACTCAAGCCAATAAGCCGTCCAGAGGCATCAGCAGCAGGTGTCCCAACGTCAGAAGGCATTTTATTACATGAATGTCATGCCCTGCACCTTTAAAGTAGGGGAGTGGGTATGGCTCTGTGATAGCAGGAGGCAGAAGGATCACTCCCCAAAGCTCTGAAGGAGATTCTGTGGCCCCTACGAAATTATGGAAAGGGTAAGTGATATTTTGTACATTATTAAATCTGCTGATGGGGTTTCTTGTTTCTAGTATTGACAGAACACTGGAAGTAGCAGCCTACTGAGTTCTAGATTATTGAGATTGTTGTTACATTTTGATGGTAAAGTAAGATAGTATTTTATATATTTTAGAATTTTATAGTTATTTTATAGTTATATATAAATGGAGGTTAGGAGAAGCTGAGCTGGAAGGATGTGGGGGAATAGGTACCTGTATGGGAAGCAGAAGAGTGGTAAACTGCAATAGCTGTGGGGTAGCAGTCTTTCTGGGGGTGATGTGGAGCAAAGGGGATGCCCTGTGTGTAAGAGCCTGGAGCAGCTAAGGGCTGAAATAAGGCTGCTCAGATGGGAGCTGGGGAGGATGGTGTGGGAAGTCAGAGGAGCAGAGCAGTGGAGGGAAAGGCAAAGGGGTGATGCCCAGGGAGTGACAGGCAGTGGACGGGAGTGGGGAGGAGCACCCAGTATACAGGAGTATCTCTTCCTCAGAGGACTAGGGAGCCCAGGGTGGAGGAATGGCAAGTGGTAAGGGGAAAGGGTGGGAATGTGATAGTAGCATCACGGGTGGGAAACTCTAAAGGGGTGTCTTTATTGAATAGATTTGCACCACTGTCTGGAAGGAGGGAGGGGTCAGCAGGAGGTGAGGTAGGCGGTCAGGTTGAGCCGGGGCTGAGAGTAGGAGTACAGGGGAAGGGAGAGGGAACTAATCAGGGTGGGCAGGGAAGAGGAGGCAGGCAAAATGGAGTGGAGAATGGGGGGAAGGGAGACAAAAGGAAAGGAAGATGAGAGGGAAAACTGAAAGCAGATACAGATAGTCGGAAGGGGAGAGGTAGAGTGGGAGATTATAAAACAGTTAAGGGAATAAGTTGTGGATGTAGAGATAAGTTCACCAGGGTGCAGAGGGAGCAGTTCAGTGGGGACACAGCTAGTACTGAAGGCAAGAATAGAAGGACAGGGAACACAAGTGCAGGGGATGGAACGGTAGCCATCACAGGGGATTCCATGATTAGGGGTATTCACCGGGGAAGGAAAGGGGACCCAAATGCAAGCAGGAGAGTGGTTTGTTTGCCAGGGATCACAGTAGGGATGGTAGGCCCAAGAATAAGGGAAATAGTAAGGGAGGTTGGAGGAAAATCTAATTTAGTTATACATTTCGACCTAGCTGGGGAGGAGGTTGAGGTAGTACAAAGTAGGTTCAGGGAGTTAGGGAAGATCTGCAGGGAGGAAGGAGGTTTACTGGCCTTCTCAGAGGTGATACCAGTACCAAGGTTCAGCACTTTATTTATGTTTATTTATTTATTTTAAGGATTCGGAAATAACCTTTGAGCATAAGCTCTTTTACAAACGTTCCTCATTGAGAAGGGTAAAGAGGAGAGTATCAAAGGCAAATGGGTACAGGTCACAATACATTAATAAGATATACAGTACATATAAATATACATTACTAGAACAATGAGTTTAAGGAATTACATGGTTACAAATATTATTCGAAATCATTGTGGATACAAGAAACAAAAACAGAAGTCTGTGCTAAAACAGCAATGGATAACACTAGTGGACATAAGTAGAGGAGGGTGGGGGCTCGAATCGGGGGGTTAAAAGAGAATTAGTGGCAGGGTAGTCGAGGCAGTGGTCTCACCCTGCCCATGGGGGCAGAAAAATAGGCAGCCACCTGAGAGGGCTTTGTCAATTTCAGACAGAGGCAAGGGGCATGTCTAGGGAGATGAGGGGAGAGAGAGAGAGAGGGAGAAGGAGAGAAGAGAAAGATGGGGAAAGAGGGGAATGAAAGGAAGAGAGGATAGACTGAAAGGTGGGGGGAAGGGGTAGAGGGTACAAGTGGATAGGCATGGGAGGAGGCGTGGGAGTGATTGGGGCAGGACAACTAATTCTATAAAGGTAAGGTGGACAGTGGGAGAGATAGACTAGGCGTGTCCCAGAGTGGGGAGCAGGTTGGCCCAAGCCTGGGTTGGAAGTGGGGGGGGCAGAGATCCCATAGGAGGAGGAGCTAGAGGGCAGGAGGGGTGGGAGCCAGAGCTAGGGTTAGAGGGGTAGAGTTTGAAAACCTGGGGCATCTGTAGTTGGAGGCACATGGGGCAAGGCAGTGGGCTTAAAGAGCTGGGAGAGTCACACATAAAAATAGCAGTTGCATGTAGTGCTGGATAAAAGGTAATGCCTTAGGCCAGTTTTGAAGTGGGCCAGGCTTGCAGTGTTCCAAATGGAGTCTGGAATCTCATTTAGCCACAGGGGGGCTCGGTTGGAGAAGGCACATTGTCCAAGTGCAATTCGCCGAAAAGGCACTGAGAGAGTTCCATGCAACCTATGTCTGGTGCTGTAGCCAGTAAGGGACAGAATATCAGCTACACAGGAGGGGCTTTTACCCATAACGCTTTCTTGCCAAGGAGGCATGTTTTGGAACTTGAGCCTATTACTTAGTGAGACAGCCAGTTTGTCTGCTTGTACAGGGCACAGGTGTGAGTAAGTGCCTGGCAGCCAGGGCAAGCCTGCAGGCCTTATTTAGAATGATTTGCACTCGTGCCAGCCCATCGCAGTGGTTGATTTCCGCTATGGCGCCGGGTGACCCGGTCTCGGGAACGGACCCGGGTTGTCGGAGGGTCGGGCCGGGAGAAGGATGGAGCGTCCCATGGACTGCTCTCCTTCTCCGGGAGGGAGGGTGGAGAGAATGTCCAGTGCATAGAGGGACCCCTGGTGGAGGCCGGGGCACCACAAGCAGCCAGCATCTGGACGTCTTGGGGGCCGGGTGGACACAGGTCATCATTGCACGTCCCCACCCCCAAGAATACAGGGGAAAAAACACCGTTGTCAGTGTCTCCATGATGCCAACCTCACCACGCCTTCATCAGCTCCCAGCCGGCCCCCCAGACCAGACCTATGTGTGCAGCCCTGCCCTGGGGGGTAAGCCAAGGGGGCAATCGGGGAGTCTCGGCCATATGGGAGTGGAGGATGGTGAGGACTGTGACTGGGGAAGAAAGTCCCGACTTTGGGGGCAGACAAAAAGCATAGTAAATAAAAAAAAAAAAGATTTGCACTCTCTTTAGGTGTATATCTGTGGCTGCACCACAAACTACCAGACCATAGTTGATGGTTGATAAGATACAGCTGGATATCGAGAGGCGGAGGGCCTCTGGGGTGAGATGCTTTCTGTGTCTGTACAGCACACCCAGTTTGGTGTTCACTGTCTTGACCACTGAATTAATGTGTTGAGTAAAGGTGAAGGTGTCGTCGAAGGTAACCCCCAGATATTTGAAAGAGTACATTTGTTCCAATGGTGCGCTATCTTTGTTGGAGATTACCAGGGAGGGAAACCTCTTTTCGAGCTGGGGACTGTATATGAGCATGATCTTGGTTTTCTTGTAATTTAGTAAGAGTTTGTGCATGCAGAACCAGTCCTCTAGTTTGTTGAAGGAGCTCTGTAGTTCAGTTTGGAGGGAGTCGATGCATGTGCTGCTACTGATAAGGACTGCGTCTGTGTATAGAATAATTTTGGAGTCACTATCTTTTGGGAGGTTGTTAAAAAAAAGACTGAAGAGTAAGGGCCCCAAGAACGATCCCTGGAGGACCCCCAGTGTAACTTCTCTGGATCCAAATACGGTTCGTCCAAATTTGACACGTTGAGATCCAAGAGACAGGTAATCCTGGAACCAGCGGGCAGTGTTGGCCACCACATCTAGGTTCTGCAGCTGTGCCAGGAGTACAGCATGGTTAACGGTGTCGAAGGCCTTAGTCAAATCAATAAACACAGACCCGACCAATCTGCCTTCGTCCAGTGCCTTGTGCACGTAGTCAGTGTACTCCATCAGAGTGGTAGAAGCACTATGATTCTTCCTGAAACCGTGCTAGTTTGGGCATTGCAACTGATATTTGTTAAGGTATTCAGTGAGTTGTTCTGCAACAATCTTTTCCAAAGCCTTGGATGGGGGGGGAGAGGATCGAGATCAGTCTATAGTTAGATGTGCAGGACTTCTCACCGTTTTTGTGCACAGGGTCACAAGTACCTGTTTCCATATTGCAGGGAATTCAGCAACGGACAGTGACTTGTTAAATAATTCGGTGATAGGCACACTGAAAACATCAAGTGTGAGGGACAGAAGTTTCATGTCGATCCCATCACTGCCCAATCTGGTCTTACCGAGCACTTTTTTTACATGTAGCAGGGACTCTCTCACTGTCACTCTCTTAAAATAAAAGTTTGGATGGGTGTTATTGGTTGACTTGCAGTCAGAAAGATCAGCAGTGGGTGCATATACGCAAGTGGTAGAACAGAGCTCAGGTCAGTGAAGGCCATATCGAAGGATTCCGCGATGAGGAGTGGGTCGGTTGTGGGGGAGTCATGTATGTTGAGCAGTTGGGGGTGCCTCTTATCATCCTTCCCAAGGAGGTTTTTAACATTCTCCCAAAACCTCTTTCCATCTCCCCAGCTTCTATTGAGCTGATACTTGTGGAAGTTGGCTTTAGCCTGCCGGATGAGGTTAGTGCAGAGATTTCTGGTGGATCTGTAGCATTGGTAGTCATGCTTGTCACCAAAGGACTTGGCTTTTGACCAGAGGTATGTCTATCCTGCATCTTGGCAAGCAGTTCCCCTGTAATCCAACCATTAGTATACCCTCGAGCTTTCCTTTTCCTCAGTGGGGCAAAAACATCACAGATGCTATTGAATCCCTTAGTGAAGTAGTTTACTGCCTGGTCAAGTCCTGGTGCTGAGTCAATGGGGGACCAGTCATGCAGGGAGACGGCTGTTTTAAGAGATCCAAGTTTGCCTTTCCTCAGGACCCTGATTTCAATTAAGATGGGGGGTTGGAGTTTTCTGAATTTATTTGACCAAAGGAAGATGATCGGGGAGTGGTCACTCAAGGTGTCTGGCAGCACTGTGACCACGAAGATCCAGGATGGGGAGCTTGAGAGGAGCCAATCAAAGGGGGAATCATTGCCTGACTTGTTGTTCCATCTAGTGGGACTGGTGACAAGTTGCATTAGGTAGGAGTTTGCCACGATGTCCCTCTGGGAGGTCGACTCGGCACCATTCCAGTTGATGTTGAAGTCACCCATGATGATGATAAGCTCATGATCCTTAGGGAGAGTGACCATCGCTTCCAGTATTTTACAGAGGCTTTCTTTAGCTTTTTTGGGAGGTAGGTAGATCAAGGTGATGATGAGTGACTTGCCAGACTGTCCGATCTGCACTTTCACTGCTAATAGTTCATAGTCAACAGTCAATTCGGTGATGGGGAGGATGAAGCAGTGGAGGTAGTCCCTTGCATAGATAAGGCAGCCACCTCCCTTCTTGCTCCTCCTGTCAGTCCTGAAGGTTTGGCACCCTGCTAGGGATATTTCTTTATTTTTTATCTTGCTTGACAACCATGTCTCCATAAGGCAGATAATATCGGGGGGGTGGTGAGTCAACCAGGCCTGGAATTCTTTAAATTTAGCTGTTATGCTGCAGATGTTCATGGCTACGATTCTTAGACCTTTGGTCTTGTGTCCTCCACTATCTGAGGCAATAGGGGGGCCTGGGTTAGCATAAACATTTCCAGATAGGAGTAGTAGCATGAAAAGTACCTTCCTGGCCGAGAGGCTGATGGTTATCATGGTTCGTATCCTCCTGCATCGAGTTTTGCTGCGAAATGTCTTATTGTTCTTCCGTGGTGGATTTATTGAGGAAGGGGACAGGAGGGTGCCATAGCAGTTGGGGACATTGGGGTAGTTGGTGGTAGGGAGAAATCTTGATGGTCCCATACTGAGGCTGTTACCCCAGTCACCAGAGTCAGGCCGCTGAAGCCAAGAGGGGGTACTGGGAGAGGAGCCAATGGTCCATTTTGGTCACCGGGGCCTACTGCAAGGAGAGTAATTGCGAAGAGTAGGATGAATAAGCACCCCATTTGTTACACTTAGATAGCTTGTATGTGGTAGCTTGTACAGAGTGCTGGGGAGGGTGGACTAAATATGTGGTGAATGTCACTTTAAGATCCTCGTTGGTTGGCAGGAAGAACCAAGGCGGGGGGGGGTGAGACAACAGTGAAGGAGGCAGGGCTAGAGCGTATTTCATAGGGGTCAGAGCTAGGCACAGCCAGAAAAAGAAGAATAGAGGATTTTAATGACTGGCTGAGGAAATGGTGCAGGGCAGAGAGGTTTATCTGTATTGGGGACTGGGAGGAGACCTGGTCAAACAAAGCATTATTTTCACCAGACAGGCTACAAATCAGTAAGGAGGGTTTGAGGGTACTCGGGGACAGACGGGGGGAATACATAACCACTACACTTAATTTAAACTTCTGAAGGGGGGCAGCAGGCATGCAGGCCCACAAACTTTGAGAAAAGGAGGTCAGTGAACCCCCCCAACAGTGATGGAAAAGGTCTGGAGGGAGGAGGTGGAAGGGACAAGAACACGGTTAGCAAAGGGTGGAGGGGGTGAGGAACACATAACAAGGGTACGTGGAGGGGTGCACACAGAGGGAATAAATGTGAATAGAAGAATAGAAGGAAGAGAAGGAAAGTCAGATTCTAGGTGGAGGGTGGTGTCTCTGAATGGAAACAAGATGGATGACCTGCAAGCACTATTAGCAGACAGGAGGGTGAACACAGACTTGGGCAACATCACTCCATGACTGGACCTTGAGATCCCTGGATATAAACTATACAGGAGGAACAGGGTAATGGGGAGGGGGGGAGAGGAGTGGCAGTTTATATCAGGGAGGGAACAACTTGCATGAGGGAGGAGTCAGAGGAAGGGGAGGTGGAGGCATTATGGGTTCACTTAAGGTCCAATAGAGGGAGAAAGATGAGGTTGGGGGTGGTTTACAGAACACCCAGTCAGGATGAGGAGAGGGACAGGGAGCTGAGCTCACAAATATTGGAAGCTCCGAGGAAAGGAGAGGTGGTAATTGTGGGGGACATCAACCTGCCCAAGGTGGACTGCAGCATACCCTCCACAACATGTACTAGGAGTCAGGTGATCCTGGAAGGACTGCAGAGTGGGTTCCTGATTCAGAGCGTCACTGAACCAACAAGAGCTGAGGCAATTCTTGATCTGGTGCTCACAAATGGGGAACATGTACAGGAAATAATGGTCAGGGAGCCACTGGGTGGAAGTGACCATTGCACAGTGTGGTTCCAGTTGGATATGGGCAGGGAAAGCATCTCGACTAAGACCAAAATCTTGGATTTCAGGAGGGTGGACTTCAGGAAAATGAGCGAAGTGCTAAGGAGTCATCTGGTGGGCATCAAAGCAGATATGGGGGTGGACCAAAGGTGGTCCATCATTAAGGAAGGAATACTGGTTGCCACAGATGAGCGATTTAGGCTCAGAGGTAAGAACACAAGGGGCCAAAGCACCCAGCTGGTTCAGTTCTGGGGTTGCCCAGGCAGTAAGGGAAAAGAGGTTGGCCTATAGAAAATTCAGGAAAACCAAAAGAGAGGTGGATAGGGAAAATTCCCTAAGGTTGGCTAGTGAGGCAAGTAAGGCAGTCTGACGAGCAAAGGCACAGAAGGAGCTACAGATAGCTGAAGGAATTAAGGTGGGGGCGAAGGCTTTCTTTCGCTATATAAGTGAGCAAAGGGACAAGAAGGAAGGGACTGTTAGGCTTAAGAAAGGGATGGAGTGGGAGGAGGATAATGGGGGAAAAGCAGAGATACTAAATTAATACTTCTGTTCCATCTTTGCCAGGAGGAAGGACAGACCAGTGCCTTCAGGGGGGAGAAGAGGAGCAGGGAGGGAGGGGAATACAGATATAGAGATAGAAAAGGATAGAGTGAGGGAGGGTCTGCTGGCATTAAAGGTGGACAAATCACCAGACCCGGACAGAGTACATCCAAGGGTACTAAAGGAACTGACTGAGGAGCTGGCAGGGCCACTGGCAGACCTATTTAATAGTTCACTAGAGTCAAGCGTGGTACTGCAAGACTGGAGAATAGCACATGTGGTGCCCCTCCACAAAAGCAGTCCTAAGGATGACCCAGGGAATTACAGACCAGTCAGTCTGACCTCCATTGTGGGCAAGCTCATGGAGACTATATTAAAGGAAAGGTTGGTGGAATATCTAGAGGAGCATGGTCTTCAGGATGCGAGGTAGCATGGGTTCATGAGGGCGCGATAATTTCAAACGAATCTGATTGACTTCTTTGACTGTGTCACTAAGACAGTAGACAGGGGCCAAGCGGTAGACATTCCCTTGACTCTGTGCCCCACAAAAGGTTGATCAGGAAGTTGGTGGATTCTGGTGTTGAGGAAAAGATGGCCAGATGGGTGGAAAACTGGCTGAGGGGCAGAATGCAGAGGGTAGTTGTGGGGGGAGAGATACCTGGTACCAGAGAGGTAACCAGTGGGGTCCCACAGTGTTCTGTACTGGGGCCAATGTTGTTCAATGTCTTCACCAATGACATTGGAGATGGCATTAATGGCAAAATGTGTCTCTTCACGGATGACACCAAGCTCTGCGGAGAGTGAACACAGCTGAAGGGATACAGGACCTACAGGAAGATCTGGAAAAGCTGGGGAAAAGGTGGTCCAGCATCTGGCAGTTTGGCTTCAATGCCAAAAAATGCAAAGTTATGCATATTGGAGCCAAGAATCCCAGGACAGAGTACTACCTGGGTGGAGTCCAAGTATCTGCATCAGAGAAGGAGAAGGACCTGGAAGTGATGATCACTAGTGACCTGAAGCACTCCACACAGTGCAAGAAAGCAGCAGCAAAGGCAAACAAGATTCTGGGATGCATATCTAGGGGGATCAGTAGTAGGAGAGAGGAGGTTATACTGCCCTTGTACAGGTCACTGGTAAGGCCACATCTAGAGTATGGAGTTCAGTACTGGTACCTCAAAAACGACATTAACCTACTGAAGAAGGTCCAGAGGAGGGCTACAAAGATGAAAGTGGGTCAGCAGGGTAGGGCGTACGAGGAGAGGTTGACAGCATTGAAGATGTACTCCCTGGAAGACAGGAGAGAGAGAGGACATGACTGGGACCTTCAAGTACTTGAAAGGGATAAATAAGGTTGGTAAGGAGAGTCTCTTTAAGCTGAGTGGCAACCATAACACTAGGGGGAATAGTCTTAAGCTGGAGGGTGGGAGGTTTAGGAGGGAGGTCAGGGAGCACTTCTTCACAGAGAAGGCGGTGGACACTTGGAATGCACTTCCGGAAGAGGTCATCTCATTGAATACAGTGGACAGCTTTAAGAGAGGCTGGGATAGGCATGGGGGAAAGTAAGGATCATGGGTAGGGAGGATGGGAGGAGTGGGGAGGGAGGGCAGAGACAATAGCTCAAGCTGTGGACCCTGCAATACGAGCACATTCGATAGACCAAATGGCCTTCTTCTGCTGGTTTCTTCATATATTCGTATGTTCTTCCTTAACTGTGCACTACAACCGGCTCAAACCGTACATAGGACCACCTCCTGTGGCCCAGATGGGGCAAGCAGAGACACCAAGACTCAAGACGAAAGTCCCAGCTGTACAGCCAGCTCTCCCATCTGATGAAGTTCCTGAATGGTGTCCAGTGAGGACCCCAAGCAACCGTTTATGATGGAGAAGGAAGCAGCAAAGGATTCTTCCAGTTTTTTCCACCAATGCAGCCTTATCACCAAGATACTGCTCCAGAGACTCCCATCGATGCAGCCAGCCGAGATGTCAGACCCCCACAGCAAGAGATGTAGCAGTCAGCAGCAGTATCACCAGAAAGAACTATCATGGACTGTTCAGTAGACTCTGAACAAATAATGGACACAATGGACAGTGCAGATGTTAATCCAGGTGGGAGATGCGAATCCCCCTTGCCTTCAAGGATTACCCAAACGACAATGAGGCCATCTGTGTGACACAAAGACTTTGTAATGGACATTTAAAGTTGTGCCAGGACACGGGATGTGTCTACAGAAAAAGGGGGGTATCATAGCGGTTGGTGTTACAGCCACATTGGGCACGCCGACGGACATTTAGGTGAGCGCCCAGTCAGCAGCTTTGGCACTAGCCGCCGATTGTGTTTTTTTTTTTTTTTTTTTTTTTTTAGTAAATACTGTGTGTGTGTGGGAGATGTTTAGAAGTCAGGGAGGTCTGTTCTGCCTTCCCCGATCCCCCGAATTGAGGGAGAAAATGCAAGCCGTGGGAAACCCAATCTAGTGGCTCCTGCAGTGGCACATCAGAGGCGCTTGATGTCTGTTTAAAATCTTAATGGCAGTTAAAGCCATTGAGTGTACTCATGCTAGGGAGGGAGGGAGCTTGAGGGCTGAGTAGCAGCGCTTGATGTTGACTGGTTCTGCAGTCAAGTCCTTGATTTGCATAACTGATCAGCTTCTCCCTCTTTCCCAGCCAATCAGGGAGTGCCCCGAGGGTAGTCATGCCATCTCCCAGCAGCATAAGAGAAGGCTGCCAGGAGGGTACAAGAGCAGTTCAAGGGGAGTTTGAGGAGTTTGCAAGAGTCAAAAGAGCTCCAGTCTGGAGCAACCCTGAAGAGAAGACCGAGAGAGAAGCCTCGTGGGACCTGCAGGGGCAGCTGGGAGAGCCCTGCCAGTCTGGTAGCCCTTTTAAGGGCTTGAGAGCTGTATGACTACGTGGATATTGTATACTGCACTGCTTCTTCCACAACGCTGTCTCCACTTGACTCACTCTACTATGCCTTCTGTCGTTTCACCTCCAATTTTCCATACAGGACTCACCACTGTTCTCTACTGTCTTGCCTGGATCTTCCTCCTCTCTCACACAGACACCTCATCCACTCTATATCCTTCATCTCCAAATTCTGGTTCAATCTGACCCCCCTCTTACATCTCTTCCCACCTGCCACAGCCTCAACATACTCCCCATGCTCTAGGGACTCACACTCCTTCTCTCTCCTCACCCCATGTTCCAACATGGGCAATTCTGTCCTCAACTATCATCTCTCCTCTCTGTGGAACTCACAAACTCCTCTCTTATGCAACTCTCCTTCTCATCGCTCCATCAAATCATTGCTATGCCTCCTTTCCTTCTCTACCTGTTCCCACAACATCTCATAGCACTATAATGACTGCCCCATGTCCTCCTACTCCCCCCTTCACTGTGCACCTTATCTAAATTGCATAGCCTGTTTCTGATGTATTAGCATCGTGGAATGTATGTATGCTCCTATTGTTTACTATTTTGCATTGCTGTATAATTGTCATGTAATGTACTTTATGCTGTATACTATTTTGTTAATATTGTGAATGTGTAATCTGATTCCCACGTTCCCTATCCTCCGGGTCGCACCTGGAAATGAGCTCTGGCTCAGTGTACCTTTCCCGGTCACCAAATGTTTAAATAAAAATAAATAAAATAAATAGCCAGGCAAGGCAAGGCAAAGCACATTTGCTGGAGCTGGAAGGATACTGCTTTCTTCAACTGCGAGCTGTGTGAGAAATTCTATATTGCACTTGATATCTGCAACAAACGTGCACTTTTGCTTAATTCTGTGGGAGGTGAAACTAACTACCCTTGGTAATTGCTTTTTATTCACATATTTATTTAGGGTTTAACCAAGAAGGGGCTTGTAAACTCTGTTTATCTTGTTAGTAACTTCAGAAGGATTTAAATACTGCATTTGGGTAGGTCCTTGGAGGTAGCTAGATTGTCTACTAGGATTTGCTGACAGTTAAACTATTTTTAAATTTCAGGTGGCTGAGCTGTTGAAAAAGAAACTTGCAAACTCTGCTTATCTTGGAAGTAACCTCATAAGTGTTTAAATACTTCATTCTGGTTGTCCCTTGGGGGTAGCTGGATTGACTACTAGGCTTTTGGGACTGAAACTATTTTTAAATAATTTACTGGTGCGTAGGAGTTTGTGATAGTTAAACTCTTTTTAAACAGAGTTACTGGGGTTAAGGAGTGGTCACAGAAAAACCTGCAGTGTGAAACAGGAAAAGACTGTCTTTCAAGCAACAGAGGTGGTGGATTAAGGTTTACGTTTTGTTACAATTCTTAAGATTTTCAGTGCAGGAAGAGTTTAAAGCACAGCTGACTTATTTTGGGGCGGACAGCTCTCAGAGCACAATCCACCAGGCCTGTTTGGGGCTGGGAAGGTTTCCTGTGTCTGACTTGGATGTGTGGATTTTTCTCTGATTGATTAGCAGGGTATTTCTTATCAAATTGTTGTGTAGGGCATCTTCCTGACAGGAAGGCACTCATTGCAGCAGTGGGTCAGAGCTTCTAGCTGATTGTTTTTGAGGCACAGTTTAGGCCCAACCCCTTCCCACCCTCACCCCACCCACCCACCCCTGGAAATAGTTCCTTTATACCTGGGGTTCTGACATCATTTCCTCAAGAGTGCAAGGTGCATGTCACTGTCATATCCTCTCTAGCACACTGCACTGACAATATAAGCATAAACATTGTATAAAATAAATATATATTTCTACATTACAAACCAATCACACACAAAAAAAAAAAATGTGGGGAGTAGTGCAATGTAATGGCTGTGGGGCAGCAGTCTTCTGGGAGTCTTTCTGGAGGCTAAGATGCTGCCCTATTTGCAGACAACTGTCTGCCCTGAGGGAGGAAGTTGCCCGCCTCAGGCCACACTGGACAGTAGTAGGGACCTTCCCCAGGCCACAATGGACAGTAGGAAGGAACCTCCCCATCCAGGGAGCACCAGAACCACCACCACCACTACCTCCAGAGATTGCAAAGAAAGCACAGCAGTTGGACCACAGTGGGCTCAGGGAGGATGAGGATGGTGAAACAGAGGCACACCCAGTCACATGTTACACACCACAATCCATCAAGCCATTCTGGGGAGCATAGCTCCCTATAGATACCACCATGAGAGAGCTAAGGAGGAGGCTGAGGACAACTGTCACAAGGGAGGCCCACAGAAGGAGGCAGAGGACACCACAAGGAAAGGAAGCAGCTCCTGGTGGGGGACTCAATTATTAGGGGGATAGAACTGGGAGGAGCTGGGAAATCTGAAGTAAGGTGCCTGCCTGGTGCCATGGCTTGGAGGGACAGGAAGCGCATCCTCAGGATCACAACAGCTGCAAGGGATTCTGAGCTGGACGTAATTGTCCACCTAGGGACAAATGACTTGGCTCATCATGAGGTTAGAGCAGTGCAGGAGGACATTGCAGAGTTGGGTAGGGGCCTAAGACAAGTAGCAAACACAGTATCCTTCTCAGAGGTACTGCCTGTCAAAGGCATGGGGAGGCGAGGGGTAATTGGCACCATGCAGTTTAATGAATGGTTGAAAAATGAAAGTGGAGCACAGGGGTTTGGCTTCATTGGGGACTGGGGTTCCACCTGGAGGGACACTCAGCCTATACTGGCAGGATGGTCTGCATCTGTCCAGGAAGGAACAAGTCTTTTGAGCAATCGGTTTAAATGCTTCATTGGCAAGCTTTTAAACTAGTCAATGGGGAGGCACTGACAAGCAGCAGAAAAATCCCAGCCTCTCCTACAAAACAGGGTACTAAATGAGAAAAAGACCAAGGTAGAACGGTCAGTGGGGATGCTGCAACAGAAGGTAAGGCCATCAAAAATGGAGAGCAATGAGTACCAATGCCCGTAGTCTAGGTAACAAGCTTCCTGAATTAGTGGCCTTGATGGAGGAGGAACATCTGGATATCGGCAGTCACAGAAACATGGTACACAAAACCATAACTGGGACGTAAACATACCAGGATACACTATCTACAGGAGGACAGGGAGGGTAAAGAGGGGAGTAGTAGTTCTTTACATAAGGGAAGGAATAAAGCAACAGAACAAAAGGGTAAACAGGGAGGAGAAGAAGCACTGTGGGTAAATTTGGAGACAGGCAATGGCACCACAATCCGTGACAGGGTTAGATACAGACCTCTTCTCAGGGGAGGAAATGGACAAGGAAATGATAGAAAGTATACTTAGAATGGCAGAAAAGGGGAGATATTGCTGATGGGTGATCTGAATATGCAGATGTTAACTGGAGCCAGTTGCAGCTGCCACTTCAAGAGTGCAGTTATTCTAGATGCCCTACAGGGGCATGCCTAGACAACTAGTACTGGAGCCCACTTGGAGAGGGAGCAATATTAGACTTGATACTCTCAAATGGAGATGGAGAGAGGATCACAGATGTAGAAGTGGGTAGCCATCTGGGAACTAGCGACCATCGAACAGTATGGTTCACAAAACACAGCAATAGAGTCAAGCCATACAAAGACAAAGTACTGGACTTTAGGAGGGCTGACTTTGCTAAATGGGTGAGTGCCTAAGGAATGCACTAGCAAATGGGTGGGAAGGGAGGTGGAAGAACAATGGGGAATAATAAAACTGCCATCACAGAGGTAACGAGCCTTGTGTGAAGCAAAAACAAAACAAGACGATGTAAGAAACCACTATGGTTCTCAAAGGAAGTGGCAGTGAAGGTTCAAGAAAAAGAAAGCATTCAGGAAGTACAAGGAATACGCAGGAGCAGGACAGAGAACTGTCAGTTAAAGCAAAAGGAGGCTGGGAAGGCAGTCAGAACAGCAAAGGCCCAAACTGAGGAAAAGATAGCCAACTCAGTTAAGAAGGGATAAAACCTTTTATAGGTACATCAGGGAGCAAAGGAAGACCAAGGGAGGATAGTGAGGCTTAATAAAGGGAGGGAGGGTGGGCAGAGGGAGAATGTGAAAAGGCAGAGATACTAAACAAATATTTTTGCTCAGTATTCACAAAGGAAGAGGGGAGGTACATAAAACAAACAGTAGTAACACTCTGGATACAGAAGTTGATACCAGCCCATTTACAGAAGAAAGGGTTCTGAAAGAACTCTTAAAACTGAAGGTGGACAAAGCAATGGGGCCTGATGGGATTCATCCCAGAATTCTAAAAGAACTAAGGTAAAACTAGTGACAGCACTGACTACCCTCTTTAACAAATCATGGGAGGATGGGGTGGTACCCGAGGACTGGAGGAGGGCAGATGTGATTCCCCTTCACAAAAGTGGGAGCAAGGCAGAAGGAGGAAACTATAGACCTGTTAGTTTAACCTCAGTGATAGGGAAAATGATGGAATCACTTCTAAAGGAAAGAATTGTCGAGTATCTAGAGGCCAGAGGGGCACAAGACCCTAGGCAGCATGGATTCACAGCGGGAAGGTCATGCCAGACGAATTTGATAGATTTCTTTGACTGGGTGACCAAAGTAGTAGATCAGGGAGGGGCTGTGGACATGGCCTACCTAGACTTTAGCAAGGCATTTGACACAGTCCCACACAAAGATTAATATATAAGTTAGCCAGCCTGGGAGTGGGTCCCAAGATGACAGCCTGGGTAAAGTTGGCTGGAGAATAGGACACAGAGGTAATAGTAAATGGAGTCCACTCAGAAGAAAGGAGGGTTACTAGCGGGGTACCGCGAGGGTTCAGGAGTAGGACCAGTCCTCTCAATGTCTTTATAAGCTTCATTGCAGAAGGACTGGAAGGAAAAGTATGTCTCTTTGCAGATGACACTAAGATCTGCAACAGAGTTGATGCACAGGTGGGGTGGAAAGGATGAGAAGGGACTTGGCAAGGTTAGAGGAATGGTCAAATGTATGGCAGCTTAGATTCAATGCTAAGAAGTGCAAGGTAATGCACCTGGGAAACAAAACCCAGGGAAGAGTACACAATGGGGGTGAGATACTAACAACAACAAAAATGGAAAGGGACCTGGGGGTAGTCATATCAGATGACCTAAAGGTGGGCAAGCAATGTGAGAAGGCAGCAAGGAGGGTGGGGTATACTGGGATGCATAGGGAGAGGCATCACCAGTAGAAAACAGGAAGTTATTATCCCTCTGTACAGACAGCTGGTGAGACCCCATCTGGAGTACTGTGTGCAGTTCTGGAGACCCAATCTCCATAAAGACATAGACAGGATGGAAGCTGTCCAGAGGAGGGCAACTAAAATGGTGCAGGGTCTGCACCAGAGGACATATGAAGAGACTTAAGGAGCTTAATATGTATAGCCTCGAGGAAAGGAGGGAGAGGGGGACATGATAGAAACTTTCAAGTACCTCAAGGAATCAACAAAGTCCAAGAGGGTAGCATCTTTCAAAAAGAGGTGTGCAAGAACAAGAGGGCACAATTTGAAGATAGAGGGGGCGCTCAGAGGTAATTTAAGGAAGTATTTTTCACAGAGAGGGTTGTGGATGCATGGAATGGCCTTCCGGAGGAAGGTTGTGGAGTCAAAATCAGTGGTGGAATTCAAGCATGCATGGATAGTCATAAGGCAATTCTGGGGGTGGGGAGAAAGAAGTAGGCTGCTGGTTAACTAGGATCTGCAGCTTATCCAGTAGGTAGGGAAATGGGCAGACTGGGTGGGCCAAGCGGTCCTTATCTGCCGTCAAATTCTATGTTTCTATGTTTCTATGTTAAGGCAGTTGACTCAGGGTTCCAGTGGTGGTGGGGGGGGGGGCTGCTGATGTCAGGCAGCCTTCCCTAAAGCCTTGCAGGTGCCCCTGGGATCAACTAGCAAGTCAACTACTGGCAGAAGGGCTGCAGCCTGTCACAAGTGGGCCCTCAAGTGAACTCGGCTACGAGGTCGGCTAGTGGCGATAGGGGGAGTGGCCTGCCACCAGGCATCCAACCCAGTTTGTAGCTCAGCAGACTCAGCTGACAGGTCGGTCAGCGGTGGGGCACTAGCCCAGCAGAGGTGGGCCCCGGGCAGGATTGGCTGGTGGATTGACCAGCAGAGAAAGAATAACCTGCCTCCAGGCACCCTTGGGACACTCAGCTAGCAGGTTGGCTAGTGGCAAAGAGCCAGGGGCACTGAGCTAGCAGGTCGGCCAGTGGTGAAGAGTCAGGGACACTCGAATAGCAGGTTGGCTAGCAGCGAAGAGCCAGAGACACTTGGCTAGTAGGCTGGCTAGCAGTGAAGATCCAGGTACTCTTGACTAGCAGGTCAGCTAGCGGCAAAGAGCCGGAGACACTCAGTTAGCAGGTCAGCTAGCGGTGAAGAGGCAGGGACACTGGGCTAGTAGGTCAGCTAGCAGCAAACAGCCAAGGACACTTGGCAAAGAGCCAGGGACACTCAGCTAGCAGGTCGGCTGGCAGCAAAGAGCCAGGGACACTCGGCTAGCAGGTTGGCTAGCGATGACGAGCCAGGGACACTCGGCCAGCAGGTTGGCCAGCAGTGTACCACATCTACAAATGCTGGTTTCCTTTTACAGAACTAGCAGCAGCCTCTGTCAGTGTAGGCATGGTACCTGGGGAGGGAGCCTTGGGGAGATATTGTAGTGTAGTGGGTACCAGTACTTAAGTTGCCCTTATCCTAGCGCTTGGGTGGACTAGCAATTTACCCCATTCCTAGCCAATTGGCTATTGGGGCTAGAGCTCCAGGGTGGGTCTGATCCCTCACAAAAGCCCTTTTCAGGGCTGGTAATTGCCATTGCAGCTAGAGGTGGCTTTCAGTTTTCTGGGTTGGTAGAGATAAGACCTAGCCTATTTGTTTTCTTCCTTCCTGTGAGTTTTGGTGGGTGGCCCTAACTGTTGATGTTTAGAGTGATAAGCATTTATTGTTAATGTTAGAGTGATAAGCTTAATTTTTTTTGAATTTGCCAATTGCAATGTCAATTTTAATAGCCAGCTACACTGAAAGTGTTATCAGCTGCACTGGATTTTTATTCGTATTGCATTGCTATTTATCAGCTTAAGTAACGGACATTTATTCTATTTAATTCTGGCTGTTGATAGTTATTTTTTAGTAGATCTGGGTGCCCCTTTTAGTCTATTCCTCGGGTGGTGGCAGCTGTATAATTTCTGGGGGAACAGTGCCTACCCTTATTAAGGCACTTTTTCACTCCCGCCAGTGGCTGACTCTGCAGCACGTTTGGGTGTCCAACCGTCGGTCTGAACAACCCAACATTGTCACCTCAGCCAGTTTAAGCCCACTACCTTTGGTTGAGGGTGGCGCCGCCAAAGAAAGCCATCTTGGTGACGTCCCTGACACAAGAAGACAGTCACATGCTGCGACTGTCTCGCCACCTGCTGTTTTTCACAGGACAGTAGCAGCTTAAAAAATGCATAGTAGGAGTTAACTGAAGTAAGAGGGGTTACAGGAAGGACTTGAAATACATGGCGTTATTTCATAATGATCTTTCCTGATCTCTTGCTAAAGTTATGATCAGTGCAGCAACTGTCTGTGTGTAAACACTTCACCTTAAAGGCAACAGTGAGGAAACACGGCAGGAGACAGATCATTACAAAGCGAATTGGGGATGGGT
The DNA here is from genome assembly GCA_016271365.2 of Neoceratodus forsteri. Classification (NCBI taxonomy): domain Eukaryota; kingdom Metazoa; phylum Chordata; order Ceratodontiformes; family Ceratodontidae; genus Neoceratodus; species Neoceratodus forsteri. Next base: position 965,908,886 of record CM057459.1, read on the forward strand.
GTGAGTAGGCATACTGAATTGATCACACTTAATAGGAACAACAGAATGGTTCACTTCAGTGCAGATGACTTTCACTCAACAGTACAAGTTTGTTTGAATACGAGGCATTTGCTTTGGTGTGCATGGCATCTGTATTTTTACTGAATGTAATTTGTTGACCCCCTCCCCACCTCTGCAGTGGATTTGCCCTGCTTTCTGTTTCAGCTCTACCAGTGTGTACTGGCAACTATTTTAATGCTGACAGTTGTATTACCTTAGTTCTTTAAGCTAACTGGTTGAAGAGAGTGTGCCTCTTTGGTGTAATTTTTATGTTTGCCTGCACGCACTTCCAGGTGCCACGCTGGGAGCCCGCCCCAGCATGGCAAAAGTCTAGTTTCCTCATGTGCCCCCCCGTATGGCCAATGGGGGTGCCCAATCCCCGTTGGCTCACTGTCCCCCAAACAAACTTTCAAGTGCCGCGCTGGGAGCCCACCCCAGCGTGGCAAAAGTCCCAAGGCCCTCATGTGCTACCCCCCAACACACACTGTATGGCCAACGGAGGTGCCCAATCCTCCATTGGCTCCACTGCCCCCTCAAACAAACTCCAGGTGCCATGCTGGGAGCCCACCCCAGCGTGGCAAAATTCCCGCATTGTCTTTGTTAAAAAAAAAAACTGTAACAAAAGAAAACGGTCCCTCGTTGACTCTCTTGTCCCTTCACCCAACCCGCACCCGTCTGCATACCCCACTTCCCCACACACCCCTCACCCCATACTTACCTCCGGAGGCCGGCGCAACTATCTTCAGTGGACCGGGAACACGTCTGCACTTTTCAAAGCCGACCACAAACTGAAGAAATGCCAGTAAGCTGTATAATGACATAAATAGGGTTTTTTCAACTTTGGTGCATATCTCGGTCATTTTTTTTGAATTTGTGCACCAAATGTTCAACATGGGGTTCTTGGGGCCCTATCTCATGAATTCAGTGACTGTCATCTGGTTATTTGGTCCAGAAAGGTGATTTTGCGGTCACTGCATAGAATCACCTTTTGGGACTGATTAACGAAACGACAGTGTCACAGTTCATAAGGCATGCCCCCAAAAACCCTATGTTGAAAATTTGGTGAAAAAATTCCCAAAAATGACTGTTTTACGAGCTTGCATTGTGCAGTTCCTACACACACTCGTAACTTTGAGAATTTTTAATATTTTCACTCCAGATTTTCAACATTGGCATTTTTTTACACCTCCATATGAACAGTACAGCTGTCATTTTTCACACCATGGTTGAAATGTGTTTTCACACTTCCGGTGCAGAATAGCACAGTTGTTATGGGAAATCAATGTTCGGGACAGATTAAGAAAATCACAGTCACACTGTTCATGAGCAGAGGTTCTAAAATGCCTATGTTGAAAATTTGGTGACAGAAGTCCATACAATTACTGTATTATGAGCGTGCATTGTGCAGTTTCTAAGCACCCTCGTAGCTTCACGAATTTGTAATATTTTCACTCCAGATTTTCAACATTGACATTTTTTCACACCTTCTTATGAACACCACAGCTGTCATTTTTCACATCCTGGCTGAAATGTGTTTTCGCACTTTTGACGCAGAATAGCACGGTCGCTGTGGGAAATCAGTATTCAGGACAGATTAAGAAAATCACAGTAGCTCTGTTTATGAGCGGAGGTCCCAAAATGCCTATATTGAAAATCTGGTAAAAAAATCCCCAAAATAATTGCGATATGGGTGTGCGTTGTGCAATTTCTACACACGCTCGTGACTTCACAAGTTTTTTTATATTTTCACTCCAGATTTTCAACATTACCATTTTTTACACTTCCTCGTGAACAGTACAGCTGTCATTTTTCACATTGTGTTCAAAATGTGTTTTCATGCCTGTGATGCCAAATGGCGCAGTCACTGTGCAAAATCACCTTTCGGCTAACAAACTGATAGTGTCTCTGTTCATGCAGTGGGATCACAAAAAGCCCATGTTGAAAACTTCGAGTAAAAATACCAAGAAATGCACAGGGCTTTAGGGTTTCCGACCATAATGTCCTACCCTGTAGTGACTGACAGGCATCAGGGGTGTGACTTGGGATTGTCGGCAGTAACGCTCACGCCATTCCACACCCCCAACCCCACCCTGCAGCCAGTGACAGGCATCGAGGTGCACCTTGGACTCTTTGGCCCCATAGTTCACCCCACTCTCCTATACTGCACCCATTTCAGCGTATTTCCTGATGGAATGAGGTGAGTGTAAAGCCCGAACACCCCAAGGCACACCTCGACACTTGTCAGTGTCTGCAGGGTAGGGTGAGGTGAAATGTCGTGACTGTTATGGGCAACGATCCAAAGGCACACCCCAATGCCTGTCCATCTCTGCAGGGTGGGGGTGGAGTTGGCGTCAGTTCAATACATCACTACCATTTCTATACTGCATCTGTCTAACTCCTGCACTTCCACTGCTAATGCCAGCAAGCAAGCATTCAGCATTGACAAATACTTGTTAAGACTAATTAAAGATATCCTAATAGAACATCTTGTTGGACAGGATATGGTTGATCCCCTACAACACGGATTCACTAAAAACAGATCATGCCAAACTAATCTACTGGCATTCTATGAAAAAGTGAATAGAGAGACGGATGTGGGTAATTCTGTGGATGTGAACTTCCTTGATTTTGTAAAGGCATTCGACAAACTGCCACATAAGGAATCATTGTCTGCACTAGAAGGCATAAACCTGTCTAATAATATTTGTATCTCGAACTGGCTCCAGGAGAGACGGCAGAGAGTGGTCATCAATGGGGAATACTCTGCTTGGGCTTCTATTACTAGTGGAGTCCCCCAGGGTTCAGTATTGGGACCTAGTCTATTCAACATTTACATCGCTTCGTTAAAAATTAGCAATCATAATATCTGGATGTACAAATTTGCAGATGATTGTAGGCTGGGGTTAGTAGTTAATGATGTCAAACAAAAAGCTACCCTAGAGCATGCCCTGGATTCAATATATGAATGGACTAACTTAAATAAACTAGTATTAAATAAAACCAAATGCAAGGTTATGCACCTAGGTAAGAACAACAAGGAAGAAACATACCTATTGGATAAATACCCCTTGGGGGTTGTAAAAGAGGAAAGAGATTTAGGGATTACTGTTACTAATGACCTAAAATTTAGATCACATTGCAGGATTCAACTCAGGAAAGCAACCCAAAACGTAAACTGTATACTCAAACATATAGCAAGTAAAGATAGGAAGGTGTTGATTCCACTTTATGGAGCATTGGTCAGGCCTCACTTGGAGTATTGTGTTCAGGTTTGGTCACCTCGAAATAGGGAAGACATTCTATCTTTAGAGGGGGTCCAGAGAAAGTTAACAAAACAAATAATAGGTATAAAGAATAAAAGCTATCATGATAGATTAGTCAGCCTGAATCTTTATTCCTTATATTATCGTAGATTAAGGGGAGATCTGTGTTTCCTTTATAAAAACATGAAGGATGAAGTTTTACTGGAGGAATTGGGTCTTAGACATAATTTTGGTAGAACTAGTATTAGAAAGCATAAAAAACAACTATATCTGCTAGTCTGGAATCATAATCTTTGTAAACATTGGTACAGTTGTAGAGTAGTTGGAGTTTGGAACAATCTACCAACGAATCTTGTGGACAGTACTACCATGAATGAGTTTAAGAGCGGGTTGGATCATCACTTTGGAAATAACAAATTTACATTTTAAAATGTGGTCAGCAAGCCTTATAGGGTAGAATTCTATCTTCTGGCTTGAATATACCTATGATACTTATGAAGTGAGTGCCTGAGGCCAGATCACTAAATAAATGATGATGGGATTTGAATCTGGGTCCCCTTCACAGCTCTGCATTCTAACCTTCCCACCCCCAGTGACTTGCATGCGGTAACAAACTAAGTGTTAGCACTGGTAGGAGTCCACTGCAAAACAACGAATAAAAGAATGCATAAGGACCCATTATAATACGTGACCAGTGACCTCTCCAATCCCAGACACAGCTGGCAAGAATCTGAGAAAAAGAAGCAACAAGGGAAAACACTGTCTGAGGCCACAGTTAAGAAATGTTCAAAACCAAAAACCTTCTTCCCTTCTGTTATGAAATGTTTTCTTGATTTTTGGAATTAAAGACGTGCATTCTCAATAAGTGTTTTTGCCTTTGAAAGGTGCTTCTTCTCTCTGCTTATTTTTCTGAACTGTACTGATGAGAGTCCAGTCTGGATGTCCAGGTCTACATCTTTGTGCTCTAAACCTAACCCCCCGCCCCCCCGACTTACTTATGATTACAGTGTAAGTAAATGGTGGTGCAGGGTATTAAATAATTAATTAACAGTTTTTTTCTTGGGACTATACTAACTATACAGAAAGTATTTATATAGATTTTCTAGAAGTGCTATGATTGTTAAACACAGTGAGGCAAGAGCTATGCATTTTCACAAAGATTTAACACTTTTATGAGCAAAACGCTAATCAATTTTTAGAGTTAAATAAATCCCTGTGGTGTGATGCTTCCAGGTTCACAGCTCTCTGAAAACTGTTCTAGTGCTAACATACTAGCATAGTAATTTAAGGTCAGAAGGGACATTAGGTTCATTTTGTCTACATCATCCCATAAGCTAGGATGAAAAAAAGTATGCTGTGCAAACACTTACCATTTTATAGAGATTCTCAACTCATGTTACTAAGCAGGGTACTTGCAGTGCTCCCAGATTTATGGGGATTCCCATATTTAACAGGTTTTCCATGGTGAAGACAGGGACAGGGATGAAAAGTGCAATTGCGTGATTTCCAGAGGGATTTTTAACTGGCCGCAGTAAATCATTGCCGAGATTCTCACTCCAACTGAGAAGAGCTGAAAGCGGCACCCGACTGGCCCAGCAGCTCGTGATGCACTATAGATTTACATGAGCGGCTCACAATCCAATCAGTGCCATAATTTTAAATCATGTGCTCAACGGGAACGGTGCTGTGTTCCTTCCTGAATAGCAGCAGCATTCGGTCTTCCCGTGATCAGTGGCAGTTATGTTTGGTCTTGCTTGAGGTCTGGACACACACACACGCACAGTTCAGTTTCGGGTGCACTGTTGGATTGTAGTATTTCTACTCTGGACTCGGCAACAAACACCGGCAGCCATTCTGTGGAGTTTCACTCAACACCATGTACCACTGTGATTTAAAATCGCTGGTCCAGCCCAGGGGCTTTTTTTTGGGGGGGGGGCGAGGAACAGGCACACAGACAGAAGTGGAGGGGGGGTAGCAGGCATGCAGACAGAAGTGGAGGAATAACCTTGTTTTAAAAGATTTAGTATATTAAGCAGGAAGCTGTCATTGTTAAGTTAATGTCAGATTAAGGGTTAAAGGATTGTATCCAGAATTTCAGTACAAAAATTAATATATGCTAAGTGTGTGATGAAGTTGCGACTTGTTTTCTACCTCTTGGTTTTTTATTGGCTACATCATGCTACCAACTCATTCTTCTCCATTACTGCGTGGTGTATCTCTGTGTGCTGACACTTCCTGCACAACCTACTCTGCAGGGATACATCACTGTATTTCAGACGATTTTAATGCAAGGGGAAAGTAAAAGAACAGAGGCTCATACAGTAGGATGTGTGAGATTAAATAAAGCCCTAAAGTCAGCTCTCTGTTATTCTCACTGCAATCACCTTAAATGCCATTCCTCTTAGCCTAGCTTTGAAACTCAGCACACTAGTTCACTTACCACCTCCTCTGCTAACATATTCTACTTCTGCTAATGAATTACTCGCTGGGTACACAAATGCTCACTTATGTAAAAATCCTTTATGACTGATTCTCCCCTTAGCCTGTGTATGTGCTCCATGGTTCTGCTGCCATCCATACTTTTTACCAGGCTACCTGATCTTATTGTGTAACTGTTCCTGATTTTGATTAACTTCATCATATCACTACATGTCCTCTTTTTTTATGTGTAGATCAACTCCTGGTGCCCCATCCTCATATTCACGGTGTCTAGCCACTAAGGACTGCTGGAGTACCATACAGCATCCCAGAGCTGTTTACAATCCAGAATAAGAACTGGAATGTGATATTAGTGTGAAAGTATCTGTGTAGTTTGCCCTTTGTGTTAGTGGGAAGGTTTTGGTGGTCCATGTGTATATGTTTCTGCATCTCATTGTGTCAGTCAGAGACTATCTGTGGCACTCTGAAACTCTGAGTGCCTTTCTATGGGTCAGTGTGTCTATCCAGGAGTCTATGTACACGTCACTCTGGGGATTTGTGTGTGTGTGTGTGTGTGTGTGTGTGTGTGTGTGTGTGTGTGTGCGCACTTTAAAGTGTGCCTGTGTATTAGCCTGGCTACCGGTATTAATAATGTGTGAAGAATATAGAGAATAATGGTTATGCAACTGTGTGTTATGGAATTTTTTTACACACCCAAGGGGTGATGAACCATAAAACTAGAGCGAAGCTCTGAGAGGTTTATGAGGTCATCACACCCCGAGGGTGTGTAAAAAAATTCCAATAACACAACAGTTGCATAACTTTTATTTTTCATAATTGCTGGTGCAATGTAGCGTGACTGAGCGGTGTTTGTTCGGGGGAAAAAAAAAATGAAAATGTTGACAAACTGGAATGCTGTTTTAAAAACCTTGTCCCTTGTAGCAGTTAACCTTTTGCGTTAAAGCTGCCGAGTATAGACTGAGGAGAGCGAGTGACTTGGCGGCTTCAGAAGATGAGATTCAAGAGTGAGTGTTGCCATAGCAACACTCGCTTACACTTGAATCTAGTTTTTCTGAAACCGCTAATTTTCGCTCTCTATACTCAGGATTTACTACAAAAAAAAAAATAACTACGTGTAGGTTAACTGCTAGAAGGGGCAGGATTTTTAATACAGCATTGCAGTTTGTCTTCATTTTCTTTTTTTTTTTTCCGAATGAACACAGCTTGGTCACACTATGCTGCCAAGAAAATGAAAGTGGCAGTTGAGGACAGTGCAAGTGAGTTGCTTTCTGAACACCGTAATAACTGGTTCTACCAGTTATTATGGCATTTGAAACGCGGCTTTGGTCTGTGTGTTAAAGGGGGTCACAGTAATTATATATAAATAAAAAATGGCTAGCATTCTTCCTTACCCATAAAACAGCTCATAATACAGCCCCTGAACTATAGGAGCACCATACACAGTAGTAATTTACTTGTGCTATGTTGCCACAAAGACCTCAAAGCACCACTCGCTTGTTTTGCAGCCTTTCCCTACAAAATCTCTAAGTGAAGTGTGACCGTGTTGGGAAAGAGGTGGGAGCTGGCATGATAATGAGCGTCTGAGCCAAGCTTAGCCACTTTTCAGCCTCCTCACCCCTGGCTACATGCCACAGAAGTCCATGCCTTGTTGAGCTATTATGGGCAGTTCTATTAGGTAGGGGTAGAGATGAACAGGATCGCCGACCTGCAAACTGGAACATATGTTCCAGCAGGGAATGGGGTTAGGTGGTGCATAGCATCATTGTGTTTCGCAAGTGATAAACAGGACAAGGTAGGGAGGAAGTAATGGCAAAAGGGGAAACTAATGATAAAGCTGTCATACTTGGGTATAGGGAAGCTGGACTACTATGGATAATGACAGGAAATCAGAGCTCTTAATTTTATAAAAGTCTACCGACATGTTAGAGAGCAAAGTCAAAAGTAAACACACAGTGACTTGCGGGACAATCTAAAGGGATTTATACAGGAATTTGATCACACCAGTACTGGGAAAATACAAGAAAAATGAAGGCATGTTATAGGGAAATGTGCATTTGGATCTGGGAGCACTGTACTTGGCAATTCTCTTAGTAAGCAGAAATTTGTCCAGGCTTACCTTAAAGGCCTGCACTGTCTTCATGGCAACTGTCTTCATTGGTAGGCTGTTACAGAGGTTCACTTCTGTCTGGGAGACAAAGTATCTCTACAGCAGACAGTATGCACACTCCCTTTACACTATAGGGGATGCACACTTCCTGTCATTGTATACAGCAGCCAGCCGAGATGGTGAGAGGAAGGCTGTGCTGGTCATCATATGGGCTCCAGTGGCACCAGCACTTCAGGTAAGTGGGGGGTTGGCACAGTGGGTGATCAGTGCCCGTGGTGTGTGTGGGGAGGATGCTGGACACTAGGGACTATGTGATAGTGTACGGGGAAGGGGATCGGCGCCTGTGGGGTACCACTAGACACCAGGGAGTTATTATTTTGCATAGTGTCCAGCGACTGGAGGATGGGGGGGGGGACTCCTCGACAAGTGGGAGTTCTGATCCAATACCACAGCTGGTGATCAGAGGGCGGGGGGACTAGTAGGCACCAGGGAATTATTTGTCTATACCAGGGCTGGGGTTCAGAGGGTGGGCAGACAACTAGGCAACACAGAATTATTTTTCTAGGGACATGGATATATTGTTCTATCCACACTTATTGGTATGTCCTTTCCCTTTAAATATCTTGCTGGAAGGTCTCAAACCTGGCTCCTCCCACCCATCCTGGTGGTATAACCCTCAACTCTGCCCCATGACGCCAGAGCTTCCTTTCTGCTGGAAGATTCAGGTTCCTTCCTTACCGCTCCCGTGTTGAGTAGGCCCTGGCGCTCCAAAACTCAGTTTTACCACTGAATAAGATTCTTTGAATCTCTCCTAGTAAATTTTAAAATGGTGACCGTGAAGGAGGACAAGTCCTCGCCCGGGTTCCGCCGGTGTCCCTGAGGGCAGAAAATGCCTTGAACGGACCCACATGCCACATGTGTGTACTGCCTGAGTCATGATCATGAAACTCATGCCTTCGATCGATGTCGCTCTTTTCATCCAAATGTTTGGAATGACCGCCTCGCATGTCTCCAGCTCAGACATCTGGAAAAACAGCACCCACCAGTAAAATCGAAGGATGCCCACTGTGCGATCTCTTAACAGTTGGAACAGATGAAGGCCTTCGAAGAAGAGGCGGCTCTCGCTACTGAACTCTCATCTTCACCCTCAGTTTTTGTTCCACTTAGACTGTGCTCATTTTTCTCCGGTTCCTTCAAGCAGCTTTGCCAATCCCTTCCCACTCATGGGGAAGGCCCCGGCTCTCATGTCTCCCAGTCCCATAAGAAGGATATGAAGGAACCGAGGGATTCCATGTCTCATAGACGTCGCTCTAGGGACAGAGAACAATCTCTGTCCCAGGAGTCTCTGGCTTCGACTTCAGTCAATGTTGCGGCCTTGGCCACCGACCTCACGGTGATCCTGTCAGGTCACCCGGCTCAGACATGGGACGATGATCCCATCGAGATTGTTCTCGACCCCATCGACCTGTTGTTGACAGATGAGACTGACAACTCAATGTTCAGGACTCTGGTCCTGACGGGCCTTGCCAATGAGGCGACCCAGCTTACTGGGAAACCCCTAGCGATGGTTGTTCCCGACCTGGAGGAGCCAAGGTTCTCCCCAACTTTTCCTGAACATCCCCGTCGGTCTCCCTGATGGTCCATGTCTAGGTCCGGGACATCCTCGACCGAAAGAATAAGAAAGTCACATAAGTGGTTCTCTAAGAAGCGGCAGCGCCGCCACTCGTCCTCCTCCTCTTCGGAAGAGAGAAGGCTCTGACGCAAGTTGTGTCAGAGCTATGAGGACTTTTTGTGGCAGCAGCTAGTTATGTCTGGTTCAAAGTCGGTCCCTTCTACCCCAGCCATTACCTGGCTGTTGCCCTCCAGGCCATCGTCGACCACCCTTGAGCCAGTCGTCACCGTCCCTCCACCTGCGGATCGAGTGACGACCCTCCTGACTCAGCCGAAGCTGGTCTCTCCACCTATCTTGGCGGAGCTGCCACCTAAGCAGCCTCCCTCGGGGGCTTCTCCCAAGGAGTCTCGGCTTGGCTCAGGCCTCCCGCACAGGCTGTCTGTCACCCTCACTCCCGACCACCCGCAGCAGGTCCAGAGTAACTCCGGTGATAGGCCACTTTACCCGGACTCTTCAGAGTCCAAGGACTCTGAGCTGGCATCTCATCCTCACTATGATGATGCCATAGGTCTTTCTACAGAGGAGCCCACCTCTTTCATGGGTATCCTCCGGCTCATCTCCGAGTCCACGGGGATGAGGCTGGAACCCGTCGAATAATGGGTAGAATACCTCTTAACTGATATCCTCAGAAAAGGGAATTCTCTGACAGAAGCCTTACCAGTGGCTGAAGCCAGTGTTGGCCCAGCCCTGGAGCTTTGGCAGCACCTGGCCTCCTGCCCCACACCTTTTGCCAGGATGGCCCGCAAATATGCGGTGCCCACCTGCTTCCTATCAGAGTTCACACAGCATCCCTCGGCCGAGGGAGTGGTGACCAAATCTATGTTCAGGTGATTGGGGAATTCAGGGGACATGAATAGACCACCAGACCTTCATGTAGGTCCCTTGGGGGCTGGCCAGGGGAGGGAGGATTAACCCCCTGAAGGACTGCTCTCCTCCCTCCAGGAGGGGGATGAGTGTGCCTTGCTGACATACCTCTCAACCCCCTGCCTCATAAATCAGGGACAAGGCTTAAAAAAATCAGGGACAAAGGACCAAAATCAGGGACACATCTTCAAAATTAGAGATATCCACCCAGAAAGCTGGTAGAATATGGGGCTTAGTGCAAAATACATTTTCTAAAGAAGAACAAGTCTGTAAATTTAATGCTTGACATTGTTTTGTGCTTAGTCCCCACTGTTTAGCCACAAAAACACAAATTTTAGGAGGGACAGAGTAAAATTTTGAGGCAAAATCAGGGACACTTGAGAGGTATGCTTGCTGCTTATCTGCCACTTGGAGGTGCCTGGGTAGCAGTGCAGTCTGGGGGCATCTCTTTGGAGTTGAAGCTCTCACATTGCACCCATTGCATGTGGATCCGGGTAGAAAATAGGAGGAAAAAAAAAACTCTGACTACAGGAGGACGTCAGGTCCTTCGCAGGCCCAGCACTGACGACCCGGGATCCTACAACAGTCCTGCAAGTAGAAGGACAATGGCAGGAAATTAAGTCCTGCTTGGGTGACCTGATTAGGGGGACTGGACAGATGGCAGCCAGGAGCGAACAAAATATATATTGAATAAAAACTATTTATGAAATACACAGATTTTGGTGGAACTAGAAAATCTTTACCACCAAATGAAACTGGGAGATGCCTGGAATCTTTTATTTTGAAACATTTTATTTTTGCCCGCGTTTATTGCACTGCTGCTTTAAAGTCTGAGTGAACAGCACCTTTTCCACGTGGAGTACGATGTGCAGTTTTAAATTGGGGTAAAACACCAGACGTCACAGTCGTTAGGTATGTTGCAACTGTTTTGTACGAACAGAGTTCACTGGTTACAAGGGCTGTCTCTGCCGCGACTGTATTTACGTTTTAACTGCATTAACCTGTCACCCAAACGGTAGTAGGTTACTGTTCTCTGATCAGGAACCGACCTCATCAGCTACCAGGTGACGTCACTAGTGGGTGGGGCTCGCAGATCATCCAATGGCGTAGTAGAACTGGTTAACCAGCGTTCTCCTTCCGGAAGTCAGAAGGAATTTATTTGCTAGTGGATGGTAGAAGGTTGCTGGGATGTTTGCGGACGGTGGAGGTTCGGGTACGTGTTGACTGTTGAAGCGTCTGGATGTAGTGTTCTAATATGTGTACGTTTGTGTGGGGACGGGGATCGTTCGTAGCTCTGCATGTAGTCATTGTGAGTTTGGGGCATCTTCTAACTTAAGGGCTAGAAAGTAAAATGAGTTCAGCTCCACTATGTTATTGTTATCGTCACTGTTTGCAAACTATAGTCTGTCCTGTATCTGTTCGTTTCTACGCAGATACTGGTGGGATCATGGATTGAGGCGTGAACGTACCTCTCAACCTTTTGTCCCCCAAATGTGGAACATTGCCTGTCACAATGTGGAACAAATGGGCAAAATGTGGAACACTTAATCAAATCTTTACATGAGAAGCTCAAAACACTATTAAAATGTTGCATTTATGTTGAGAAGGTCTGTTATTAATTGAATACGTTATTTTTTTCCATCATTTACTGTGGATATTTGCTTTAAAATGTTGACTCTGAATGTGGAACAAGTCCTCAGTCACAATGTGGAACAGGGATCTTTTCTGAAGTAAAATGAGGAACGTTCCTCGTAATGTGGTACAGTCGAGGGGTATGGGCGTAAATTAATAGCGGGTTTTCAACCTGGGCAGATTTTTCGGTGTGTGTGTGTTGTAGTACTGATGACACGAACCGACGAATCTGCTTTTAGAGTAACATTTCTCTCAACCTTTTGCCACTGGCATGAGGGACAGACACTCAAAATGAGAGGCAGCGTTGGATAGTAGCCTTTAAAATTACGGGTATATTATCAAACCTGAAGATGCAACCTGAAGCCTCTTAAAACCAGAGATTTCACTTGCTCGAAGTTTAATTTGCTTTAGTATTTCAGACTGCTAAGAATTTCTGATTTCTTTGTAATGTGGGACAAATGAGGGAGAGGGTAAAATGAGGGATGTTTCTAATAATGAGGGACAGTTGAGAGGTATGTGGTGTAGTCATGCTTTGGTTGTACTACATGATCGAAACAAGGCAGCAACCATTGAGTGTAATAATCACTCCAGTCGGAGTTTATTAAGATGTACGGTAATGATAAGTTGCAGCCATATATTTAAATATTTTATTTTTCTGTGTGCCTTTTTTTCTCCTTCTCAGCTGACCACCACCAGACATCCCTACATCTTGCCTTCATTCTGGTGTCCCCTGCTAGGAGATCTGTTAGGGGGTGCACAATCACTGGTGGGTTTGCGGGGAACCAGGCCATCATTGACCTTTGGTCTTTTTTTTTTTTCCTTTGTTCCCTCCCCTGGGGCCACTGGCGTGCAGTGATGCTATGTGTATGCTGCGCTTCTTTAGAGATGCTTCTGGAATCCCTTGCCATGTGGTCCTGCTGCACCTGTGCTGCCACTAAGATTTCTTCAGGTGTCAGTCAACCAGTGTAACGTGCTCGCGCCTCTCCATGAGGGAGGGGAGCTTCCTAAGGGACAGGCAGTCCTCTCTCCTTCTTCCAACTCTCCCCTGAGTGACCCGAGTCTATTACCAAACCCAGGTCACTGGCGTAAAAAGGTTGTAGCTCTACTGCTGTGCTGCCAGGCAGGCTCAAGGATTTTATTATTGAGAAGTCACTCTGAGAAGACAACAGCCGATTAATTTTAATTATAGTTTACCTTTGAATATAAGCCGTGGCTCTTAACAAACAACTGTTTGCAGCCATGGCTTCTATTAAAGGGTGGCTTATATTTCATTTTCAACCCAACTCTGCTGCCCCGCTCCCTCCCATTCACATAAGGTTGTGCATTTAAACGTCCCAAATGGGAATACAGCCAGATAATTATTTTTACATTCTTCTGAAGTTATGGCAGCATAAAAGAGCAAGGTCACATTTAATCAATGAGGAGGTTGTTTTTGTAGTGTCATGGCAGTATTCACAGGGGTTTGCTGAATGCTGATATCGCCCCCATCCCCTGCATCCATATTATCCATGTGTGTGATCCCTTGAGTTAGTGTTTGTGTCAACACAGGGGTTACGTATCTCAGTGGTCTTAGCCCTTAGGACTGCAAAATTTGGTGTGTGCAGACTCTGTTGTAGGACCAGATTTATTTATTTTTGGGGCAAGTTTGGCAAAAATCATTTTGGTTGTTCAGAAGCTATAATGTTATTTGTTACGATTTGTTTTTCAGCCATGCCTCCCAGGTGTGGCTGGAAAGGGATCTTCCACAATTTTTGTCTGTTTTTTTTTTTTATTTTTTTTGGCTTTCTTTACTCACGGCTGATGAAAAACTAGCTAGAGTTAAATTATAAAACTTGCAAATTAATTACAGTTATATCTAGGAAAGTGGCTTTGGGTTTGTATTTGTAACAATTTTTTTTTTCGGGTTATTTAGGTTTTAAAGTTAGCACGTGTGTGGATTAATTCTGATTTGCTTGAAAAAAAAAATAAAAGAAATAAAAGAATAAATATACTTTAAATACAAAATTGGGTACATTTTTACATCCCGAGCAGTCCAGCTTGTCTGTTTGTGCTTCTGGATGAAAGGGCAGCAGCGTTGGGAGCAGCCTGGACAGCATGCAGGGCCCACAGAATCCAGTGATCAGCCTGCGTGAGAAGTCACCCTAGCAACTGTCAGTACTACAGTGGGCCAGCTGGTGAAAACAATCCAAGACCTTGACTGCAGATTTGATGCTCTCAGTCGGAGGGTGACTGCCTTTGAAACAAGAATGGACTTGTTGTTGGACCAAATGATCTAAAGATCAGGAACACTGGTACTTAAAATGGCCAGTGCCACAGCCAAGCTCGTTAAGGAGAACTTAGTCTACTGCCAAAGACTCAAGATGGTGGAAAACCACTCCAGACTCAGCAGTGCAGCCTGATAGTGGTCGGGCTGCTGGAATCGGACTGAGGGAGAAAATGATGCGGACTTAAACAGAACATTTCCGCCACAGATATTGGCACTCTCAGAGGAAGAATTGCTGTTCTGCCATGAGGAGGCATGCAGGATAACACCATTTATTTATTTTTATTTCATTTTTGTTGACCGGGTAGGCACACTAGACAAATTCTGCCTATTTCAGGCATGTCCCAGGGGAGGGGGGGGGGATACAGATGAATGCCAACTGACTTTGAACCAGATTAAGCTGTTGGTGGTATTTTAGTGAAGGGGGGGGATTTGGCCTGGGCACCAGGAAAATTCCCCTACTCTTTTTTGAGAAGTGCCATGGGATCTTTGACATCCACGTGAACTACCACCAGAACAGGCAGATGGTACCTCGGTTTAACATCTCATCCGAAAGACGGCACCTCAGGAGTGCAGCACCCCCTCATGCTGCACTGCAGTGTCAGTTTTGGGATATTAACCCAAGTGCCTGATGTGGGGATATAACTCCCAGCCTCGGAGGCAAGTGTGCTACCTGCTGAGCCACTGACGTGGCCATGGCTTCCACATCCTCGTGGGCATTCTTGCTGGTATGCCCAGGTTTGGGGAACAGAGACTGGGCATGACGGCAGCAAGATGTCAAAACGTTACACTGTAGGGATGCGAAGATATCGTTATTCCAGAAATATCATTATTCCTCAATCTGTCCTACAGCATCAGGCAGTGGAGGAAGGCATTTGTTGGAGTAAGGAGCTGCTTATACTAGCTGAAACTCCAACACCAGCTAGTACTCCCTGCCAAACTCTTGACTCTCGTGGAACAGCCACCCATACCTCTTCGACCCAAAAGAGGCAGAAAAACTAGTGGGGTGGGGTGGACTGAATCCGAGATGGAGAATGTCATGGATGGTGAGGTCTCCTTAGGTGGAGTTTGAATCACGAAGCTAAGGAACTGTAAGTTTTATGTGGCATATGCTTGTGTTTTGGTACTGGGACAGTTACTGACTGATACATTTTATTTAATACAATTGGGAAGCCTGTAGGGGTTTAATATTGCACACACTGGACATTGCTTGGCCTCTGTATTTGGAGGGCTTGCACTGGACAATATGGCGTTTCCCATCTAGCTCTTCAGAGACTCTGTGACAAGCGTTCTCCTTCAGGTCAGGACGATTCACGAATCTACCAACTTCTGCAAGTTACCAAAATACTGCATGCTGTAAATCATGCCTTTAGCCATCTGTAAACTGATAGTTTATTTGCCCTTTTGTGCCCTTTTCTTAGCTTCTGCCTTCCATAAATATACAGTGTTGTGTAAGAGTTGTAATTTGGAATGTTATGCTATCTGTTGCCGTTGTGGGCTTACAGGGATTTTTCCTGTTTTAATATTGAAATGTGCCTATATTTCTGGCCCGTCATACAGGCATTAACATGTTTCCCCTTGGTGTTTCGGAAGTACATCTCATTTCTTGCTAATGTCTTAATGTGGGGGCTCCATAAGCGGTATGCTCAATATGGTAAAAGGGGCATCAATTACATATCCTTCTATACCGATCCCCTTTACTTTTCCTGGGTTATATGCATATGGACTAACTTGGTTTTATTAAATGTACTGATTCTTTCTTCCCCCTGTGGTGTAACTGTTTGGGAGTTGTCCGCATTATAAGTGATATCTCTGCCTAGTAAATGCGACTCTGGTTATCCTCCGGTGTAACACCTGTAAGGTTTTTTTGCAAAACCATAAATACAATTAAGACACACAAAAAAAAAAAAAAAAAGATACTTAACAGTTGAGTAATTTGTCAGAAGACAGTCTGGTGAGATGTCTGAGCTGACTTAAAAAAATTAATTACATTTAGTATTTTAATTAGAAAAAATACTTGTGATTGCTTCGAAAAACAGCTGAGATGGACTTTAACGAACACTGATCATGCATAACAGTTGCATGCACTGCACGTTACACCAAAAAAAAAAAAAAAAATATTGGAGAACATAACCAAAAAAAAAACATACTAACATACTAAAATGCCAGCAGAATAGGCCTAACGGTCTTTCGCGTCTGCTTGTTTGGTCAGCCTCCACCCTGGGAGTTGACCTTGCTGCCCCCCTCGCCTTCTCTGGCTTCTCCCTTCCCAGTTCCGGATATTCTCACTGCATTGGATTTTGCTTCCAGAACCCTTCCCCTGTACCTGTCCCACCCCCTCTTGAACCCCTCCACCAGCCCCCTAGGCAGCGCATTCCATGGCTCCACCACCCTTTCAGTGAAGTAGCACCTCCCCTTTCTCCCCTGAATCTTCCCCTCCAGCTTCCACCCATGCCCTCTAGTGGCCCCCTCCCTCCTTCCTTCAAGCACCTTTGACTGTTCCTCCCTATTTACCCCTTCATGTACCTGAAGACCTCATCATGTTCCCCGTCCCTCTCTCTTCCAATGTGTACATATTTAGCTCTTCAAGCCTCTCCTCACAGGTCTTGTCCCCCAAGCCCCAAATCATTTTGGTTGCCCTCCTCTGGACCCTCTCCAGGAGTTTAATGTCCCTCTTTAGGTGTGGCCTCCAAAACTGCACGCAGTACTCGAGGTGCGGCCTCACCAAGCAGTTATACAGAGGGAGTATCACTTCCCTCCTTCTGCAAGTGGTCCCTCTAGCGATGCATCCCATTGGCCTTGGCTGCTGCCCTCCTACAAGTCTCCGAGTTGTTCATCTTGACATCCACCACCACCCCCAGGTCCCTCTCAGCCATCGAGACTTGTAGCATTCCCCCCCAGGGTGTACACTTGGCCCAGGTTTCTGGCCCCCAGGTGCAGTACCTTGCATTTTTTTTTAGTTTATGACTTACTTGGGAAATTGTAAAAACTGTTGCGAAAATTGAAACTACACAACAAAATCTTTAGAGCTGCTGACGCCTCAAAGAAAACTTAAAAAAAATAAATAAATAAATAAATAATAATTGGGTACAATTCTGCCTGCATTCTATTTGTTTTGTATATTTCTCCTCCCCATTATTTATTACTAAGGAAATTTGCATGAATATATGATATTTATCCCTTAGAGATCCTTTTGAGTCAGTTTGCTTTTATATCTTACTCCCTACCTTGTCATACTTCTGTGTTGTAACAGTCTGTTGCCATGGGAGTAACTGTGACATCACAAGCAGTGTTCTGTGACTTCAGGTAGGGAGAAAGCAGCAGGAATAGATAAACTCTTCAGGAGCAAAAATCCTGTTTTCATACAGATGACCTCAGTAATAAATAATGGGGAAGAAAAATACAGCACTAATGGGGAATACAAGCTGAACTGTGTCTAAATATTAGGTTTTGTTAAAGCTCTTCTGAATGTGTCACCAGCTCTTTAAAGCTGTAGTATATAAGCCAGCCAGTTGGCACAGCAGTAGCGCTACCATTCAGAATGCTGGTGACACCTGTTTGGGAATGAGCGCAACTCGTTGCGGGCCGGCCAGGTGAGAAAAGATTGGGTGTCCTGTGGACTGCTGTCCTCTATGTGGGGGGAGAGAACAGGTCTTCATCTGTGGGACTGCTGCCTGGTGGAGACCAGGGGACAGTACAGTTGGGAGCACACACAAGGGGAGGGGCAGCCATAAGAGGTCCTGGCGTGGATGCGTGCCACTGCATGCTTGTATCGCTACACATGCTGTCCCTGGAAAGAGAACCTATGGGGAAAATGGACAGGCTGCTCTGTGTCGGCACTCTCCACAGTCTCTTGTATGACTGACGTAGCTGGCCATTAATGACATTGTGGTCCTGGGCAGGCAGTGGATAACTGGTAAGTCCGCGTGAAGGTCGGAGATGGGATTTTGGGGGGTGTTGCCAGGCAGATGTGGGTTAAAAAAAAAAACTTGTGCACAAAAAACATTGACAAAACTGAAAAATTAAATTGAGCTCTGTACTACAATTAGTCATATATGAACAAAATATTAAGCAATTCATGTCTCACAACCTTTGTGTGTGCAAAGAAAATTAGCACATGTGCCCTGCTTCAGGCTGTGTGAAGCCAGTTTCATTGGAAAAAACATGTTATGCATACATTAGGGTTACAAGGCCAAAAAAGAAGGTAAATGTGGAGTTGTTTTTTTTTTGTTTTTTTTTTTTGGGGGGGGGTTCCCCATTTTCAGCAGAAAACTTTAGTAAAACAAATTAATTTGTCATTTTTAAAACCACTTGAAAGTAAGTATTTCATGGGGGGGAAAAAAACCACTTTGCACCAGCTTTTTGGACAAACCCCTCCATTTTGAGTCAGATTTTTGCACAAAATCATCATCAAATTTTTTATTGTTGAGCTTTAAAAGCTAACAAAAATATATAAATATACAATACTATAAGTACATCAGTACATCAAATCATTCAGGAACAATACACCTGTGGTAAATTATTAAAAACTTTGCAGCATTTCTCCAAACTTATCATTGGGGCTTATAGAATTTAACAGCTTTGGTCATTCTTATATTTTTGGTCATAACTAGGCCTACGTGCATACATACAGGCCAGAGATTCAAAAATGTATTTATGTTGTGATCGAGCAGCATGTCTCCATACTCCTCAAATGAATACGTTTAATAATAACACTTTATTTGTTATGCGTCTTTCAGGCATCAAGGCGCAGTACAATAAGAGAATAAAATCCAACAGATTCAGCCACATAATAAATACAATTCAATAAATAGTACATCCATATGATTTTTCCCAGAGGAAAGATTTCAGAGCTCGTTTAAAACTCCCCACGGAGTTTTAAAGTACCAGCTTTCAACATTCCTAGCTTTACATACATCACCTAAATTAGGGTAATGCAAACCAGAAACTCAAAGATTTATTTGCATTGCCAATATTTTGTTCTTCTTATTGATTGCTGAAAATAATTTGGCAATTCTATTCACAGCCCACTGATCTGCTGTATGTATTACAATTAATGTCAGGGTTTCATAGCTCACTGTGCATCTCGGATCAAGAAAATTACTTAACCTATAGGTCCTTTCATGTACATGTACAAGAGCATTCCCAGAAAACATGTTTTAAATCTTTTGCACTTCTCAAACTGCTCATGTACGATATTCATTTTCTAGAGGGCAACCTCTTATGTCTAGTGTTCAGTACATTGCTGGGGAACCTTTCAAATTTATAAGTGATAAATTTTCTACGGAGATCCAGGTCTATTAGAATGTCGAGATATGGTTTATACCCAAAACAGAAATTGTACTTGGCGTATCATCTGGAATAATGTGATTTCCCAATAGTAACCAGATCCTTTTGATTCCACCAGTTAAAGATTCGCTTATTTATAATTTTTTTTTTTTTTTTTTTGTATTTGAATCTAATTACCTCCCCTTTCTCTACTAATATTTTTAGTTTTAGCAGGCTATATACTGTATGTAACCCCTCACCCCTGCCTTTTTGCCAAAACGACAGGTGGCATGCTGTTGAAGCTGACAGCAGTACCTGGTGGGGACTGGGTTCGGGGAGGATGAGGTTACTCTGCACAGGGGGACCTAGGTTTGGCTACTCTGCACAGGGGCACCCAAGTAAATCTGAACACAGGAAGCAATAACTGTAATGTCCGGAACCAGGAATGGGATTCTTCAGTGTGGCTTTTATTCACATCCAAGCTGAACAAACAAAGCATAGATGGACCCCCACTGGGCTACATTCCTGGTAATGCAGATTAGAGACAACAGAACACTTTATCACTATTTCCAGCCCTCCGGCTCTAAACCCTCCAGGCACACAGCCCAGACTTGCACGCAGCTTTGGGTACACAGCCCGACTTGTACACTACTGGGGTTTTCCCCACTGGCCCGGCTCCCCCTCCGGCCACTTGATCCACGGTCCATTTGAGGAATGAACCAACTATCCTGTTGTGGCTTCCCAAACCACACTAGAGTCTTTGACTCCTAGAGAGAATTTTCCTTACAATCCCACGTCTGGGTACTTCCCTCATCACTGGCCAAGTGCCTGAGGTAAAGTAGAAATCCACAGAAGAAATCCGTAGAGGTGGACCTGGTAACTAAAGATGGGGGGCCACCCACTTCCAGCTCCCACAGCCCATACCTGGCCATTTCTCTGGAAACTGAACAATTCTTTTACTGAACTTTCAAATGTAGATTCTGGGTAGATGTCTGTCACATCTCCTCTACATGTCATTTGCATCCCAACAAGCTCTGGACTTGAACCTACTTTTACTTTGCTTAGCCCATTACTCTAGGCTTCCCAATATTTAGTAGTTCAATCCCCACATTGTCACACAAGTCCCAGGGTGAAAAACATAGGCCCTTCTAGCAAGAGCAGACACTCACCCTCCCGTTGCAGGTGCCACACAGGCAACTCACAAATCTTGTTCTCCCAAATAAACTCTGGAACACATAGGCAGCTTTTCGTTTAGAAGCAGAACTAGGGGGTTGCCCCAGGAATCTGCAGGGAACCCTTTCCTGCCCCCCATCCCTGAAGGGAGGGGGCACTGAGACCCGAAAACAACTGTCTCCACCACTTCAATTATCTTTTGTGTTTCTCTTTAAGGTGAAGACACACACACCCTATTACTTACTTAAAAGTAGCCCACTGTCAGGGCTGAGGCTCCTAGAGCCTTCACTGAGCTGCTTTCTCAGCAAGCTCCCAACTTCACACTGCACTGACTCACACTGACTGACTGACTTCAAAACTTCCCAACGTTCTATACCAACTCCCTTGCTGCAGATTCCAATGTGGCTCATGCAGCTGCGATAGTTCTATGGGTGATGTCATCCCTCAGTCTCAGCTGAGACTGAGAACAGAGTGAGACAGTGTGAAACCCATTTAACTGGAGTTTCACAAGCTGCCTTCCCTGCCTACCACTAGGTCTGACTGGGATTCTAGTAACCCCGGGTAACAAGGGGGTTACATATATATTTTTAATATTTGTAGTATGTTTGGATACCAATGTGTTTGTATAGCCTAAATCAAACCATTTCTTTTTCTGTGAGGCATGCATCAGTAGTATGACCTCCTGGTAACTTAATTATCCTTAACCAAAAGCATATCTTTGTGGATTGCATAAATGCCCTTATGTTGTTGATGCCTAGTTCTGTTCTAATACATGCGGCTGGGCATGAGAAACCCACTCCTAATGTTTTCCTTAACAATTTGAAGACAAGAATAGTTAGTTTTTCCATTCTCTTGGTTTCCCACACTTCTGTTCCATAAAGAAGTTGTGCAAAGTATTTTGTTTTAATTGCACATATCAGTGGTTTAATGGTTTGGCCCCCATATCTGTAATTGAATATGTCCAAACATTTAGCCCAGACCTTCAGCTGTTTTATTTAGTTGATCTCTGATACTATCACCATGTACTGTCCACGTACATTTACTTTGGAGCATCACCCCAAGACAGTTATACTTGTGTACTACTTCTGTGCACAAAACAAAATGCTGATTTGCCCTCTAAGTTTTTTTTTTTGGGGGGCAACCGACCAGATTTTAAAGATTTTGCCAGACAGAATTGGCCACTTTTGAAAATGGAAAATCATTGGCTGTAACCCAGCTCCCACCCTTGTGACTCAAGGCCAAGCTACTGGTCCGGGGTTGTTTATTGTTTGTTTATTGAATAGAATCGGAATTACCATCCTTTGAGTCATAGACTGTCTTGCAAAGGCTCCACGTCAGTTACAAAGAAAGGAAGAAATACATTTACAGTAATGAAAAAACATACACATACAGTATTAAAGTAATAGTACAGGGTCATGCAGTCATAGCTTAATCTTATTTAGATGGAGACAGTAACTGGGGGCATACAAGATGTCCCTTATCAGAGAAGTGCAGGATGCAGTTTCATAGGATCTAGAGTGACCCCAAGCCAAATATCTGGGCAGGGGAGGAGGAGTGAAGGGTCAAGACGGGAGGGCTTGCCCCAAAAGAAGAGGGTTCTCTACAGTCACATAGTGTCGAGTCGGAGAGTAGTGTTTTGAGACCTGTTTGAAATAGGGAGAGACTATGGGTCATGGAGATTGGGACAGTAGGCTATTAAGCCATAGTGGGGCGCAGTAGCGGAATGATCTTTGCCCAAGAGATGTTCTGCAGTGGGGGACAAGGAGGGAAGTGTTGGCTGCGAGCCTTTTAGTCAGCCTGTAGGGGGCTGCGCTGATAATCGGGTGGAGGCCGATGGGTACTAGCTGAAGTTGTATTTTTTTGGCAAGGAACGCAGGTGTGGTACTTTAGCCTTCCTTGGAAGTTAAGCCAACCAGTCAGTGTATAAAGCTTACAGGTATGTGTTAACCGGTTACAGCCTGTGACAAGGCGGCAAGCTTTAAGGGCAGTGTTGATGCAGCGTAGGGCGGTTGGATCAGCAGATCCATAAATGACTATCCCGTAGTCCACCAAAGAAAGGATGGAGGAGGAGGAGACTGCAAGATGCATGGCCTGGGGAGGTAAGCAGTGTTTAAGCCTGTAAAGGATCCCCAGTATGACAGTGGGGGCTCTGTCGGCGCGCAAAGATCATGGACTTCGTTTTTTTGTAATTGATACTAAGGCGGTGTTCAGAGAACCATGATTCTAGCTGCCTAAAGAAGTCCTGCAGGGCTAGTTGGAGAGAGGTAGGCTGAGGGTGTTTCCAGAACACTACAGCATCATCAGCGTAGAGTAGCAGGCGACCACTGCAAGACTTGGGGAGGGAGTTTAAAAAGAGTGTGAAAAGTAGGGGGCCAAGTATGGACCCCTGCGGGACACCAGAGCATACTAGTTTGTATGAGGAGGGAGTTGTGTTGATCTTGACTTGTTGTGTCCGGCCTGAGAGGTAGTCTTTGAACCAGGTGGTGACCTCTGATACAAGGTTGAGTTGTGTAAGGGCACGGAGCAGTAGCTCATGACTGACCGTATCAAATGCCTTGGTCAGATCCACGTAAATAGCCCCAGCTACGGAGCCTTGGTCTAGGGCCTCATGGATGAATGAGGTGAGTTCAGTAAGGGCGGTGACGGTACTGTGGCCCATCCGGAATCCATGCTGTTCTCGCAAAGTAGGTTGTGTTTGGTTAGGTAGTCAGTAAGCTGTTCCGATACTAGCTTTTCAAGGACTTTGGAGAGGGGTGGTAGGATTGATATTGGTCTATAGTTGCTTGTGACTGTGGGGTCGCCGCTCTTCAGAATAGGGGTGATTATGGCTCTCTTTCAGGCTGAAGGGAATTGACTATGGCATAGTGATAAGTTGAGAATTTTTGTGAGATGGGGTAGTGTCACATCCAGGGTCAGCCGAATGAGTTTGAGATCCAGGGAGTCATTGCTATAGCGAGCATTAGCCAGGGCTTTGGAGAGGTAGCGTTTTGCCTCTGAGCAGGAGATAACTCTTAGTCTAAAGGGTGTTGTATTGTTGCTGTTCAAGGTGTAGGGGGCGAGTGGGGGAGGGTTGAAGAAGTTCGGTGGTAGTATATGGGAGAGGTCTGAGAAGGAGGAGTTGAGGGCTTCAGCGATAGCATAGGGTCCTGAGTGGAATCCCCACTTACTGTGAGTTGAGCAGGGGTAGGGGAGTGTGATTTCACACTGAGTTACTTGATATTGTTCCAGAATTGTTTACCGGAGCCCCAGGAGGAGGTTAGGGTTTGTTGATAATATGCAGCTTTGGCTTGCCATATGGCCCAGGTACATTTGTTGCGGGCCTCTCTGTAAAGTTGCCTATCCTGTGGGAATTGGGAGTCTAGGGCCTTGTGCCATAGGTTGTCGCTATGGTGAAGCTGGTCAAGTAGCGATTGTGAGATCCAAGGTGTGCATCTGGTTTTCACTACTTGTTTAGTGAAGGGTGCGAAAATGTCACAGGCCTCATTGAAGATGTCTACAGACTGAGCAGTGTGAATGGGGGACCAGTTGCTGGAGGCTAGGTGAGCTTTGAGACGAGCTAGGCTGCCTTTTTTAAGTCGCCTGTGTACGGTGACTTTGGGGGAATGGGGGCAGGGGGATTTTAGCCGACCACCGGCAGGTCACTGGGGAATGGTCGCTAATAGTCAGGGAGCACAGTGACTTGAGAGATATTCTGAGGCCTGTTAGTGAAGATGAGGTCTAAGGGTTGAGGTCCTTGTTCTATAATCCATTCTGGTTGGGGAGTTGACGACTTGGGTAAGATCGTAGGCAAGGGCTGTGTCTTTGCAGTGGGATGAGGTAGCTGATGGCCAATTGACATTAGTCTCCCAGCAGGATGACTTCACTCCTGGGGGGGAGGTGGGAGATACTGTGGAGGATCGATTCAAAAGTGAGTTTTTGGTTGCTAGGGGGGATATAAGCCGCTGTGATGTGGATGGTTTTGGGGCCCAGGCTGAGTTTGACTTTGAGGGTCTGGGCACCATATTTGGATGGCGGAGTATGTACCTCTGTGGTGTTTAGCGAGGATCTTGCATAGATGGCACAGCCACTGCCTCTCTTGCTAGTCCTGTCTGCACAGAAGATGGTGTAGTCACTGAGGGAGTCAGCTCCATTGGGTATTCTATCCGAGAGCCATGTCTCAGATAGAGCTAGGATGTCGGGTGAGTGCTGGGCAATCCAGCCCTGGGGGGTTGGGAGGCTGCATATATTAGAGTAGCCAGCAGGAGACTACCATGTGGGCTGCTTGATGAGACCATGGTGTAGGGTGGTCCAGGGTTGGGAGTGAATATTACCAGATAGTAGCAGTAGAAGGAGGGTGTGCGACAGAACTAACCTGTGAATATGTAGTTACCTGTGCAGCACAGGGTTGTGCATTAAAGAAAAAGTAAGGTGCTTCTGGGACTCCCAGGTTTCTAGTTGCCTTGGTGGCACAGCTGGTAGCACAACTGGAATGGAATTCCAGGCGACCTCGGTTCAGTTCCCAGTTAAGGCACTTATTTCTTTCTCTTTTCTGTTTGGGACAAATTACTGTAGTTTGGGGGCAGCGTTGGTGGTCACTTGTCAACTGCTACAATGGGCAAAATCACTTTGTGGGCAGTTGACCAGTAACTTTCAAAATCTAGTAGCCAAACCAGTTTTTTATGGCCATTGGCAGCCTGGCTACCATTTTTTGTCCCACCCTAAAAGGAGCCCTCCTTTTATTATTTCAAATTTTAAAAAAGTGTCAAAGCAGACTAGGGTTGCCTGGAATCTGTCCGATGGAATCTGACGCATCGGATTCTGGGATTTTTTTTCCGCATTCAGAATATCAGTATTGAAGGTCAAAAATCCAAATCTGAAAGAAGTTGAAATCGCATGCAGAATCAGAATCTGAAATGGATGCCTCATCCAATTGTATCTAATTGTAAAACCTTCCCACTAATTAGGACACACAGAAGAGTAAGTGCAGAACAGAGCTTGTCTGACTTCACCTTCTCCCACCCTTGTGTAGCCCGTTTCCTCATGTCCTACATTAGTCAGCTCAGCCACTACTGGACAGTGTGGAGATTATGGCCTCAACTCCCTTTGTCTGTTGTGGTCTCTATTGCACTGGTAATTATCCAGGAGTATGCAGTCTCAGGACCCCACCTCTGCCAGTTGACACCACTGTCCTAATACTTGCTCCTCTAACAACATTACTAGTACCACTCTCCCCAGTAAACAAACAAACAAAAAATGCATTTTGCATGTTCTAAAAGTAGAATCATTCTTGCATTGAGCTTAATGGAGCCACCTACCCTAGTCTGGCCACAGTCTGTTCAACCATTACTCCTGGAAACTGCGAGTTATCCAGCTGAGATCTGGATGTTGGCCTTCTCTCATTAAACTCTGGAAAAAAGAGACCCTTTGCTTCTCCTTAGGGTCTTGGTGGGTCACTCTTGGGACAGTGATGGCAGGAGAGGAGTTCTACAGAGAAATCAACAGGGCTTGTTTGGTTCGGTTCGGTTTAGATGAGGCAGACTAGGAGAGAGATGCCAGGGAGGGATCTGTGTTCATTGGACCTGGGACTGTGTGCACTGCCTGGATTATGGCAGAGGAGGACAGTCACAGCACACAGCAGTAAACCAGGACAGACCCACCACCACACAGCTAAACGTGTCCCATCACCTCATCCAAGTCCATTTTTGTCCATTGCACCATGCTGCAGCCAGAAACCTAAGATAGCAGGAGGAATGTGGAACATGGGTGGGAGAAAGGGAGTTTGTCGGGCAGGATTCTCTGCCCTGACCACTGTCATATTTTAGTGTGTGTGTGCGTCACTGAGTGACTGCACTGGGTGGGGGATAGTCTAATGGGGATACCGACTTGTGCTATTTGGAAGCTTTCCCCTAATTGCCCTTCCTTACTGGCCTTCCTTGATCTCTCACAGAATGTAAAGGACCCTGAATGCTCTCCACGGGTCCCTCTCCTTACCATCCAAGGGGCCTGTATCTCTCATCTACTCCCTTCCCCACCATCTTATAGGGGTCTCTCTG
Source organism: Neoceratodus forsteri (assembly GCA_016271365.2). Classification (NCBI taxonomy): domain Eukaryota; kingdom Metazoa; phylum Chordata; order Ceratodontiformes; family Ceratodontidae; genus Neoceratodus; species Neoceratodus forsteri. Next base: position 965,935,638 of record CM057459.1, read on the forward strand.
GGACACTGCCATAACCCCCCCCCCCCCAGTTCCCTTGCAGGGTTCCTCGGATCCTGAAGGGGTCTCCAGGGTTACAACTCTTTCCCCTTTTCTTTCATGTAAGCATTTGTTTACTTATTAACCTGGCACTTAAATTTGTTCACTCTTTCTACACGTTATGCTCAACACTGTTGTAACACTGTAACACCTGCCTTACAACTGTCTGTTAATGTTGATCTTGTAACTTGAATGTTAAATGTCTCATTCCAGTTGTACCCCTTCCCTCAGGTTGCACCAGGAGACGAGTGACTTGTTGCTCCGTGTGCCTTCCTGGTGAAACATTTCCATAAATAATCAGAATTCCAATTCCAGCTCTTGATTCCACCTCTGTTGCTTTAATAAGAGTCGGAATGTAATCGAGAGTCTGAATCAAAATTATTGAAATTCTGTTGGATGTAGAACGGGGTAGATTCTAGGGCATCCAAACACCACTAAAGTAGGCTGCAAATGGGGAAAGGAGATACTGAAGAAGATGGGCGGCAGGGCTCCAGTTAAGATATATACAGCCCTTATTTATTTTTTCCAGACTGGCATTTACAAGCCCTATTCTGAATACAAAGTACACCTTTTTTAGTGCAGGATGTGAGTGCGCTAGCGGTCTGGGGCCTACAGTTCTGCTGCTGAAATTTGCTTTCTCTCTGTCTCCACTGTCTTTACCCCTCCTCCCTCCCGTCACATTACTATTTATTTATTTTATTTTTTTGCAATACAGCCCTGTCTCCCCACCCCCGCATGGTGGAAATGCAGTTATGATGTGAATGGGGGAGAACAGGGGAGTCGGCGTGGTGTGCTAGCAGCAGGTGGGCAGGCTGTGTTCACATAGTGTGCTTAAAGGGGGCAGGCTGCAAACACTATTGAAAGGCTCAGTGTTGGGGTGTGTGTGTGTGTGTGTGTGTGTGTGGAGGGGCATAAGGGGGAAGAAGACCACCCTCAGCACGACAAGTGTTTTGACTCATTTATTTATTTATTGGTTTCTTTTTCCTTAAAAAAATATATATCTGAGGATCAGTTACAGGATTTTTAGTACTGTAAATAAATAAAAAGAGAACTAAGAGAGCTTCAGTAACAGATAAGTAGTGGAATGCAGTATAATGTGGGGAGTGGTGCAATGCAGTGGCTGGGGCAGCCATATTCAGGCAGACCTTCTGGACACTGAGGTGCTGTCCCTGTCTGCATGCATCTCTCGGGACCGCGGATGAGGTAGCCAGACTCAGAGCGGAAGTAAACTGGGTCAGGAGTACCCACCCTGTCCAGGAACCACCCAGTCCAATGCAGCTGCCTCAAAGGATGCAGAACGAGGAGCACTTGGATGACAGTGGGCTCAGAGAGGGTTAGGAGCAGTCAGGCAGAGGCACATCCCAGATCCTATTCCTTCAAGAACTCATATGCCACACTGGCAAATGAGGACAACAAATAGAGGTACCCAGGGAAGTGGAAGGAAAGGATGTGGAGGTTGGGCAGGAGGTGACCTCAGTGGGGAAAGCAGTGGACCCCGAGGAGGAGGAAGCGAATCCTGGTGGGGACTCCATCATAAGAGGATCCAGCTCGGAACACAGGAGGGGGGAGGACAGGGAGGTGAGGTGTTACCAGGTGCCACGGCATGGAGGGATGGAAGGAAGATACTGGGATCACTGGGAAGGCAAGACAGGAGGGTGAGCTGGATGTCATTATCCACCTAGGTACTAATGACTTGGCAAATGGGGAGCCAAAGGAAGTTCAGGATGAGTTTAGGAAACTGGGGAGGGTCTCACAAGTAGCTACTTCTGTCACTTTCTCAGAAGTACTACCTGTGAGAGGCAAGGGAGAGCATAGGAGTGCATGCACCAGGAACTTTAACTCATGGTTGAAGAACTGGTGCTGTGAGGAAGGGTTTGGATTCATTGGTGACTGGGGACCCATCTGGAGGGGATGGAGGTTGTTCAAGCCTGGCGCCTGCATCCATCCTGGAGGGAATCAAGCACTCAATGATAAGTTTAAATGCTACATTGACAAGCATTTAAACTAGCAAAGGGGTGGCAGGCCAGCAAGGACAGTACCTCCTGCTCACCCCCACAGCTAGTAATGGAACCAGTGAACCAGAGGAGTGGCTATCTCTGCAAAGCAGTGTGCAAAGATGCAGATTAGTGTCCAAAGGTGGATAAGCAGAAAGGGGCAAAATTCAGCAGAAGGGCAGACAGCAAGGAGAACCAGGGATAAATGACAACAAGGAAGGGCTGGAGTAGAACAGTGAAGCAGTCTAGGGAGGTCAAATCATGGAAAGCCATGTGTGCAAATGCCAGGAGCCTTAGCAACAAGATGGAAGATCTGGAGGCTGTCATGGTACAGTCAGACCTGGACATTGTGGCCATCACTGAAACCTGGTGTAATGATAACCATGACTGGGAGATGGCCATACCTGGCTACAACATATTCAGAAGAGACAGAGCCGGCAGGAAGGGAGGAGGAGTGGCACTGTATGTGAAAAATGACATAAGGGCCACACAGATCCAGGAGGAACAAAATGGGGGAGAGATACTGTGGGTTAAGCTGGAAAGGAAAATGGGGCTGGCCATCCGCATTCAGGTGTGGTCTATAGACCACCAGCCCAGGAGGAAGAAACAGATGAAGGAGTTGATGCTAGCCATCCAAAGGATGGCAGACAAAGTGAGGTAGTACTGGTTGGAGACTTCAATATACCAGACGTGGACTGGAGCATCCCAGCAGCAGCGCCAACTAGGAAGCAGATTTATCCTGGACTCCCTTCAGGGTGCCTTCCTCAAGCAACTGGTCATGGAACCAACTCGGCAGAAGGCAATACTGGACTTGTGCTCACAAACAGTGACAGTGTGATGGGGTAACAGTGGGGAGCACCTGGGTAACAGTGACCACCAGTCATTGTGGTTTGAAATCACAGAAAGAGCAGAACCAAACCACACAAAAACACGTATCCTGGATTTTAGGGGGGCAGACTTTGGGAAAATGGGGAGATGCTTGAAAGAGGCATTAAGGGGAATGGGACAGGAATCAGGGATTGAGGAACAGTGGGCAGTATTTAAAATGGGGATTATAAGAACAACAGAATTATGCATTAAGCAGGTTAGCAAGAGGAAAAGAAAGAGGAGACCATTATGGTTTTCCAAAGAGGTAGCAAAGAAAGTGAAAGCCAAAAAGATTGCATTCAGGCAATACAAAAAGACACAGGCAGAAGGGATAGGGAGAAGTACCAGGAGAAACAAAGGGAGGCAGGGAGTCAGTAAGGGAAGCCAAAGCTCAGACAGAAGAACACATTGCAAAATCAGTGGTTAAAGGGACAAAACCTTTACAGGTACATAAGTGAAAAAGAAGGACAAAGGAGGATAGTGAGACTGAAGGGGGAGGATGGGAGCCGCGTGGAGGATGACAACAGTAAAGCTGACATATTGAACAGGTATTTCTGCTCAGTCTTTACTAAGGAAGAGGGGGGTAATGGGTCTGAAGGGAGTACAAGGGGTGAGAATGGTGCAGAAATGGACACAAGTCCCTTTACACGAGAAAGGGTCCTGAAGGAACTGGAAGTAATAAGAGCTGATAAAGCAATGGGGCCAGATGGGGTGCACCCCAGGGTCTTAAAGAACTAAGAGAGGTGGTGGCTGAACCTCTGGCTATCCTGTTCAGCCAATCACTGGAAACAGGGAGAGTACCCAAAGACTGGAGGACAGCAGATGTAGTCCCCTTATACAAAAGTGGGAACAAAGAGGAAGCGGAGAACTACAGACCAGTCAGCCTCACCTGGTAGTGGAAAGATCATGGAAGCACTACTGAAGGAGAGATTGGTGGAACATCTGGTTGTCAATGGACTACAGGACCCAAGGCAGCATGGTTTCACCAGGAGAGGTCATGTCAGACCAACCTCATTGAATTTTGACTGGGTGACTGGGAGGAGGTGGATCAGGGAGGGCAGTGGACATGCCTATCTGGACTTCAGCAAGGCTTTTGACACTGTGCCACATAGAAGACTATTACACAAACTGGGGAATATGGGTGTGGGCAGGACAGTAGTGTGGTGGGTAGGTAACTGGCTGGGTGGCAGGACACAGAGGGTGGTGGTAAATGGCTGTCACTCCACAGAGGGAAGAGTGACCAGTGGGGTACCACAGGGATCAGTGCTGTGACCGGTCCTATTCAACATCTTCATCAGTGACATTGCACAGGATCTAGAAGGCAGAATTTCACTGTTCGCTGATGACACAAAGCTCTGTAACAGAGCAGACACACCAGAGGGTTGGACAGAATGAGGAAGGGACCTGCAGAAACTTGAAGAATGGTCAAAGGGTTTGGCAGTTGAAATTAATGCAAAGAAGTGCAAGATAATGCATATGGGGCACAAAACCCTAGCACAATATATCAGTTGGGGGTGAGGATATAGCATGCACCAAGCAGGAAAGGGATCTTGGGGTTGTTAATCTCTTGATGACCTCAAGGTAGGGAAACAGTGTGACAAGGCATCAGGTAAAGCAAATAGGATGCTGGGATGTATAGGCAGGGCATCACCAGCAGGAAAGGAGGTCATAATTCCACTATACAAGACACTGGTGAAGCCCCACCTGGAGTACAGTGTACAGTTCTGGAGACCATACCTACGTAAGGACATAGACAGGGCAGAGGAGGGCAACAAAGATGGTGCATGGGTTGCATCACAAGTCCTATGAAGACAGGTTGAAGGAACTGAACATGTACTCCCTGGAGGAGAGAGAGGGATATGATGGAGACATACAAGTATCTTACAGGGAGGAACAGGGTGCAGGAAAACACTATTTTTAAGCGAAAAAGATGTTTCAGGACTAGAGGGCATGGGATGAAGTTGGAGGAGGAGCGATTCAGAGGAAACATGAGAAGAATTTCTTCACAGAACGGGTGGTGGACAAGTGGAACACCCTGCCAGAGGAAGTGGTGGGGGCTGAAACAATCACGGGATTTAAGAATGCATGGGATAGACATAAAGGAATTCTAGAGGTCGGGGTAAGGGGAAATAGACTTCTAGGAAAACAAACTGAACTTACAAGCTCAAATGGGCAGACTAGGTGGGCCATAGGCCCTTATCTGCCGACACTGTCTATGTATCTATGTGTGTGTGCTAGGAGCAGGCTGCAAGGCAGTTATTGAATGACTTGGGTCCCTCATCATCCAGAGTCTATTTATGTACTTCTAAACTGCAAAGTATGCGTCTCAGCTGTTATGATGAGACACTGGGGTTTTTACAGTGGACAGACAGGTATGTTACATTACCAGGAAAGGAAATGTAAACTTGGAAAGTACAGTTTACATTAGATTTGCTAATTACTAACCCCCATTCCCAATCAATTAATCAGTCAATCAAATCTTTATTTATTCAGGTGAACACCGTTGAGCAAGCTCATTTGCAAGATGGACCTGATACAGTCATACAATTAAAAACAGTACATTTAAAGAATATAAAAAAAAAAAAAAAACTACAGCTAAAGATGATACAAGTGACACATAGGCACAAAAAATGATTAAATGAATAGGGCATAAGTAAATAAGTGTATTCAGGCTGGATTGGCTGAGGTACCACCCCAGATACAGGGAGGATAAGTCCATACCGAGGACTTGGGGGAGACGCATATGGCTGTCAAGCCTACCCACTGGAGGGCCGGCGGGCAGGAGGTACAGGGGAGAAGAGGTGACAAGGCCGCAAGGTGGGTGGTAGAGATTCCAACGAGAAAGGACAAGTGTGGGGGGAGGCTCAGGGCCGGGAATACAGGGAGCATAAAGCATAGCATAGATGGTGGTGAATACCACGGTCAACCAACATGTAGGTTATTTAGTGGAGGTGAAAACATTTGCAGAATTCTTTAAGTAAAGAGCCGTAAAGGGTCTTGAAGGAGGATAAGCTAATCTGGGAGTTCAGCTTTAGAGTTTTTTGTACTGTATTCCATAGGGATGGTAGCGCAAAACGTATGGCCATTCTCCCCAGACGTGTTTTCAACCTGGGTACCTTCATGTAAATAAAGGATGAGCTTCTTAGTGCATAGGTTCCAGGTTCGCAGAGCGGGAGACAGTTGGAGATGTAAGGGGGAAGTTTCTTGATGATGGCTTTGAACGTCCAGATTAGGGCATTTCTATTTCTCCTGAAGTGGAGGGAGGGCCACCCCACGGCTGTATAGAGATCACAGTGATGGGTGGCATGAGGAAGGCCAGTGATAAATCTCAAAGCCCTGTGGTACAATGTATCCAGTTTAGCCAGGTGTGATGCTGGGCAGTTGCTACAGAGGAAGTCAGCATAGTCGACCAGGGAGAAAAAAACTGTTTGAACCAGCCGTCGTTTGGCATTGTTGGTGAGGTAGTTGTTAATCCTATAAAAAAGACCAAGTCTTTGTCTTAATTTCTTTAGGAGGTCTTCGATGTGAACCATAAAGGAGAGTTTATCGAGCCAGACCCCTAGGTACTTGAACTGGCTAACGAATTCTAGGTTTTCACCCAGAATTGTGTTGATCTGTGGGACAGAGCCGGCAGTGGCTGGGTTTGTATCCAGTAGGAAGGGAGAGAACAGCATAGCCTTAGTCTTTTTAGCGTTTAATAAGAGTTTTTTCTTAAGGAGTTGGCTCTGGAGAATGTTGAACTCCGATTGTAAGTCTTTGCAGGCTGTTTCAGGTGAAGAGCGACTAAGGTAGAGGATCGAATCATCTGCGAAGAGATGAATCCTGGCCTTGGGTATGTTCATGTCAATGTTGTTCACGTAAATCGCAAACAGTAATGGACCCAGGATCGAACCCTGGGGGAACCCTCTTAGCAAAGGTGTAAGGGGGGAATAGTTCACCATCTGACTTTACCTCTCTGACCGATGGCAGCAAGTTATCTGCAAACCAGTGAAGGGACAGTGGGTCCAGTCCTAGGGCTTTGAGGGAGGAGAGGAGCAGGTCATGGTCAACAGTGTCGAAAGCTTTGCTCAGGTCTAGAAACATGGCACAGACAAAGTTCTTATTTTCCAGGTCACAGAGCTAATCATTGGTGACTTTAGCTAGGGCCACGATGGTGCTGTGCTGTGCTTTATAGCCTGATTGCATAGGATGTAGAAGGTTCATGGATTCTACATATGTTTTCAATTGCTTGTTTACAATGTTTTCCAATAATCTGGATAGCGTAGGTAGTAATGAAATTGGTCTGTAATTGTTTAGGTCACAAAGATCTCCAGATTTGAACAAAGGAATGACATGGGCTGTTTTCCATAATGATGGGAGTGTACCATGGGAAAGAGAAAGATTGAAAAGGTGGGTAATAGGTGCGGACAGGACATGGCAGGCAACTTTTAAAAAGTAAGGGTCCAGAGAGTCAGCGCCTGCGCTTTTCCTATTGTCCAGCTTTAATAGGAGTTCTTGGACCTCCTTCACTGAAGTATGCTGGAGGGAGAAAACTGTGTTGGAAAAAGGGGGTTCTGAGCTGTGAGGAGCCAGTTGGGAGTGTAAGGAATTTGCGGGTGAGTTGTCGAAAGCAAGGCCCGCAGTGGCAAAGTGGTTGTTGAAAGCGTCTAGGATTTCCATTTTGTCACAGATAGTGACGCTGCCAGCAATGATCTTAGTCAGCAAGGAGTGACTGGGGTGTGACCAGACATGTCCTTAATGGTATTCCAAAATTTGGAGGAGTTCCTGGAGGCAGAATCCAGCTCTGTGCGGAAGTAGGAAGCCTTAGCATCTCTTATGAGTTTGGTGCACTCACTCCTAGCTTTTCTAAAGTTGCACCAGTCAACAGGATTTTTGGTGGATCGTGCTTTTTTTCCATAACTTGTCCCTACTCAGTAAAACTGATTTGAGACCAGGTTCCCTTGGTTGGATTTTATCTTCCATTTTCCCACTTCTTGTGAAGTCGAAACAAAAACGATAAACAGTGCAGAGTCTTTGCTTTCTGGGTAGGAGGCGGAATGGAGCTAGCAACAAGTTGACATATTGGTTCTCTGACCAAATACCACCATTCCTGCTCTGCTAGCAGAAATGGTAGTAGTCGGTCAGAGAATCGGTATATCACAACTTGGCCACTTGTTGGTTTTTCATTTTCGTCACCGGTTTTGCTGAAGGAAATGGTGCTAGGGGAAAAAAACAGAATTTTTAGAAGTAGCTAGTATTAACCCTTACAGGGCCGTAGACTGATATATCAGTTCAGAACTCCAATATGTTCTAATTCTGTTGTCAGTCATGGGATTAATTTAACAAGCACTGCTGCACTGGGCAAATGTAATCTGCAAAACCGTCTGTGTCTTGTGTGGTATGCCTACATTTTTTTTTTTTTTTAAAACAGAACTCCTCTCTATGCTGTTTCATCACTGCATCTGATTTTGGATTTACTCACTTCTCTTTGACAATGAGGAATACAATAGTCTTCAACAAAATCTTATAAAATGGCAGGGAGCAATGGACTAATCTGATTGGTTATTTATAGTGCAATGTAGGACTACAATGCACTATAAATAACTAGTCCCAGTAAAAGTACTTGATCACAGAATTTGATAGCTCTGATTTCTGTTTAGGCATTCTATTTAGAATTTGATAGCATTTTGAAGTCACCATTTGTCCCTGTTGCTAAACAGTTCGGACCGCAACCTCAAAGCCCTGTGTCTCAGCCTTGCTTGAAAGATTTTTTATTGCCAAGACCCTTATACCTCATGCTGTTGTAGGTGTCAAGTCATTCAGCCCAATCGTCCCAACCTGCCGTCCTTCCTTTCAGCAGCACTAGCTGTGTGGGCTTCTGAGTTGAGCCTTAGCCATGAGAGGAGCTTGCTTCTTGAGTGGCTGAGCAGGGGCTTTTAATGGCTCGTAGGAACAAGGAGTCTGTCAGAGTTGAGGATGGACAGGTAGAGCTCTGGCTCCAGCCCTCTAGACACCCATCGGGTTTCTGACATGAAGCCAGCTGCCTGCCATTTTGTCTCTGCAGGTGGCACCCCGGAAGCAGGGGGGAGGGGGACAGATGGAAGAGAGAGAGAGTGTGTGTCAGTGGGCAGGAGTTGAACCTCGGATATGGTGAACGGACGGTGACTAGGTGGAGAAAAGACGCTAAAAACAAACCCCAGAAACTGTCTGTGAAAGACACATTCTCTCGCTCTCACAGGAACATGGAAACAACATGTAGCTGTGCTTGCTCAGTTTCTTTCCAGCCAGTGACATCACGTACCTGTCGGTCTTTTCCTCCCTGTCTCTCTCTTCAGCTCGAGCTGGCATCGGTGTGAGCCAAGAATTGTAGCAGCTGCATGGCACAAACGCCTCGTATATCTGTTGACATTTAAAAATTAAATGGGACGCCAGCCCAGTAGTGCTGAGGGTTGAGGCGCAGGACGCCACACATCACTCCACAGTGGCGACCCGGGTTCGGGAATGAGCTCGGGTCGACGGGGGTTGGCCGGGGAGAAAGGCTGGAGCATTCGACGGCTCACCTTTTCCGGGGGTGGGAGGGCCTTGCAGTCCAGCAAGTGGTGACCTCTGGTGGAGGCTGGGGGCGCAACAGCAAGCTGGAGCCTCTGGGGCATGATTGGTCACATGCATAAGTCTGGGATTTATCATCTCCAGGGGCAGCTCCTTCATGGAAGGAGGGGGAAGGAAGTTGCAGACATTGACGTATGGGCATGCAGCGTCCCACAGAAGGGGGGGGGACCCTCTAGAGCCGGGAAGACAGAGCGCTGAGCCAGGTCCCATTGTGCCAGTGCCTGCCTGCAGTCCCAGACCCTGACAAGGACCACAGGATTTGGGGTTTGGCCCCTACCCTGACCCCACCCGGGGGGGGGGGGGTTCTGAGGCAGGATGGAGGGACCGGGGGTCATCGGGTAAGGCACTAGGCAGGGACAGGCTTAATTGGCATCTCCTGATGATGCGGCTCTGAGAGAAGTAGGAGGGTGGGGAACAATCTTTTAGTGCCAACAAAAAAGCAGTGACAGCCCCCCCCCCAAATTTTTTTTTTTTTTAAAAGATCGAAAAACTACAGCTGCAGAAGCTGTATTGGGTCAAAAGACCTAAAGAAACCATTAAATTGACTGCAGTTCCAGTAGGTGAAAGGACTACTTTAGCTTGTAAAGTCACATTAATTTCAACTTTTACATATTAAAATGTTTGTATTGTTAATAAACCATATTTAAAAAAAAAAAAAAATAAAAGCCCATTTTATAAGCACAGTAAGGCGGGGCATTGTGCTGAGAACCACACTTCCAGGATGCCTGAAAGCACTCTGCCTGCAGCCTCGTGCCTCACTGTGTCCCTGGACATGCAGTTATCTCAGCATGCACTGGATAGGCTACACTTGAGTCGGGAAGGCTTAGGGGTCCTAAAGAAAAATCTGGGGGAGTTCATTGAAGCAGTGTATAATTTAAACTGGGGGGGTGATGGGGTGGGCAGCAAACTGTGTTACCAGGTAAGGGAGTCCATTAGGCCTCTCCCCATAGCTAGGCAGGAGGGGAAGAAGTCTAATTCAAAAAGGGGAGGGGTGAGGGTACGGGCAGTGAGGGAAAGAGCTCACATTGAAGAGCGGCCTCAATAAATGCAATAAGTCTAGGTAATAAGGCAGTAGAACTGCAGGCTCTGATGGCAGAATGGGAGGTGGACATAGCCGCCATCACTGAAACATGGGCCATCCATTACCAAGACTGAGATCTTGCGATCCCTGGGTACAAACTGTACCGTAGGGACAGAGTTAAAGGGGGGAAAAAGGGTGGGGTGGCCATCTGTGCAAAGGAAGGGGTATTGTGCAACAGGGAGGAGGGGGATGAGGGCAGAGCCGAAGCCTTATGGGTCCATCTACAGAACTCAAAGGGTAGAACAGTTAGATTTGGGGGGTAGTTCATAGGCCTCTCTCTCAAAGAGATTGACAGGGAGCTGGGGAAGCAAATAAGAGGGCTTAGTGGTAAAGGCAACACAGCGGTGGTGGTTGGGGACTTCAGTCTGCCAGGGGTGGATTGGAACACTCCAGCTACTTTGATTGCCAGAGAGCAGGTCCTTCTGGAGGCCTTCCAGAACGGCTTCCTTGCACGGAAAGTAACAGAGCCAACCAGGGAAGGGAACATTCTAGACCTGGTGCTAATGGATGGAGATCAAGTCCAGGACATAGGAGTGGAAGACCCCCTTGCAGGAAGTGACCACCACACAGTGTGGTTCTCCCTCAGTCTAGGGAAAGGGATAGCCAATATGAAAATAAGAGTTGTGGACTTTAAAAGAGCAGACTTTGCCAGGATGGGAATCATTTTGGAAGGGCACCTGGCTAACATCAGACCTTACATGGATGCCGAACAGAAATGCACCTTCATAAAGCTGGGTCTGGTAGAGGCCACTAGCTCTTGTTCAAAGTGCCAAAGCAAAAAAGCCAGGACCAATAAACTAAGCTGGTTGATTAGAGAGATAGTGGAGAGGATGAGGGAAAAGAAAGCTTCCTTTAGAAAGTACAAGAGATCAAATTGGGATGAGGACAGGGAAGAATACATGAAGAAATCCAGAGAGGTGAGCAGAGTGGTAGGAGTAGCCAAGGCTTCAGGAGAACCAAGACTTGCACAGGGGATCAAATAAGGGGTAAAAAGATTTCTTCAGGTATATAAGGGAGAAGAGAAATTGCAAGGACCAGATTGTAAGGATTAGGAAAGATGGAGGGTGGGCAGATAAGGGGGCAAAGCAGGCAGAAGCACTGAATGAGTACTTCTGCTCGGGGTTTACCAGAAAGAGGGATGGGTCTATGCCACAGGGGAAAGGTGGGATGGGATCGGGGGAGATGAGGTAATGGATCCTGAGATCCCAGTAGACAGGGTGTTGAAGGGCCTACGGTCTCTAGGGGTGGATAAGGCACCAGGACTGGACAGAATGCATCCTAGGGTCCTGAAGGAGTTGGCAGAGGTCCTGGCAGGACCACTGGCAGATTTGTTCAACACTTCCCTGAGTACTGGGTGCATGCCCAGGGACTGGAGGATGGCTCACGTGGTGCCCCTCCATAAGAGTGGGCCCACGGATGAACCAGGGAACTACAGATGAGTGAGCCTTACAGCCATTGTGGGGAAGCTAATGGAGACTATCCTTAAGGAGAGGGTGGTGAGTTTCCTGGAGGGGAATGGTCAACAGGACAGCAGGCAACATGGGTTTGTCTCTGGTAGAGCCTGTCAGACAAACCTGGTTGACTGGGTGATGCGGTCACTAGATAGGGGCCATGCAGTGGATGTCCTTTACCTGGACTTTATCAAGGCTTTTACTCTGTGCCTCACAAAATGCTGACCAGCAAGTTGAGCAGCCTAGGAACTGGGGTGGGGGGGGTGACTGGGTGGATTAAGTGCTGGCTGCAGGACAGGCAACAGAGGATGGTAGTTGGAGGAGAGCTCTCTGCACCCACAGCTGTAACCAGCAGGGCCCCACAGTTTTCTGTGCAAGGACCGGTACTATTTAACATCTTAATTGCCGATATATTGAATGAGATAAGAGTAAGATCAACCTCTTTGCAGATGACACACAGATTTGCACGGAGGTGGATCGTGTGGAATGGGTAAAGTACTCCCAAGAGGATTTGGCGAGACTCGAGCGCTGGTCAGACACATGGCAACTGGGGTTCAATGCTAAAAAGTGCAAAGTCTTGCACTTTCGTGGCTAAAAACTTTGGGAACAGCTACTGGTTGGGGGAAGTGCTATTATCCATTTTGGTCGAGGGAGAAAGATATGAGGGTACTGGTAACAGCGGATATGAATCCCTCAACGCAGCATAGGAAGGCAGCTGCAAAGGCGAATAAAAATGCTGGGATACATCACCAGGGAAATCACCTCTTGGGGGTAGGAAGTCATTCTGCCCCTGTACAGGTCCCTGGTGAGTCCGCACTTGGAGTACTACGTGCAGTTTTCATGTCCCTTTTGAAACAGGGGCACCAGACTACTGGAGGGGAAGGCCAGTGTATGGTGACGGAGATGATCTGGGAATGGGGGACAAAACGTATGAGGAGAGACTGCGGGAGCTCAACATGTATACTTTAGAGGATGGGGGGGGGATATGACTGAGACCTTCAAGTACCTAAAGGTCATAAACAAACTTAATTCAAAGGGTTTGTTTAAGTTAAAAAGAGGGAGGGACACCAGGGAGCACAGTCTGAAATTGGAGAAAGAATGATTCAAGAGAGAGATGAGGAGGCACTATTTTATGGAAAGTGTGGTGGTGGGTTGGAATGCACTGCCAGAAGAAGTGATATCAGTGCAGACAGTGGGCAGGTTCAAGTAGGGGTGGGACAGGGTCAAAGGAAGGGTCAAAACTGAGGGAAAGATGGGGGGAAGGAAGTCTGAGGTAGGGAATAATAAATCTGAAGGGCTGGCAAGGGGAGAGGGGGCAGCTGCAGTTTAATAAACTGGGTGCTACACACTCTAGCAGACTTGATAGACTGAAGGGCCTGTATCTGCTGGCAATGTTGTAAGTTCGTATTCAGCCTTGTGCCTCACTACACTTCTGGGCATGCGGTTATCTCGGCACAGTGCACATCCTGTCGTGCCTTATTGCTTACTTATCTGAAGCCCTGATGGGTGGTAAGGTTCAGTCTAAAATTGAATTAAAAAATATCTGTCTGTTTTTACTGTAACATGCACTGTTGCTTTAAGCTTGAAGTTTACTGTTAACAAATGCCAGTTTCTCAGCCTTGATAGTGCCAAAGGCCACATCTGACAGACCATTAAGAATTTTTATCGTTAGTGGTTCAGGACAAAAAAACTGCAGTTCCCAGACCCAGGGCTACTGAAATGTTCAAGCCATTAGGTGTCACTATGATGTGTAAATATCTACAATGAAAATAGATAGGCAGACCTCTTATCATATCCAGTGATAAGCAGTGCCTTTAGAGGGGATGTACCCACAAGCTCTAAATTCAGAATTGGAAGCATTGCATTCAAAATAAGCGTTATGTGAAAACACCAAATTCCAAGTTACTTTGCTAAACGTTACAAGCCTTTTTGTAACCCTCATTTCACTGCCCTTAAAAAAGCAGATTTCAGTGAAGAGCTACTTATGACGTCTGCTTAAGAAGTCACAGCCTAGTCCTCCGGGCCAGCAATACTGTGGCCCTGATTCTCAGTCGCAGTTGGTTTACATAGGAAATGTAACACAAAGTGTTCCCTGTTGTGCCAACATAAATAAATAAATAATTGCTATACTGAAAACAATGTCTGTTCCTGGAGACTGAACACCTGGTGCAGTTCCTAATTAAGGTGCTCTGATGTTACTGTGGGCAAAGCACAGTTTGTGCACTATAATAGCACATGTGACCATCGCGTGCATATATTTGTATGTTGCACATCCATACATGGGTTGAACACTATTTAAAATATGCCCCCACCCAGCCAGTACATGTGGGGCCACTTCTGGCCCAT
>CM057459.1:965962500-965997500 GCA_016271365.2 Neoceratodus forsteri
AGGCCTAGGGACCGATCTTCAGTTTTCATTTTACAGCTGGAACTGTGAATGTGTTATAACACAGTTGTGTAGCAGCACAGTGATAGTAGTTGCCCACACACATTTACTGATTACCCTATTCTCCTGATGTGCACAAGAACATTTCACCTCCGGTCCTCTATCCCGACAGTCTAGCTCACATCTGTACCCCTTCACTGGCTGGTAGAGTGAGTGCTTGCCTTCTCAGCCAGTGCCTCACTTTAACAAAGTAGAATGAATCTATGCACATACCAGGCATGCATGTTTAAGAAAACTAATTTTATTGCTACATCACAGTAGGCAAATCCAGGCTGAAACCCCTTTGTGGCCTACAAAAAGTGCAAAAGAATAGTCTTAATTTGCTGACAGTGCATAGTACATCAACAACAAGATAACAAGTTTAATGAAAAAATGATTATGTACAAAAAAGATGCCTGAATTGCATTATTGTCCCATTCATGAATTTCACAGTTCTGTGTTACATTGACAAGATAAACTGGTACTGTATGATAAATCTCCCATCTATGCAATCTCCGTTGGTTCAGAAGGAAATATCTGATGATACCTGTTAATATGCATATAGAGAGAACCATGGCACCATTGTTTTGCTGTGTCTGAGACGGTGCACAGCTAGCTTGGGGGCAATATTCGGGGAGATAGCGTGGTCTGGTGTAGCTGTGTTGGCACAGCGCATGGTGACTATGGGCTGCAGTGACATAGCCCCCTGCTGGGATATGGCCCACAGGAGCTGATTGGAAATGGCCCATCACAGACGGGATAATGCCAGCACTCCTCCGAGCCATATCCAGCCCAGACATGCTAATGAGTCCATAGGGCATGCAAGATGCTTGGTGCCATTTGCATGTTCATTATGGGCTCATTAGCATGCCTTTGAAATGCTGCTGTGCACAACTCGCTGCAGCACTGTGCGAGGGCATACTACCGCACCACACACACCTGCATTGCTTGTGTATCACCACACACACTAAGCTGAACTGGCCATAACAACATTAAACCCCCCACAATTTGACTGTAGGGCTGTCTCCTACCTTCCATTCGCTCCGCTCCTAACTTTCTAATTCTGAAATCTCTTCTCCATGATTTCTCTAGTCACTCTTGCAGTTGCTTTTGATATTGGGGTGTAGTGAACACTTGTCATGTGCCTTTCACCACACACTGTCACTAGCACTGCCCCGTTTCCCCAGTTTATCAGCTACTACTTCCTGCTTCTCATTATTTTCTTGCTCACTGCTTAATGTTTTTTTTTTTTTTTGCCTGTTTCACAATTTACTGTATGGCAATTTCATTCTTGAGTGTTCTTGTAATTCTATATTTGTCTTAATTTTGTACTTTGTATACGTTCTGTTCTGTTCCCCTTCCACTAGGGTTACATCCGGAAACAAGCTGATACCTGCTGAGTATGACTTTCTTGGTAAAAGTTTTGAAATAAATGAATGAGTGACTTGGTGTACTGATCACGGATCCAGGCATCTTCAACATGTGAAAGTCCTATTGATGTTCAGTCTCCCCAAAATAAGCCACCTGGTAACATTGATGTCGTCTATTTCTATAAACAAATAGGTGTCTGATGGCCCCACCCACTCAGAACCCTCCATCACCACCCCCAGCCCCGAACATACTGATGTAGCCAGAGGGCCCCCTTCCCGAGATGGTGGTTGGTCCAGCCTGTGGGCTCACTGCCTTAGCAGTCTGCTGTCTGAGTGACTGGGAGTGAGCGTGAACATGTGCCAGCTATAGAATTCTTAAGTGGGTGCGTGCTCACTCCCTGTCATTCAGAAGGTGGCCGAGTGAGGTGGTAAGCAGAGGTGCTGCGTCTGCTGCTTTCTACTGGGGGGGCTCTGGCTGTACTGGTATTTTGGGGACTGAGGTGGTGATGGTGGAGGGTCCTGAGTGGGTGGAATGGGGAGGTTTTCTGTTCATTGGGGGGCACTAGACACTAGGGACAGATGTTGAATGGTACATAGTGGGTGATGAGGAGCGGGGGAACCATTGGACACCAGGAAATAGATTGCATTGTTACCAGGAGGCCGATCAGGCAGCGGGGACCTCTGAACACCAGAGAATAGATAAGTGTTACTCGGGGGGCATTGAACACCAGTGGGGTTTTCTCATGTTAAGGATGCCTGGATAAATTAATGGGGTGTGGTTGGGTGCTGATACTGCCAGGGACTGACAACTGCTGCTGTTAATCCTCTGCCCGGTACTTGGCCAGGTGGGGGTTCATGTATCACTGCAGGGATAAGAGTTGGGTTTTGGCAGCATTATACAGTGCCGCAATGGAGGCAGGTCCTTTTTAATGTCTTTATAAATGACATTGCAGAGGGACTGGAAGGGAAAGTATGTCTCTGCAGATGACACAAAGATCTGCAACAGAGTTGATACACAAGGTGGGGTGGAAAGGATGAAAAGGAACTTGGCAAGGTTGGAGGAATGGTCAAATGTATGGCAGCTTAGATTCAGTGCGAAGTAATGCACATGGGAAACAAAAACCCAGGGGAAGAGTACACAATAGGGGGGAGAGATACTGACGACAGCAACAAAACTGGAAAGGGACTTGGGGGTAGTCGTATCAGAGGACCTAAAGGTGGGCCAGCAATGTGAGAAGGCAGTAAGGAGGGCTGGGGGGATACTGGGATGCATAGGGAAAGGCATCGCCAGTAGAAAACAGGAAGTTGTTGGCCCTCTGTACAGACAGTTGGTAAGACCACATCTGGAGTGCTGTGTACAGTTCTGGAGACCCCATCTCCGCAAAGACATAGACAGGGTGGAGGCTGTCCAGAGGAGGGCAACCAAAATGATGCAGGGTCCGCATCAGAAGACATGTGAAGAAAGAGTAAAGGAACTCAAGATGTACAGTATAGCCTAAAGGAAAGGAGGGGGGGAGGGACAAGATAGAAACTTTCATATACCTCAAGGGAATCAACAACGTCCAAGAGGGTAGCATCTTTCAGAAAAAGAGATGTGCAGAAACAAGGGGGCACAGTTTGAAGATAGAGGGAGGATGGCTAAGAGGTAATGTGAGGAAGTATTTTTTCACAGAGAGGGTTGTGGATACATGGAACAGCCTTCCTGAGGAGGTCGTAGAGTCAAAAACAGTGGGGAAATTCAAGAATGCATGGGACAGACATAAGGCAATTCTAGTGAGGGGTAGGAGGAAGTAGGCTGTTGGTTAACTAGGATCTGCAGATTATCCATTAGGTAGGGAAACGGGCAGACTAGGTGGGCCAAGCGGTCCTTATCTGCTGTCAAATTCTATGTTTCTGTGTATATTGCTGTGAAAACCATTGCTTATACCACTGTGCCCTGTATGCAAGGGGATCTCTTCTTCGCAGTGGTGCAGCAATATAGTCTGTGTGATCACCCTAATGGGTCAGTGTCGCACACTGTGAGCCTTTAAATGTGGCCGTCATCTGATTGCGCCAGCCTTTTTTGTATGGGGCTGATACAGTTTCCGCTCTGTTACATTTGTGTTATTTTCTGCTGATCACTGAATTAATTGTCAAGGAAATGTCTAGTTAAACTTTTTTGTTGGCATTTTGTACCAAGCAGCATTGTTTCTTATGTTGGGTTGCTAAACATAATATCCTGGATGTGTTTTATGCAGGTTTTGACACCACCATTGAAAATATTAGTAAACTGCCTCAAGACTTGTTTGCAGAGCTAGTAAGTATAACTTTTTTATAGTATATGGATAGGGCTTATTGTCTGTTTAAAACGGTGGCTTTCAAAATGTTGTTGTACAACGACAGTTCAAAGGTCACTGAAAGTTGTTGTTGTATTGTATTGTTCTGACGTTACCGCGATACTACAATAACTTCTCCCCCTTGACCTGCTACCTGGTGGAAACAGCTGCTCTTCACAAAAAGCACACTGAGTAAAATGGTGGTGGCGCTTAGCGAGCAGTTCATAACGATAGTTTGGACACGGACTGCCATAGTTGGCTCCGTGTTTCCAAACTGTCAGTTTGTTGTTTTGTTTATTTTTATTTTTTTTTTTTTAAATGAGTGCCACTGTAAAATTTCAGCAGTGACTTGGGAGCAGAAGCTGGTCGGTTGCAGAGTGGGACTGCAGTGAGGATTGGAAGCAAGCGGGAGCGTTAACACAAGGTATGAAACCTTGTGAAATTAAAACGTTTTTAAGTTTAGGGGAATCATATACTATATAAAATGGTATATGGGTGACCATACATAACAAGGTATGTTTCCATTTCGGAGATGTGATGCCGTTATGCAGACTTCTCAAGCTTCACTTTCGAGGTCTGTATGATGTCATCACATCCCCTTGATGGAAATGTAGTCGTGTGTGTGTGTGTGTGTGTGTGTGTGTGTGTGTGTGTGTGTGTGTGTGTGTGTGTAGTCACTCATACACGATTCTGTATGACTTCAGTTTTGAAATGTAACATGTCCTTACCAGCAGGATGTCCCATTGCTTGAAAATATAGGACATTGGTTGTGATTACTGTGGCCAAGGAGGGCTATAGTGTAATAACGGATGGTGGAGGGTTATAGTGTAATAACGGATGGTGGAGGGCTATAGTGTAATAACGGATGGTGGAGGGTTATAGTGTAATAACGGATGGTGGTAAAGGACAAATGTGGATTATAATTTAAAAACAAATTGGGGTGGGGCCAAAAAATAAGAAGTGGTGGTAAAAACAAATATGTGGTGGAAGCCCTTCACACTAAAATGAGTGTGGAACACAAAGGAATACAGTATTGTTAAATGGAGAGAAAGAGATTGCATAGGAACTGAACAATTCGTTTGCAGCAGTCTTTGCCGAAGAACTTGGGGAGAGAAGACCTACCTGTAGTAGAGGGTCAGTTTGCTGTGGAAGGGAGCGAGTAGTGTAGTCAGATGGTATGTATAACAGAACTGGTGACAAAATACTTAAAACACACCCAGACTAGAATAATGAAGGAACTCTGAGGAAGTAGCACAGCCAGTGGCAGAGAATCATGGAAACATATGAGGGAGCAGGGGACTGTAGTACAGCTCTTGTGATCCCTTTGCACAAAAAATTACCATGGGAAGTACAAGTTGGTTATTTAGACGTGAGTTTTACTGTAGGTAACAAAATGAAGGCTATTGTAAGGATGGCCTGATAGTATATTAACACAGAAAACTAAGCGCTAGCTAATATCCAATAGTTGCTATCCAATACTAAACTCTGCCCATTCAAAGCTAAGCTTCGTGACTATCTTACAACCCTAAACTATTGTGACTGCTGCCTTTAATCTGCTAAATCCCCTATCAACACCTCCACTTCCCCCTCCCACATCCCCCCTCCTTCATATTTCTCTCAGTGCCTCCCTCAGTTTCCCTAGTCATGTCCATCCATCTCCCCACCCAGATCTACATGCCCCTTCCCATCCCCCTCACCCCTCATCTACTCCCTCATCCGTTAAATTTTGACAAGGCCTACTTGGCTGCTCCAGTCCTTTCCTCATCCCTCTCTTAGTCCTTCCTTCACTATCCCTCTTCCCCCACCCGCTGCTACCAGTCCTTTCAAACAACATTAAGTCTTGCTATATTCTGATATATGCAGTGAGTCCCAACCTTCGAACTGCTCCGGAATTGAGAGTTAACTTTCCATGCCAGGCATGGAACACTGAGCTCGAGCTCGGTTGTAACTCTTTCTGTTGTTCTTCAAATTCAAACCGTCAGATTCTTTACTCCGCCTCACTGAACAGTCACTCTGGAAATTTCTCCTTCTGCTCGGTTCATTTTGTCTGTTAAAGTATTGTTTTTCTCGGTTTTCGACCGAATTTCAACCGTAACCGGTTGGTTCAGACTCTGTCTGGTATTTGTGAGTACTTTATCGGTTCGGTTTGAACCGATCAGGTTGTTTAAAATATTTTAATCTGTGATTAGAGTGTGGTTACCGGTTCTTATCGGTTCTAACAAAAATGGATTTTATTACGGTTTTTTTCCATGACCCGTGACACGGTTGGGAACCGATAAGAGGGTCTTACCTGGCGGATTGCCATAAGCGGGTAAGTTTGGTTAGGACTGGCACTATGTCTAAAACCCAAAAGAAAAACTGGGCCCACTGGGTTTCAACACTGCAGTGTGTGTGTGGGGAAGTCTTTGCCAAGGCTGACCCCTACACCACCTGTGTTTATTGTCTGGGATTTGACCACCTCAATGCAGACTGCCAGATTTGTAAAAGTTTTCCTGCAGCTACCCTGGAAGAGAGAGTTGGCAGGCTCGGGGAAAGGGAGGCCAAAAAGTCCGCTGAGCCAGATGGCCAGCCCGGTTCGGTTCCAACCGAACCAGAGGGAGTGCCCTCTGACCAGGGCGAGACTTCTTCGGGCAAAAGGAGATCCCACTCCGAGGAGTCTGTTCCAGCAAAAAGGACTAGGAAATCGGCTGGTGTGGAGCCAAAACTTTCTTCTCCAACCGCTGAAGAAATAGCCAGAGCGATTAAAATTGTCCAGTCGCTTTCCCTGGTTCCAACCGAACCGGCACCATCAGGTAAGCGCCCGGTTCGGCCGGTTCCACCGGTTCAAGAGTATGATTTAGAGGAATATTATGAACCAGAGAAGGGGGAAAAGGAGTATGAGGAGAGTGAACGTGGATTTGAAAGTCTGGATGTGCCCATTGACCCGGACATCTCCCCAGACAGACCTTCAGGAGTGTCTCCTCCTAGGCTTTCCGAGTCCCCTTCTCATTTTATGTTTTATAAAAGTGTCTGAAACCCTCCAGCTTCCTATGGAGGAAGCTGTGGATGATCAAGAGGAGCCTGACTATGTGAAATGATGGATATCCCAGAGTCTAGGAGACTGTCTATTCCTTGCATAAATCTTTTGGGAAACAGACATTTAAAATTCTAAAAACTCCTCGCACTATGCCTCCTGTGGATAAGAGAATGGACAAGAGGTACACATTATCAGGCTCTGATACGGAGTTCCTTACACAACAATGCAGCCGTGTTGGGGTAGTGCAGGCTGTGACAAGGCAAATATTCCCTTGGCCTCACCCCCCTCCCCCCGGAAAAGGACTCCAGGAGGATTGATGCCATGGCAAAGAAACAGTACATGGCAGCATCCTTGGGACTTGGACAGGCAAATTATATGGCTTATGTTGCTAGATATCAGAAATCCAGATGGGATACTGTTATGGCTCTAGCAAAACAGGTCCCTGGCCAGCTTGCCAAGGAGCTGGAGCAGGTGGCTGCTGATGGTATTGGGCATCCAAGGTGCAATTCCATGCTGCAGTGGACTCAAATGATGTGTCATCAAGAGTCATGGCTACATCTGTGGCACTTCGCAGAATGGCTTGGCTCAGATGTACTAGCCTGTCACAGGATACCCAGACTAAGGCCATGGATTTTCCTGTTGTGGGTAATTTCCTGTTTTGGGGAGCAGACAGAGAATTACATGAAGAAAATGGATGAGTATAAGACCACCTATAGGAGTGCGTGAGCCAAGGAAGGCAGGCCACTCCTCAAAGGCAGCTTCCTGGGGCAGGGCAGGCCTTTTCATGAGGCCTTTTACCAAGCCCAGGCCTCCTCTTCTGCTTATGCCCAGAGGGGGTTCTTTAGAGGGAGAGGCAGACGGAGTACAAGCAGGCCTGCTTCCACCCCTCAGCCCAAAGCCCCTGCCAAGCAGGCACCCTGATGGGGTTGCCAGGGCTGATTCTCAGCTACCTGTAGGGGGCAGGCTGGCTTACTTTGTCCAGGACTGGGAGTCTCTGACATCAGACAAGTGTGCCCTGGAAGTAGTAAACCAGGGACTGGTTCTCAGCTTCAAAAAGTTTCCAAAGATGAGAACCAGATCCTTTCCACCTGCAAATCCACCAGAGGCACTTGCCCTAGAGGCAGAGGTCTCTTCCCTCCTGGCTCTCAGAGCTGTGGAAAGGGTTCCACCCCTACACCAGGGCAAAGGATTGTACTCCAGGTACTTACCCCAAAAAAGACAGTAGAATGGCGGCCCATCCTGGATCTCGGATACTTAAACAAGCACCTTTTAAAACCAAAATTCAAAATGGTGACTCTGGGAATTATTCTACCCTTTCTAAGGCCAGGGGACTGGCTAGCATCCCTGGACCTCAAGGATGCCTACTTCCATATTTTCATCAGAAGCTCCCATCGAAAGTACCTCAGGTTCGAGCTGCCCTCAGGCCATTACCAGTTCAGAGCATTGCCCTTTGGCCTCACCTCTGCTCCAAGGGTATTCACAAAATGCCTGGCAGTAGCAGTTGCTTCTCTAAGAAGGCAAAAAATTGCCATCTTCCCTTACTTGGATGACTGGCTCATAGTAGGCAGTCCCCAGACCAAGTCAAGTTACACCTACAGATAACTCAGCAACTGCTCACCTCTCTAGGTTTCCTTCTGAATCTTTCAAAGTCAGTTCTAGAACCTGTCCAGCTCCTCACCTTCATAGGAGAGCTGAACACAGAGAAAGCCAGAGCCTTCCTTCCCTTGGACAGGGCAAGGACCCTGGTCTCTCTGGCCTCCTCATTCACCCTGCAGGTGTCTCGACCAGCAAGGCATTTTCTACAGCTCCTGGGGCACATGGCTGCTTCTACAGCAGTAGTGCAGGGAGCAAGATTTCAGATGAGGGACATTCAGTTCCATTTGAGAGCCTTTTGGTCTTAAAGGAAAGACCCTCTAACCAAATTGATCCCAGTAACTCGAACCCTGATCCAGGCCCTACAGTGGTGGCAGGATCAGAGCAATCTGAGACAAGGGATTCCTTTTGTCTCTGTCTCTCTCCTTAATCCTTACTACAGATGCATCCCTCTTGGGGTGGGGATCTCACATGGGTGACCTCACTACCCAGGGGTTGTGGTCCCCTCAGAAATCTCTGCTCCACATCAATCTGTTGGAACTCAGAGCAGTTTTTCCTATCACTTCAAGCTTTTTCCAAATCTGTTCAGAACAAAGTTGTACAGGTCAGAACAGACAACACCACCACAATGTGGTACATCAACAAGCAAGGGGGCGCTCGGTCTACGGCCTTGTGCACCGAAGCAATGAAGTTGTGGTCTCTGGCTTACTCCCTGAACACCTCCCTTACGGCAGTTCACCTCCCAGGCAAGGACACTGTCCTGGCAGATGCTCTCAGCAGGGTTTCTCAGGGCCATCACAAATGGTCACTGGACCCCCTCGTCTTGGAGGTGATATTTGCCAGATGGGGCACCCCGCAGATGGATCTTTTTGCAGCCCCAGACAATCACCAACTTCCCCTTTTTTGCTGCAGGCCCCCAGTGTTGGGCTCAGTCCCTCTGGATGCCTTAGTTCTCAATTGGGAAGGGAAGTTTCTCTATGCTTTCCCCTTCCCTCTCCTGTTCAAAGTGCTAGTCAAAATCAGATCTCAACCCTGCAAGATGATCCCGATTGCTCCAGATTGGGCCAGGCAACCCTGGTATCCACTCCTACTGTCCTTAGCAGTCTATCTTCCCCTGTGTCTTCCCAGGAATCAGAACCTGTTAACCTGTGCTCAGGGGAGGGTTTGGTACCCGAATCTCAAATCTCTCAATCTCAAGGCCTGGCTCTTGAAGAGTTAGTTTGCTGATTTACACCTCTCCCAAGGTGTAATGGATATCCTGAAGGCTTCTAGAAAACCTTCCACCAGGGCTACTTATAATTCCAAATGGAAGAGGTTTTCCATATGGTGCTCTGGAAAGCATGTTTCCCCAGAATCTGCTGGTTTACTCACAGTCCTGGATTATATGGTCCACTTAAATGCCTTGGGGCTGAGACCAGCTACCCTAAAAGTGCATCTGGCAGCTGTCTGCTTTTATTTGAGCAGGTAAGCCCTCTTCTCTTTCAGCTCACCCTGTATTCTCCAAGTTTTTCAAGGGATTGCTTCACACCAACCTTCCATTCAGGGACCCTGCCCCTGCCTGGGATAGAAACATAGAATTTGACGGCAGATAAGGACCGCTTGGCCCACCCAGTCTGCCCATTTCCCTACCTACTGGATAAGCTGCAGATCCTAGTTAACCAACAGCCTACTTCTTCCTACCCCCCACCCCCCAGAACTGCCTTATGACTATCCCATGCATGCTTGAATTCCACCACTGATTTTGACTCCACAACCTCCTTCGGAAGGCCGTTCCATACATCCACAACCCTCTCTGTAAAAAAATACTTCCTTAAATTACCTCTGAGCCGCCCCCCTCTATTTTCAAATTGTGCCCTCTTGTTCTTTCACACCTCTTTTTTTGAAAGATGCTACCCTCTTGGACTTTGTTGATTCCCTTGAGGTACTTGAACGTCTCTGTCATGTCCCCCCTCTCCCTTCTTTCCTCAAGGCTATACATATTAAGCTCCTTAAGTCTCTCTTCATATGTCTTCCAGTGCAGACCCTGCACCATTTTAGTTGCCCTCCTCTGGACAGCTTCCATCCTGTCTATGTCTTCTGCGGAGATTGGGTCTCCAGAACTGCACACAATACTCCAGATGGGGTCTCACCAGCTGTCTGTACAGAGGGATAATAACTTCCTGTTTTCTACTGGTGATGCCTCTCCCTATGCATCCCAGTATCCCCCCAGCCCTCCTTGCTGCCCTCTCACATTGCTTGCCCGTCTTTAGGTCATCTGATATGACTACCCCCAGGTTCCTTTCCATTTTTGTTGTTGTTAGTATCTCACCCCCCATTGTGTACTCTTCCTCTGGGTTTTTGTTTCCCAGGTGCATTACCTTGCACTTCTTAGCATTGAATCTAAGATCTTAATGTTTGCATTGCTCTGCTTATGCAACCCCCCTTTGAGCCTTTGTCTTCAGCAGAGCTTAAGTACTTGACTTGGAAGACTGTTTCTGGTAGCCATCACTTCTGCCAGACGCATAAGTGAATTACAAGCTTTGTCAGTGGAGCCTGATTTTATCTCCTTTCATAGAGATAAGGTGGTCCTCAGGACTAACAGGAAGTTCTTGCCTAAGGTGGTTTCAGATTTCCACCTTAATCAATCTATATCTCTTCCAGTGTACTTCACTGAACATTCCTCCTCTGGCGAGAGGAGGCTGCACAGCTTGGATGTGAAGAGAGCCCTTAGTTACTACATAGAGCGTACCAAGGGTCACAGGTTTGACTCCCTCCAACTGTTCCTCACTTATGGTGAGGTTGGTAAAGGGAAACCTGCCACTAAAAGATCCATTGCCAGGTGGATTGTCTCTTGTATCCAATTTTGCTATGAAAAACTGGGTAAGGTTCCTCCCTCAGGCCGGAGGGCTCACTCTACCAGAGGTACAGCTGCTTCCCTGGCTGCTGCCAGGGACATCCCTATTCTAGAGATGTCAAGCAGCTACCCGGAAAACCTGGAAAACAGTTCACACTTTTAGCAAGCATTACTCCCTGGACATCCAGGCTAGGAGTGATGCTCGGTTTGGCACAGCTGTGCTTCAGAGCCTATTTCCTAATTGGGTTCTGTCCCTCCTCCATGGAGGTACTGCGTTGTAGTCTGCATATGTCAGAATATAGCAAGACTTCATGTTGTTTGAAGAAAAAATTACTCACCTTAGTAATGTTGTTTCTTCTAATGGAGTCTTGCTATATTCTGACCTCCCCCTCTGCCTGCCCCTCTCAGAACCTCTGTTTTTGGGATGTGGGTGGGTAGTGCAGTGTTGGCACTTAGTAGGTGCCCACCTTGTTGTTTTCACCTCCCTTCTTGGGGTGACTTGGTGTTGTGTTTTTCATTTTTTGGGTCTCCTGACTTGAGTCTTTGTTTTGGGACCAAAAAATGTGTTCTTATGTTTAGTAGCCAGTTGTCTAGTGTAGGTTTACAGCTTCCACACAGGACCTCAGTGAGTTTAGCTCGTAAAGATCTGACGGTTTGAGTTTGAAGAACAACAGACAGAGTTTCAACCGAGCTCGAGCTCGGTGTTCCATGCCTGGCATGGAAAGTTAACTCTTTCATCTCTGGAGCAGTTCGAAGGTTGGGACTCACTGCATATGTCAGAATATAGCAAGACTCCATTAGAAGAAACAACATTACTAAGGTGAGTAATTTTTTTCTTCCCATCCATGGTCCTTTCTCCTTCTCCTGCCTTGCATTATTTGTTCACTTATGTTACACGTGATTTTGTTATGGCATATGCTGTACCATAATATCTGTACTTTGATAATCCTGCATGTTAAACGGCTGTATTTGAATTGCCTGTCTGTTTTCTTTAATACTGTTTTGACTTGTATAATTTAGCTACTGTATCCCTGTTTTGTCATGACATGGAACCTTTGTAAACGAGCTTCCAGCTGAAAGGTTGTAATCTGAGATTTCAATAAATAAATAAATATATATTTGTGTAGTGGAGAGCTCTGCAAAGAAATCAGATTGTTGTTCTGATACACTGTAGGAACTAGGGGGATGGACAGGGGCTACATTAGATTTCATGTACCTATATTTTAGTAAAGCTTTTGACAGATTACCCCATAGGAGATTAATACTTAAAATCAGTAAACTGAGGCAGAGAAAACTATTACTAGAACAGAAACTGGTAAGTAACAAGAGTCAAGAGAGTGTGTGTGTGTGTGTGTGTGTGTGTGTGTGTGTGTGTGTGTGTGTGTGTGCAAACTTCATACTGAAAGTCTGACTAGTAGGGTTCTTTCTTTTTTAATCACAAAAGTGCAGTGTGCATATTTATGGAACACATACAAACAGAAGAGAGAAAAAATGAGTACATCAGCTGAGACTTGAACCCAGGCTGACCAGAATACCATTTCGGTTGTGCGACCAGCTGTGCCACCAAGGCAACAGGAAACTGGATTGTCCCTGTGCACATTACTCTTCTCTAGTGCACAACCTGGTGTTGCAGAGCTAATTTACATTTTCTATCACAAACATCTTGGCAGACAGGTTAAACGAGTAGTACACCCTCATATCTTGTAAATAATACCTGTTTCCTTGTCAACAGATAACTCTTTTTTCATGTAGTTGTTGGGGATATCTGTCTTTGCTTTAGTTTGTTTCACTATTCCCCCAGCCCTGTAACTAGCCTGGGGACTGCATTTTCTGGTTGTTGAAATCTCATTGTCCCGGAGAGCTGCATTTGCATATGAGAACAATACATGTCCACACCCTTCAGACTCCACAGTATGCCTACTTAGAATTCAACAAACAAGTTGCAGTAAGGTGTGAGATACCACATTTATCTTCAGTTAGCTTTACAAACTGTCTTGGATGTAATGCAATTTATTTTCTCTTTAAACTGCATTCTGTCTGTATTTCTCGAGACATTTTTCAGGTTCCTTAGACTTTCAGCATAGCGATACGTGGTATAATTTGAAATATTTTGGTGCTGTGGCATCATGTTCTCATATGCTAATGCAGCTGTCTGGGACAATGAGATGGAGATCTCCTGGCCAGTTAAAGGGGCTGGTGTGAATAATGAAAACAAACTAAAGCAAACACATATATCCCTAACCATTGCATGAAGAATTATCTGTTGGTAAGGAAACATTTGCAAGATACGAGGGTGTACTACTCCTATAAACTGTCTGCCAAGATGTTATGGGGACCTCTGAGGAAAGTGACTGGCGGTTGAAGGCCGTGAGACGGAGCCCAGTACCACACTCTTATTGCTTCCTTGCACAGGAGATAGGAGTGAGTTCCCCCTTGTTCATTGATGTGAAGCATTATATTGACATTGTGCATCTGAATTAGCAGAGGACTGGGGCAGAAATGATTCTAAAGTGCCTTTATGTGCAGCTTGGCCTTCACTTTGATCCATGACCTTTGTGCTTGGTAAGGGCTGAGATGAGCATCCCAGCCAGAGCACAAGGCATTCCAGAGAAGTGGAAGGAAAGGATGTGGAGGTTAGCCAAGGAGGTGACCTCAGTGGGGAAAGCAGTGGACCCCAGAGGAGGAGGAAGCGAATCCTGGTGGGGGACTCCATCGTAAGAGGGATCCAGCTAGGAACACAGGAGGAGGAGGACAGGGAGGTGAGGTGCCTACCAGGTGCCACGGCATGGAGGGATGGAAGGAAGATACTGGGGATCACTGGGAAGGCAAGATGGGAGGGTGAGCTGGATGTCATTATCCACCTAGGTACTAATGACTTGGCAAATGGGGAGCCAAAGGAAGTTCAGGAAGAGTTTAGGAAACTGGGAGGGTCTCAAGCAAGTAGCTACTTCTGTCACTTTCTCAGAAGTACTACCTGTGAGAGGCAAGGGAGAGCATAGGCGCATGCACCAGGAACTTTAACTCATGGTTGAAGAACTGGTGCTGTGAGGAAGGGTTTGGATTCATTGGTGACTGGGGACCCACCTGGAGGGATGGAGGTTTGTTCAAGCCTGACGGCCTGCATCCATCCTGGAGGGGAATCCAAGCACTCAATGATAAGTTTAAATGCTACACTGACAAGCATTTAAACTAGCAAAGGGGGTGGCAGGCCAGCAAGGAGGGTACCCACTTGCTCACCCCCACAGCTAGCAGTGGAACCAGTGAACCAGAGGAGGCTATCTCTGCAAAGCAGTGTGCAAAAGATGGAGATTAGTGTCCAAAAGGTGGATAAGCAGAAAGGGGCAAAATTCAGCAGAAAGGCAGACAGCAAGGAGAACCAGGGATAAATGACAACCAAGGAAGGGGTGGAGTAGAACAGTGAAGCAGGCTAGGGAGGTCAAATCATGGAAAGCCATGTGTGCAAATGCCAGGAGCCTTAGCAACAAGATGGAAGATCTGGAGGCTGTCATGGTACAGTCAGATCTGGACATTGTGGCCATCACTGAAACCTGGTGTAATGATAACCATGACTGGGAGATGGCCATACCTGGCTACAACATATTCAGAAGAGACAGAGGAGGCAGGAAGGGAGGAGGAGTGGCACTGTATGTGAAAAAATGACATAAGGGCCACAGAGATCCAGGAGGAACAAAATGGGGAGAGATACTGTGGGTTAGCTGGAAAGGAAAATGGGCCAGCCATCTCACAGGTGTGGTCTACAGACCACCAGCCCAGGAGGAAGAAACAGATAGGGAGTTGATGCTAGCCATCCAAAGGATGGCAGACAAGGGTGAGGTAGTACTGGTTGGAGACTTCAATATTCCAGACGTGGACTGGAGCATCCCAGCAGCAGCATCAACTAGGAGCAGATTTATCCTGACTCCTTCAGGGTGCCTTCCTCAAGCAACTGGTCATGGAACCAACTCGGCAGAAGGCAATACTGGACCTTCTGCTCACAAACAGGGACAGTGTGATGGGGTAACAGTGGGGAGCACCTGGGTAACAGTGACCACCAGTCATTGTGGTTTGAAATCACAGAAAGGGCAGAACCAAACCACACAAAACACGTATCCTGGATTTTAGGGGCAGACTTTGGGAAAATGGGGAGATACTTGAAAGAGGCATTAAGGGAATGGGACAGGAATCGGGGTTGAGGAACAGTAAGGTATTTAAAATGGGGATTATAAGAACAACAGAATTATGCATTAAGCAGGTTAGCAAGAGGAAAAGGAAGAGGAGACCATTATGGTTTTCCAAAGAGGTAGCAAAGAAAGTGAAAGCCAAAAAGATTGCATTCAGGCAATACAAAAGACACAGGCAGAAGGGATAGGGAGAAGTACCAGGAGAAACAAAGGGAAGCAGGGAAGTCAGTAAGGGAAGCCAAAGTTCAGACAGAAGAATACATTGCAAAATCAGTGGTTAAAGGGGACAAAACCTTTTACAGGTACATAAGTGAAAAAAGAAAGACAAAGGGAGGATACTGAGACTGAAGGGGGAGGATGGGAGTCGCGTGGAGGATGACAACAGTAAAGCTGACGTATTGAACAGGTATTTCTGCTCAGTCTTTACTGAGGAAGAGGGGGGTAATGGGTCGGAAGGGAGTACAAGGGGTGAGAATGGTGCAGAAATGGACACAAGTCTAACTTTACACGAGAAAGGGTCCTGAAGGAACTGGAAGTAATAAGAGTTGACAAAGCAATGGGGCCAGATGGGGTGCACCCCAGGGTCCTCAAAGAACTAAGAGAGGTGGTGGCTGAACCTCTGGCTATCCTGTTTAGCCAATCACTGGAAATAGGGGAGGTACCCAAAGACTGGAGGACAGCAGATGTAGTCCCCTTATACAAAAGTGGGAACAAAGAGGAAGCAGGGAACTACAGACCAGTCAGTCTCACCTCGTAGTGGGAAAGATCATGGAAGCACTACTGAAGGAGAGACTGGTGGAACATCTGGTTGTCAATGGACTACAGGACCCAAGGCAGCATGGCTTCACCAGGGGAGGTCATGTCAGACCAACCTCATTGAATTTTTTTGACTGGGTGACTAGGGAGGTGGATCAGGGGAGGGCAGAGGACATGGCCTATCTGGACTTCAGCAAGGCCTTTGACACTGTGCCACATAGAAGACTATTACACAAACTGGGGAATATGGGTGTGGGCAGGACAGTAGTGTGGTGGGTAGGTAACTGGCTGGGTGGCAGGACACAGAGGGTGGTGGTAAATGGCTGTCACTCCACAGAGGGAAGAGTGACCAGTGGGGTACCACAGGGATCAGTGCTGGGACCGGTCCTATTCAACATCTTCATCAGTGACATTGCGCAGGATCTAGAAGGCAGAATTTCACTGTTCGCTGATGACACAAAGCTCTGTAACAGAGTAGACACACCAGAGGTGTAGACAGAATGAGAAGGACCTGCAGAAACTTGAAGAATGGTCAAGGGTTTGGCAGTTGAAATTCAATGCAAAGAAGTGCAAGATAATGCATATGGGGCACAAAAACCCTGGCACAATATATCAGTTGGGGGGGGAGGATATAGCATGCACCAAGCAGGAAAGGGATCTTGGGGTTGTCATCTCTGATGACCTCAAGGTAGGGAAACAGTGTGACAAGGCATCAGGTAAAGCAAATAGGATGCTGGGATGTATAGGCAGGGGCATCACCAGCAGGAAAAAGGTCATAATTCCGCTATACAAGACACTAGTGAGGCCCCACCTGGAGTACAGTGTACAGTTCTGGAGACCATACCTACGTAAGGACATAGACAGGGTAGAGAAGGTTCAGAGGAGGGCAACAAAGATGGTGCATGGATTGCATCACAAGTCCTATGAAGACAGGTTGAAGGAACTGAACATGTACTCCCTGGAGGAGAGGAGGGAGAGAGGGGATATGATGGAGACATACAAGTATCTTACAGGGAGAAACAGGGTGCAGGAAAACACTATTTTTAAGTGAAAAAGAAGTTCCAGGACTAGAGGGCATGGGATGAAGTTGGAGGGAGGACGATTCAGAGGAAACATGAGAAAGAATTTCTTCACAGAACGGGTGGTGGACAAGTGGAACACCCTGCCAGAGGAAGTGGTGGGGGCTGAAACAATCGCGGGATTTAAGAATGCATGGGATAGACATAAAGGAATTCTAGAGGTCAGGGGTAAGGGGAAACACTGAACTTACAAGCTCAAATGGGCAGACTGGGTGGGCCATAGGCCCTTATCTGCCGACACGGTCTATGTATCTGTGTATCTGTGGGGAGGATCTGCAGGAGCTGCTACAAGGAATGGAATGCCCTTCAATAGATTGTTGCGATCCATCCACCATAACAGTGCTTTGAGTGGTGGAGACATAACAAGAACCATTTGCTCCAGCACGTTCATCAAGTGATACCACTGGACTCTTGAGTGTCCACTGTGGTATCCACGTATGAAGTTGGGCTAGTGACATAGTCACTGTTGCCCCAATCATGAGGCCCAGGAGACATAACATTGTTCATGCAGAAATATAGTGGCCCCTGTGCACCAGATGTACCTGAGCAAGCCGTGTCTGCCCTGTCCTGAGACAGGAAGGCACATCCCTTTTCTGTGTCCAAGGCAGCCCCTGTGTACTGCGCTCTTTGGCATGGAGTCAACACAGACTTTGGCACTTTCACTGTGACTCCCAAGTCTTCAAACAACTGGCATGTCCAAGACTGAGTCTGGAGTGCAGTTTTCCTCGATCTGGCTGTCGGGAGCCAGTCAACCAGTATAGGGAAAGCGTACAGCCCTTCACTGTGAAGGGCTGCTGCAGCCACTGCCAATCATTTTGTAAAGACATATGGTACAGAGGATAAGCAAAGGGCAATACCTTGAATTAATAATGCCTGGTCTC
Source organism: Neoceratodus forsteri (assembly GCA_016271365.2). Classification (NCBI taxonomy): domain Eukaryota; kingdom Metazoa; phylum Chordata; order Ceratodontiformes; family Ceratodontidae; genus Neoceratodus; species Neoceratodus forsteri. The sequence goes on from CM057459.1 coordinate 965,980,561, forward strand.
CCGCATAAAGTGGAAGAACGCTCTGTGAGACTTCTTGGTCTTTTATATGAAGGTACACATCCTTCATATCCATTGAACTAAGCCAGTCCTGTGTTTGTAATGGGGGAATCAGGGCTTGCAGAGACACCATTTCGAAACTTTATGTATTCAGTGTACAGGTTGAAGTCTTTGCGGTCTAGTACAGGCCTGAAATCTCCTGTCCATTTTGGGAGTGGAAGTCTCTGGAATAGGGTCATACTAAGAGTCATAGATGTACAGAAAGCAATAGTCCATGTTGGTACATCTCCAGAAGTTTGGAAGTGTTAAACCCCATTTAAAAGATATTTGTCCAGATTTGTTTTGAAAGTATTGGGGTTATGTATATCTAGCAGAGACATGAGTAATGCATTCCATATGGGAAATAACCCTTTGTTCCATTCTTATTGGGGGACTGGTTCTATGGCATGCTTTTGAAATAGGGTCCGAATCTCCTGCTTTAGATGGGACAGGTGACCCAGAGGATAACAGGAAGGAGCTGGAGGGTGATCTGGAGGAATGTCTGTCAGATGTGAAGCATGTCCCTTTGCAGTTATCCTCAGAACCCACTCATCCACCGTGATCTCCTGCCAGTGTTTTCAGATGCAGAGCCATCCTGCCCCCCCCCCCACACATTCACCACTGGAGTTAAGAGCTGAGGAGGGGAAGAGACAGAAGAGAGGCAGAACCAGGGTGGTAGGGCCACCAGAACCTATCCCTTTTGGGTGGCTTTGCATGGAAACCTGGAGGGGGGGGGGGACCCGGGAAGGGACCACCTACACTATGGCTTTGCTGATGATAGGTGTGATTACCTCTGGCAGAAGGCCTATAAAAAGAGCCTATGAAAAGATCTGTATCGTGACCTCTAGTGGGAGTAGGGTATAGGGACTTAACAGACCATAGTAATTTTTTTTCTATATATATTTTTTGATTTTTCTCCTGTTTTTTTTTTTTTTTTGCCCTAGACCCGGGACCCTGTCTGACATGTGCATGTGTGGAGGCACACGTGCACACCGTGCACTGGCTCTGCTCCTTCCGCCCCACCCCTGTCATTACTGCCACCGTTTCCCCTCGCCTACGCTTCCCACCAGACCTCCACCCTGTGGGAGCGGAACTACGGGGAGCAGACGGCTGCCCCTGGAAGGGGAGAGCTGCCTACCGCAGCTCATTCCCACTTTTCTACCCCCCAATATGGGAGCCCCGGCAACCCGAGGTAATTCCTGAACCTGCTGCCAGTGTAGCGTGAGGTAGCATGCCCAGTGCCTTAGCCTCAGCACCACTGGGCCACCTTAGTCATTTTTGAAGTCTGAAGGCCATGGGGGGATTCTTCAACATCCTAGCCAGACAGTTTGGACCCTTTCAAGGGAGCATTCAAAACTGCTTGTTGCATATCGGTGGTAAACCCAGCAACTCTGAGCCAAGAATATCTCCACATTCAAATGCCAAAAACTGCAGCAAATGTATGCCAACCTTTGCACCAGCGGACAATGTTATAAGCAAGTCAGTCCTGGCAGAGCCATCGGGCAAAGCCTTAGCAGTGGTTTGAGCAGTTTTCCACAGGCTGTTCTGGTACTTGTTCATCTGGGCCTGATAGTTTGCAGTTCTAAGGCCCAGTGAGGCAGAAGCATATGTACACTTGCCCATAATATTCAGCTGCCAAGATTCTTTATCAGGAGGTAAAGTACTTGTATGTCTAGGAGCCCTAGACCTATCATTAGCTGCCATGATGACTACAGAGTCAGTTTCATTCTGGGTAGCCATAATAAGGCTTTGCAGATGGAGCAGGATACTGCTTATCAGCTATGAGAGTTAAGTCTGTGCCATGCAGTAGAGATACCATCGGGTCCTCAGTAGGACACCTCAGAGTATCAGCCATTGAATCCTCACTGTAGGACGAGAGGGCAGAGCTTGATGGCAGATTTCTTTCAAAACTGCCCCTCTCCTTCATATTCCTTCTCTAAATCCGTGAAGTCAGGATTATATTCCATTTTGTCATCATCTTCACGAATGCCTATGGGAGCCGCTGAAGGGGCCAGCGACTCCTGTGGCTGAGAGGCAGGAATCTGTAGCATACTGTTAGGATCTGTTGATAGGGGGCCCCATTGGTGGGACAGCTGCTTGCAATGGCAACCCTGGCAGAATGCCCTTAATCATTTCAAAAAATGACAGTCCAGCCTGGGAGTCGTTACCCTGAAAAGAGTTTGGGATTACCTGCGTCGAAGGGTCAGAGGCCAACGATAACTTCCTGCCATCCACAGTAGGTACAGCATTGCCTGAGCCAAGCCCTAATCTTGGTGTCTCAACAACAGTGGGGGCTTTCGACCACACTTCCAGAGCAGGTATTGATGAGGACGTGCCTGTTCTCAGTGATGACCAGGACCTCGCTGCTGAACCAAACTTATGTTTGTCCCAGCGTTTATGTTTATGGCCTGACAATGAGGAGGCCTGAGACGATGCCCATATCTTTTTTTGATTTCGATTGACCATTTATCAGATGGCGAGGAAGGAGAAGTGGACTTTGAGCCATCTTCCTTCTCCGTGGCTTTTAATGCTTTCAAGGCAAGACATTTTATACAGCTTTCTTGCAGTGTCCTTTTCTAGCCTGGTTGAAACTCTGGCGAATCTCACAAGCTCCCACGTTGAGAGGGAGGTCCAAATATCACACACAAACTTAGTGTGTGTCGTCTTTGTAAATTTTGTAACCGCATTTACAGTAACAAAATAAGTTCTTTAGATTTCAGTGGGATACAGAGGAGACAGTAACAAATTTTAGAAAATAAAGTAACAAACAACAACTACTTGTTCAATGTTGTTTCCATCAGCAGGTTTGATGAGGATGATCGGCGGGAGCAAGTGAAGTGGCTGCCCATGTTATATGGGTGTCAGTGCTGTATGTCATTGTGGGTGGCCCCCCGTCTTGCAAAAGTTTCCATGTGGTCCTGCCGCTGATGGCTTACGGTTCCAAAGGTGGGGCCTAATGAAGGACGTATTCCCGATGAGGATCAGTAGTTTACAAGTTACAGCACTGAAACCTGCAGTTTGAATATTTTGATGTTTTTCTTTGATTTCAACTGCTGGTTACAGTGCTGTACTAGGCATTGTGATGTCATCATCAGCACTGTGAAAACTACCCTCTGGTTCTGCATTCTAACGTAATAACAGTAATCTTAAAGATATCCATTGTTACAACAGTAACAGCAATATTTTTATATTTTGTTGCTACTGTCGTCACTAGCTAAAATATATTTTCTTATCAAGTCATTTTTATCCCACTCATGTTGTATGTTTATAAATATACCCTGCAAGAGGGGGAGGAGACAGCTTTGGTTTACAAAGGAGGTTGCATGGGCAGTCAGAGAAAGGAGGAGGGCTTTCAGAAAATTTAAGAGGACACTCAACGAGGAAGATAAGGAAGAGTATAGGGAAAAGAGGAGTCTGGCAGGGAAAAAGATCTTTACTTTTTTTTATTTATTTATTTAGTTTTTGTTTACCGGGTAGGTGTACTAGCCATAACAATGACTATTTTCAGGCATGACCCAGGAGGATACACAACAGTGCATCAGAACACCATAACAATTACAAAATAAGGTGATAGCTGTTGAAGGATGCAGGAGAAAAAAAATTTAGTAATAGGCATATGTTACAGTGCCAGTGGTAGGCCAAAAATAGAAACAATAAGTACAACTGCACATAGTACAAATAAGTTGAATCCATATTATAGTTTAGATACAATGAAACAATAGTAATGTCACAAAATACCTGAGTAAGTAACAAGATAAGTCAATGTGATACAAAATGGAAACATGAATTCAGTGACTAGTATTGATATGTAGCTAACAAACAACTAGGTTTGGAGCAGTTTTAGCACAGACAAAAATGAGACTTACGTGCCTAACAACATGACTAGATGGGCTTAGCAGAGGGCAGTTTGCAGTGGAGGTGAAATGAGAGTCCGAGATGTAGGTTCAAGAGGGTTTGAAGCAAACACAGGTGACCTGGTTAAAGAGGACAGAGCGACAATTGCTTTTGAACTGGGCATGACTAGGGGTTTGGCGAACATCAAGAGGAAAGGAGTTCGAGTTTGGCTGCTGAGTGTGAGAAAGCAAGGGTTCCTTTGTTAAATTTACATCTTGGTATTAGCAGCAGCGATTTATCAGATGAGCGAAGGCCATGGTAGGGAGGCGAGCGAGACTGGGATTCCTGACCTAATAACATTATCAGTTTGGGAGAAGGGGAAAAAGCAGATACTGAGCAGAAAATAGTAAAATAGGCCAAAAGGGGGATAAAACCTTTTTCAGATATGTGAGGGAGACGAGAAGGGCAAGTCAGAGGATTACTAGGCTGAGGGGAGGGAGGAGGGAGGAATAAAACTGGAAAAGGACTGTGAAAAAGCAGAGTTACTAAATACTTAAGTTATCAATAAAGCTGAACATCTCACTGGAGCAACTCTCCATACCCACACTTGTGAATTCTATAAACAAACTGGTTGGCTTCAGCTAACTGGAAGGATCCAATATCAAACCTGCCTGCTCACTAAGAAAGCTATTCTCTGGCTCCTTACTCCTGGAACAAAAAACATTCTCATTGCAGCACCCTGCACACTCTGAGTTCTGTTAACCAACTCCTCTCTGTTCCAGGATGCCAGACCACCCAGGGACAATGCTCGTTTGCATATAGAGCACCCCTCTGGTTTAATGCACTGCCAAATATCACATCATAGCCCTTCCTAAATTGGGACCGTTCAAAGGCAGTCTCCATCAACACCTCTCAACAGTCGGTTCCTGCGACTGTGTCCACTGTCAGTTGGTCTGCTACAGTCCTGTCAACCTCCTGGGTAGTCACCTCCACCCCACCCCCACCACCAGTTGCCTCTTCCCTTCCCCACACCGTCCTCCAAATCTTGAGCTGCCTTTACTTGTTTTTACCCTTATCTAACACTCCTTCCTGACAAAGCCTCTGGGCTGCCTCTTATTTTCTTTTAGGAGGTACTTGTATTACTTCCATCTAGCTGCTATTAGTATTTGCATTGCCTAGATCTTTTAACCTACCACCTATTGTATATCCATGTAATACGAACTATAGTTTATTTTATTGTACTGCTGCCTGCTCAAAGTAATGTGTTTTACAATGCCTGTCACAATGTTATGTAACAACAACCTTTGTATGTATCCCTTTCTTTGACGCAGAACCTTTTTGTAAAAGAGCTATTTTTTGGCTCAAAGGTATTGTAATCCAGGAACTAATAAATAAAAAAATAAATAAAATAAAAATAAAAGTACTTTAACTCGGTATTCACAGAGGCAGAAGACAGTAGGGGACTTGAGCTAAAGTCTAAAGGGAAGGAGGGCAAATGGGTGGATCTGAACCCATTCACTGTGGATAGGTTTAGGGCAGAGCTAGATAGACTGAGGGTGGACAAGGCAATGGGGCCTGGCTGGTTACCCCCAGGGTGATCAAGGAATTGAAGGAGGAGTTGTCCACACCCTTGACAAGGCTCTTCAACTTGTCCCTGGAGACTGGAAGAGGGTGGACATAGCGCTTTTATACAAGGGAGGTAGTAAGGAGATGAAGGGGAACTACCGACCTGCCAGCCTCACGTCAGTTTTGGGGAAGGTAATGGAAGCATTCATCAAGGAGTGGGTGGTGGATTACCTGGATGAGAGTGGCTTGCAGGACAGCAGACAGCATGGCTTCGAAAAGGGGAAGTCTTGTCAGAACAAACCTATTTCAGTTGTTTGATTGGGTGACTCAGGTGATTGACGGGGGGGGGGACGTGGACGTGGCCTATCTGGACTTCAGTAAGGCCTTCAACACTGTCCCCCATAGGAGGCTGGTGAGCAAGATGGAAAGCCTGTGGTTGGGTAGGAAAATATCAAGCTGGGTTCAGGCCTGACTGTCAGGAAGAACTTAGAGGGTGGTGCTCAATGGTGTGTGCTCCGGAACAGCAAGGGTGAAGAGTGGAGTGCCACAGGGGTCAGTTTTGGGTCCACTTCTCTTCAACATCTACATCAGTGATATTGCTGAGGGTTTGAGGGGGTGTGTGTGCCTGTTTGCCGATGATATGAAAATATGCAATAGAGTGAACACCCCGGGGGGGGGGGGGGAGAGGGTGGAGGACATGAGGGAGGATTGAAGACTCTTGAAAAATGGTCTGAAATGTGGCAGCTGAAATTTAATGCCAAGAAGTGTGCTGTGATGCACTTGGGGAGTAGGAACAGAAGAGCAGGGTACACCCTAGGTCGGGAGGAAATCAAAGTAACAGAACAGGAGAAGGATCTGGGGATCACAGTCTCCTCGAACCTCAAGGTAGGAATCTAGTGTAGCAGGGCAGCGGAAAGGCCAGTGGAATGTTCGCATGCATACGCAGGGGCATTACTAGCAGAAGGAGGGAGGTAATAATGCACCTTTACAAAGCCATGGTGAGGCCGCATCTGGAGTATGGGTTTCAGTTCTTGGGGCCACATTTCTGCAAGGATATAGACACTTTGGAGAGGGTTCAGAGAAGGGCAACCAAGATGGTGCAGGGTAGGAAGGGAAAGTCATATGAGCAGAGGTGTAGGGAGCTGGATCTGTACACGCTGGAGACAAGGAGGGATAGGGGAGACATAACTGAAATTTTTAAATATGTAAAGGGACTCAAAGTGGGAAAAGAGGGTTTACTTAAGAGGAAGGAGGGGGTCAGAACTAGAGGGCACAGCCTAAGACTGCAGGGGAAAAGATACAGGGCCAGTGTGAGAGGGCATTTGTGAGAGACTGTGGGAATAGATGGACACAGACACCAGGATAGCAGAACAAATAAAATGGCTTTGTTTGGCAGAACATAAATTTAAAATGGAATGGTTACAGCACAAAAAAAAATAGAGAGCATAAGCAAAATAACATACTGCATCATTGAAGTAGTGTTCCACCAGTAGGTAGGTAGCTAGGGTACTCTCCAGGGTCAGTACCTCACTGAACCCTACAGCAGATTGACTGAAATTGTGATCAGAGCTCTTCTTATCCTAGGATTTGATCAGGTGGTGGAGCTAAGCTCCGCCCACTGTCACATCAAAGTCTCAAACGGCACAAAACAAATCTAAATTCCTTCAGAAATTAAGTTTCTCAGTATGCACTCATAAATCCAATGAGAATACCAGAACTCTTGTCATAATACATACATCTGGTCCAATCACTGCACGGTGAGATTCAATTTCTAGCCCCCCGGCCCCAATAGGCCTGCCGCTGTGGAAATGGTCAAATACCACCTATTGAGGGGAGTAACCCCTGAAGGCTTTCAAGCGGTGTTGGACCTGTCGGGAGTTTCACATGCAGGCGAGAATTCAGAGAGTCTAGTTTTGGCCTATAACAAGGCCATCACTGAGGCTCTGGATTTCATTGCCACAGTCCATGTTCGACTGCTCTCTCTTCACCCCCCTTTGATGGAGTTTTGAGGGAGATGAGTTGGACGAAGGTTAGAATGTCGCTGGTGGAAATTGTCCCTCGATGCCAACCGACCACCTTAGATTGATAGAACATTATCATTGCTATCAATCAGCAATCGCCCGTAAGAAGGCAGAATTCTGTCTGGCTAGATTGCTGCTACTCAAAACCGACCAGCTCAGCTCTTTCAAACTGTAGACCAGTTGTGCAACCCATTCTGTCTGCAGATTTGAGGAGCATTTTCATAAATTAAGTGTCATGAGTTTGCTCAGGTTTTTTTTTTTTTTTTTTTGGCGGATAAAGTAGCCGACATCAGGGTCGAGATCCGCTTAGCGTCTTCTATGGAAGTTGATGGCGGTCGGTATTCGGTCACTCTGTCAACTTGAAGTTCTTTTGACCGGACGGAGACTAAGGATGATATGCGGATTGTCCAGAATTTGTGGACAACGTACTGTAGTTTGGATCCAGGCCCTACATGCCTATTATTGGGGTGTATTGAGTTTATCGGCCTGATCGTGGCACAGATTGTCTGGTGCTCCTTAGACTCTGGAGAATTCCCCAGCTCCCTGAAGGAGGCAGTGGTGACACCGCTTCTTAAGAAAGCTTCTTTGGACCCGAACAACTGTGCCAATTACAGACCTATCTCTAACCTTCCCCTTGTTGGGAAGGTGATTGAGAAAGTGGTTCCGCTGCAACTAAGAACCATCTTACCATCCATGATATCTTCGACCATCTCCAGTCAGGCTTCTGGAAGAGACGTAGCACTGAGACAGCTCTGGTTCTGGTGCTCAATGATCTTCTGATGGCGAGGGACCAGAAATGCCATTCCATCTTGGTACTTCTGGATCGTTCTTCAGCGTTTGACATTGTGGGCCATGGGGTGCTACTTGAGCGCCTACGGTTTATCTGTGGCCTGGCTTGTCCAATTGTCAGATGGTTCCATTCTTTCCTCGCCGGCAGGTCTCAGAGGGTGTCTGGGATTTTTTCCTCTGAACCATTTTCTCTGCCATGTGGGGACCCTCAGGGCTCAGTGTTGTCACCTATGTTGTTCACAGTGTACTTACTACCCCTCAGAGACATTGTAAGACAATATGGGCTGAGGTTTCATTGCTATGTCCATGATACCCAGCTCTATCTGTCTTTTGCACCCGACCAGGATAGTGCGGTCTTGTTGTTTAACAGCTGTCTGGCAGAGATCCATGACTGGATGAAGACTAGCTGGTTAAAATTGAACTCCGAGAAGACTGAGGTGTTGGTAGTGGATCCGGGGCACTGGATAGAGAGGCCGGTGGTGGGTCTATCATCTAGGCTTTGGCTGGATGATGTACATTTGCCTGCCTCTGAAAGGGTTCGTGATCTCGGGTGGTTCTCGACGACTGGCTTACACTGCATGCGCAGGTGTCTGCAGTCGTCAAGTCTTCCTTTTACCATCTTAGGAACATCTCCAGAATCGAGCACCTTGTTCCATGCAATGACTTGCCCATGTTGATCCATGCCTTGGTGACCTCACGCCTTGATTACTGTAACTCCCTTTACCTGGGGCTTCCAGGGGTTGATATCCGCCGCTTGGAGCTGGTGCAGAACACTGCGGCTTGGTTATTGACTGGGACATCTCACTCTAGTCATATTACTTCTGTGCTGCGTGTTCTGCACTGGCTGCCTATACAGTGGCAGATCACCTTTAAGATCGGTCTGTTGACCTATAAAGCCCTGCATGGACTGTGACCGAGTTACCTGCAAGAGCTCCTGATTCCCTACAGCCCCAGCCGGCCTCTCCGCTCATCTGGTGAGGGGTTGTTAAAGGTTCCCAGGGTACGTTTGAAAACATCTGGTGCCTGGGCATTTATGTTTGTCGCACTGTCCCTGTGGAACTCTCTACCTCATCAGATTAGGGAGTGCAGGACCATGGAGAGCTTTAGAACTAGCCTGAAAACACCCCTATTACGACAAGCTTTTAATGAATGACGTTTTTAATTGGGGATTATTTTTATTTTAAACCAATGTCAAAATTGTGTTAAGTTTTTAAATTATTATGTTTTGTATGTGCAGCGCTTTGAAATAAGAATTGCGCTATATAAATAAAATTATTATTATTAAAACCATAAGAAGTCTGCTTTTTGAACACTGACTCCACAGACAGCCCCCTCCCACAAGCTCTCTGTCCTATTTCTGGCAGTGAGAGAGGGCCGTTCGGCTCTGTAGTAACAGTGCAGAAGGCTTGCGAGGGTCCTGGAAGCGGAGAAAAGTGCGCCAAGAGCAGAGCAAACAGTGTCTGGTAAATACCTCTTATTTAACATTGTTTCATTTGGGAAAGGTATGCTTTTTAGACTTTTTTTAACTTCTTTTTAAGCAGGCTAAGAAAATGTAAACTAAATGACTAAAGTCGGGTGCAGTGCTGAGCTGCAGGCCTTCAAGCTTAGGCTAAAGCCACTGCACCCTCCTACTTCTCTCTATGCTCTGTTTCCCTTCATTTGACAGTCCTACTGAAGTAAATGTCCTGCAAGCTCTCGGGGTACACAGAAGTGGCACCAGACTTGCAACGAGGGAATGGGCTCCAAAAAGGGACATGCATTCATGCATGCTCAGCTTCGGGGAAAACACTATTTCCTTTCGGGTCTGGTAACTTTCAGGGTCATATCTGCATACACGTACAGTGTGTATAAAATTACCAGCGCCTAACAGAGTTTTTATAACTGAGCAGCATTACACACAAAAAGACCAGCATAAACAAACATTTATTATTCTAGCAGTATTGTAAGATATCGCTATTGTTATACTATTGCTATGAGATCCCAGGCGCTGCATTGCAGGGCATACTTCTGCTCGACTGCAGCAGGCCAACGTATGCATGTTCAAATGCAGGCACATTCACGATGAGAAGTATTCTGACTTAGAAAGGGGAGAGGGAGTTTTATGTGTGAATCACTGAGACCAGGAGATACAGAGACAAGGGATTTTATTTATTTTATTTTATTTTTTTTATTGAAATATTTCACCAGGAAAGGCACACTGAGCAAAAAGATGCTCATCGCCCGCTGTGACCTGGGAGGTGGGGGTACAAGTGGAGAGCATAACACGCAGGTTACAAATATGAATTATATTTTATGTGTTGATGCAGCATAGCATGAGGTTACATTTAGTATGGATTATAGAAACATAGAATTTGACGGCAGATAAGAACTGCTTGGCCCACCTAGTCTGCCCATTTCACCTACTTGATGGATAAGCTGCAAATTCTAGTTAATCAACAGCTTACTTCTTCCTACCCCCCAGAATTGCCTTATGCCTGTCCCATGCATTCTTAGTCTCCCACTGTTCCTGACTCCACAACCTCCTCAGGAAAGCTGTTCCATGCATCCACAACCCTTTCCATGAAAAAATACTTTCTAACATTACCTCTGAGCCCATCCCCCCCAACTTAAAATTGTGCCTCCTTGTTCTTGCACATCTCTTCTAAAAGATACTACCCTCTTGTACTTTAATTCCCTTGAGATACTTGAAAGTTTCTATCCTGTCCCCCCTCTCCCTCCTTTCCTCAAGGGTATACATATTAAGCTGCTTTAGTCTCTCCTTGTATGTCTTCTGGTGCAGACCCTGCACCATTTTGGTTGCTCTCCTCTGAACAGTCTCCACTCTGTCTTTGCGGAGATGGGGGTCTCCAGAATTGCACACAGTACTCCAGATGGGGTCTCACTAACTGCCTGCACAGAGGGATAACAACTTTCTGTTTTCTACTGTTGATGCCTCTCCCTGTGCATCCCAGTATCCCCCCAGCCCTCCTTACTACTTTTTCACATTGCTTGCCCACCTTTAGGTCATCTGATATAATTACTCCTAGGTCTCTTTCGATTTTTGTTATTAACTCACCTCCCGTTGTGTACTCTTCCCCAGATGCATTACCTTGCACTTCTTTGCATTGAATCTGAGCTGCCACATATTTGACTTTTCCTCCAACCTTGCCAAGTCCCTTTTCATTCTTTCCACCCCACCTGTGTATTAACCCTGTTGCAGATCTTTGTGTCATTTGCAAAGAGACATACTTTTCCTTCCAGGTGCTCTCCAATGTCGCTTATAAAGACATTAAAGAGGACCGGTCCCAGTACCGAGGCCAGCGGTACCACACTAGTTACCCTCCTTTCTTCAGAGTGTACTTCATTTATTATTACCCTTTGCGTCCTGTTGTCCAGCCAGTTTTTTGTCCAGGCTATCACCTTGGGACCCACTCCAAGGCTGGCTAACTTGTCTGTTAATCTTTTGTGTGAGACTGTCAAATGCTTTGCTAAAATCTAGGTAGGCCATATCCACATCTCCTCCCTGATCTACTGCTTTGGTCACCCAGTTAAAGAAATCGATTAGGTTCATCTGACATGACCGTCCTGCTGTGAAACCGTGCTGCCTTGGGTCCTCTGCCCCACTGGCCTCTAGGTACTCAACAATTCTTTCCTTCAGAAGTGATTCCATCATTTTCCCTACCACTGAAGCAGGGGTGCCAGGTTTTGAAAACTGTTGTGGTGCTCAGGGTAATTATAAAAGGTTGAGGGTCTTGGGGGGGGCCGCCTAGGTCTCCAGAATCTATAGGGTACTTCAAAATACCCCTCAAAATGCACCACAAAGCATGAAGAGCGGAGACCAGGAGGGAGGTTTCTAGGAGTGTCCACTGGACTCTTCCCTCCCGGGAGGTGGGAAGGGCCTTGGCACCTGCAGGCAGACTGGGAGCTGCGCTAGGGGACATGAAGCCTTGACATGCCATTGCACATTCCCTCCTCAGGTTACCACTCCCACAAGCAAATCAGGGTTGAGTGGGGTGTGCCAAGAAAACTGGAACATGCCCACTGGTCTGACAACATGACGAACACTGGCCCTGCAACACCATGGTAGCCTGGGGATAGGCCTGTACTGACCCACCCCCGCTGCTGATTGCCAGGCTAAGCAATTGTGCCTCTGAGCACTTCTCCCCCGGTGGGGGGGGGGGAGACCCATCAAATGAAGGGTTACATCTGGTCATCCAAGTGATCAATAGGTGGTTATGGGGGGGCAGCGGATGGTGACCAGTGGAGCAGGGTAGCCTTGGGCCTCTTTCAGGGCCAAAGGAGTGGCTGGCCAGGGGGTGGGGAATAGCAAAAAAAAAACATGGGACCTCGCTCTTTCTCTGGTGCAAATAAATGAAATGTCATCCTACTTACTCAGGTCTATACTTAAGTCTGTGAGGCAGAAGAAGCCTACTGTTCCCATCAAGACTGCAAATACACACACACACACTGCTGTTCTTTCTTATAACATGAATAATTCATGTCTTTTATTTTAATTTTATTCTTTAGTAACTGGGTATGGCCCACTAGGCACAAGTGCCTGTTTTCAGGGGTGACCTGGGAGCACTGGGCAGTTAAGTGACTTGCTCAGAGTCGCACAGTATGCAAGTGGAGGTTGTGAGAATCAAACTCGGGTCTGGTCTGCTGGATGTATCCAGCTCATTCACGCCTCGTTCCTCTAACCTCTAGGCTATATTGCCAGCATATCTCTGGTAGAATAATGTCCTGTCATTATCTAATATGTCTCTGGCAGAATAAAGTCCTGCCATTAGCTAAAATAGGATGTGATGGTGTACTTGACACCACAATATTCTAAGCAAAGATGAGGGGCTTTTGGATAAACAAGGAGGGGAACAGAGCCAGGCACTATACCAATGCTTTACAATTTAATGAAAAATCACCACAAACAATAAATTCTGTGGCACACTCCATATAGTATATTGTGTGGTAAAATTTAAGCTCTGTGAAAATGTTGGCGGCCGTGGAATTACAGAATTTCCAAGGGCCTTGTTTGTAATACTCAACAGGAGGTCACCCCTTCTCTCCTCCAAGCTATGCAGCTGACATTTTCCAGACTTGCATTATACATCATGTTTCTCAATCCTACACCAGCTCTTTAGCCCTCCTCTGCACCCTCTCCATGGACAGTCCACCTTATCAACATCCTTCCTTAGTTACAGTGCCCAAAATTGCATACAAAAAATTGAAATGAGGCTGCACAGTGAGCAAAACAAAATTATTTCTGCTACTGCTGTTATACTGTATGCTGCTTATTAGACTTCTAAATGTTCTAACAGCTGCCTGCTCACACTGCCAAGTTTTAGATAATTAATTATGATGCCCAAATCTTTCTCTTGACAACTTTTCTTGAGTTGAAGAGCCTTTTAATGAAGTAACAAGTAGCTTCACTACTTTTTGAACCCAGAAATGCATCACCACACATTTCTCTACATTAAACTTCATACCCCATCCCCAAGTATCAGTCCATTTCATCAAAGTGACCAGATCACCTTGTAATGAAACTACCTGTTTGGCAGGCTTCCTTTTCCTAAACAGGTGGACTAAAATCTAGAGTTAAAAAAAAAAATGCACACATTACAAATAGCATCTTTCATACAGAGTAATTGCAAGAATATATCTTATTTTAGTTTTTGGTAACTGGATAAGGCTCATTAGGCACAAGTGCCTGTTTTCAGGGCTCGGGAGCACTGGGGTGGTTGTGACTTGCTCAGTCACACAGTAAGGAGAAGATTGTGGGACTCCAACCCAGGTCTGCTGGATGTATCAAGCTCATTCACAGCTACTCTAACCTCTGGACTATACTAGATATTTTAAGGTGTGAACCAGTGCTCCTAAAGATTAGAATCTGTAATATCTGAAAAGCAGGACTGTTGCTCAAAGTGTCTGCGTGGCTTAGCTGGTTGTACAGCCTCCTCAGAAAACATTATGCTTTCTGGTCCCACGGGTAGATTAAGTTGGCTCCTTGGGTAGCCTGTAGCAGTATAAGGGGTGTTGTACTCTGTGCCACTCTTTCTTGCTGAGACACTTAGCCATCGTACCTTCTGGGCACATTTCACAAGAATATGAGACATTTTTACTGCAACAAAATATCGGGGCTGTCCAATTAAAACAAGGAAACCGCCTGGTATTGGACAAATATTGTTAACAGTGAGCAGTATTTTGGTCAACATATACATTTTTTTATCAATAATATTTTTTCTGGAAAAAACATCAAGATGGCAAATGTTCTGCCTCACACAAGATAGAGTCCTCCCGACTGAGTCCCTATGGCGCATCCTACGCAGTACCTCCGCACTCTAAACTGCAGTTCCCTGAATGAGGACAATTCTTAAATCACATGATCCCTCATTGACTGGCCATGTGTCTTAGGACTCCTGACTTGTAGTTTGTGTCTTGGGACTTCTGACTTGTAGTTTATGCCACTGGGGGAGCCAAAGAGAAAGGAGGTCTGCCTCACATGCAGAAAAGTGACTGAGTACTGACTGTCAGGGAGAGTGAGCCTAAGTCTGGACTGGGAGAGTGAATGCATGTGGCGGCAGCGGTGGCAGGGAGCAGCTAAGTTCAGAGAGTTTAACATATAGGGATAGCAGGGGAAGGATCGGGAGAGGGTGGTGCCTTGGTGGGGTAAACAGGCTGTCTGCAGTGCCACCTAGAACAGGATTTAAACAAAAATAAGTTGGCAAAAAAAATTGAGGGTGCCCATTTTAACTTTGTGGGTGCTCAAGCACCTGAGTACCCGCGCTGTCGGCGCCCCTCCACTGAAGTCGAACTAACTGGTCTGTAGTTTCCTGCCTCTACCCTGCTCCCACTTTTGTGAAGTGGAATCACATTTGCCCTCCTCCAGGCCTCGGGTACCACCCCATCCTCCCCATGACTTGTTAAAGAGAGTAGTCAGTGGTGTTATTAGTTCTACCCTTAGTTCTTTTAGAATTCTTGGTGAATCCCATCAGGCCCCATTGCTTTGTCCACCCTCCATTTCAAGAGTTCTTTCAAAACCCTTTTTTCTGTGAATGGCCTGGTATCGACCCCCCTATTCAGAGTTTCTCTCTTGTTTGGTTTAGGTACCTCCCCCTCCTCTTCCATTGTGAATACTGAGCAGAAATATTCATTCAGTATCCCTGCTTTTTCACTGTCACCCTCTGCCCACATTCCCACCCCTTTATTAAGTCTCTGTATACCTCCCTTGGTATTTCTTCGCTCCCTAATGTACCTATAAATGGTTTTATCCCCCTTCTTAACATAGTTGCCCATCTTTTTCTTAGTTTGTGCCTTTGCCATTCTGACTGCCTTCCCTGCCTCCTTCTGCTTTAACTGATAAAGTTCTCTGTCCTGCTTCTCCTGTTTCCTTTTATTTCCTGAATGCTATCCTTTTCTCCTTAACCGTCCCTGCCACCTCTTTTGAGAACCATAGTGGATTACAACATAGATCGAGGTTACATTTAGTATTGATTACAACATAGATCGAGGTTAACTAAATTGGGTTACAGTGAGTCAACATAACGCAGAAATACTCCGCACTGAGGCAATTGGGACATAGATCAAGAAGTACAGGTATGACAATGAATAATAAATGCAATAGTTGGTACAATAAGCCAGCTTTCATAGCATGAGCTAGGTGCTGCTGGTCAGGCAATGGAGGGGTAGGGGGACACGGTGGGGGGGGCGATAGGTCATATGGGGGTATCATGAGCAGGAGCAATTAACTGTGAGGTAATGTGCCAGGGTGGTAGATAAGGAGTGAGTTGAGGAGGAGTGGCGAATTTGGGGTGGGAGATTGTTCCAGAGTTTAGAGAGGTGGTGCAAGAAGGCTGCTTGGCCTACGGAGGCTTGGCCAGGGGATTAACAACTGATGGGAGTCGAAGGATCTAAGAGCATTAGAGAGAGTGGGGGGTGATGATAGCATGGTGGTAAGGTAGGATAGAGAGAAAATCTGCAGGTGGCTTGCCTGTAGATTGGGGGGGGAGTTAGAATGGAAGAGGAAAGATGGCACATGCTGTTGCAACAGACTTATTCTACAAAGGATGGTCTCCAGTCTCCGCAGACAGCGTTTCTTCACGGAGAGGATGGTGGAGCCCTGGAACAGACTACCAGACAAAGTGGTGGGGGCTAAATTGGTGGAAGAATTCAAGAGGGCATGGGACAAGCATATGGGGTTGACTATCGGGGGCAGGGGCTGGCAGTGGGGGAAAGGGAAGACTGGCTGGGCTGGTATGGTCCTTTTCTGCTGTCCAGCTTCTATGATTCTATGCTGTCTTACTGCTTATTTGAGCTATACTAGCTCCTTAGTGGACTTCTTATAGGTAAAGATAAATATACATATGTATGTGTGTATGTATGCGTGCATATATTGTGTGTATGTGTGTGTGTGTGTGTGTGTACGTGTATATATATCTCTAATGTGTATGTATATGGATGAAATGGAGGTCCCTTTTGGACAGTGATTATTCCAGTTAGGCTTAACATCATAATTATCCATCATATTATCTTGTTTCTTACAGTGCCAACGGGTTATGTTGCATCTTCAGTGTCGAACCCCAGGCGTAGACACAGTGGAACTGTGCCAAGTAAGTTTAAGCACTGCTTACACATCAAGTACAGCACAACTGGAAGTGCATTTCTAGGTAGATGGTTAATTCCAACTTTCTCTTTACAGCAGTTTCAGAGAGCTGGCATTGG